>CM069444.1:22406353-22601299 GCA_035610835.1 Ophiura sarsii
TTTGCCTAATTAGACTAAAACAATTACCCCATTCGAAATTATCCATCACCCAAAACATTCAAAACATTGCCTACATTTTACTACACTTTACAGAAAAAAGGCATATTATGAGAGATGTATATCTAATGAAATATATTAATACACAATGCTACATGGACACCATTTCCATTAGCATTTCACTGAATTCACAATAAACATTCCCTTATTTTAGTTTTATTTACTATAAATAAAACAAATAATTGTAAATCATTTAAGTTCTCTATCCTTTGCTATTCTTTTTCATGTTAAATGAATAATAAATAAAATACTCCAGCATGATTTTAATATAAATATTTTCCTGCAACACAAAAAGTGCAACATGAATAAATAATATACTCTAATATCAAAACACAATGTTCCATGAAGATACTAAGCCATAGGGTTTATTTTGTTTTGCTTTGCAGGTTCTTGACATTAAATCAGAAGACAGTTCTATCGTCCTGGAATTTATGGAGATGAACACAATTAAGGAACCCATCATTTTCAAAAACTAGTACCTTTCCAAAGAAATCCATCATGGCAATTAAATGATTTTTTTTGCAAACTGACTTTTTAAGTGATCAAACTTTTCAATCATCTTTATCAATAATAGAGGATGATTCAATCAGAAACGAGCAAAGAGACTAAGATCACAAAGGGTACTTTTAAGAACAACACTGCATGAAGTTTGTTTCAGTGGACATCTTAAGTTTCTCTGATCAATGGTGTATTGTTATTGTGTAATTGTAAGAAATGGTGTATGTATATCATAGGTAATTATGTTTTATGCTTCATGGCAGGTTATCTTTTTGTGTAATTTGTAGTTTTACAATCCATGTTATTAATTTTATCGTGTGCTTATAACATAAAAAGTTAACATCATAGTACATCCTCTCTATTGATCTGAAAAAGATGCACCTGTTCAAGCTGTTCCAAATATTTTAGGGCACGGTGTCCATGTAGCATCGTAATACTTAAGTACACAGAAAAGGTAAATTTTACATGAACAGTCTTTAGATAAATTTCAAGCAATTCACTCTATGTATCTACTTGATATGATGAACAAGTAGACAAACCATTCACACTCAAATAATTGTAACAGTATGAATAGTCTTATTATTAACAATGTTACAAGACGTGGTGTCCATGTAGCATCGGTAGTGCATTTTATAACATTATACAGGTAAATAATACTTCATATACTTTCTTTATGACTATAATGTAATCAATGTGCATGGTTTATAGAGTACTTTACATCAAACAAATATTGATATGTACTTTCAAATTCATTATACAAATTGCAAAATAAAGAGTCACTTTTCAATGAGTTTTTACATAAAACAGTTAATCTACGATGTCTTGTTCGTTAAGTTATGTTCAACCTAGACAAATCTGGTTTCTTTTCATGTATTTGTGGTTCGAAGTAGTTAATTGAGGTATATAAACTTGGCCCACATCTTCAGCTAATTTATTAGAAAATGATATGGAAATGGGAAATGGTGTCCATGTAGCATCAGGATTTTTGGAAATGTCATCCAACTGTTGAACATGTGCGGTTATTTTATACCAAATGTTACATTAAAAAGAAAAGTTCTACATTGGACTTTGGTAAATGTAGAACCTAAAAAAGAAGAAAGAGTTGGAAAATATCCATTTTGAAAATTTCACTTGGATGTCACGTAATATGCCCCAACTTCATGGAATGAGCCATATGCGCAGATTCGATAAATAATTAAACATAACATATAAATAATTAAATGTGTGCATACGTCATTAAAAGCATCATATTTAGGGTGTATCGGTACCAGATACAGCGCATTTGATCGGCTAAGTTGACATTTCTGACAAAACGAGAACGAGGCAAACCCGGAAGTTAGAAGGCGATTGCTGTGAGTGAAATATGGAAATACGCACATACCTACGAGTCATAATAAGCTTAGATTGACAACTGGACACACGGGCAAGTAAGGCTGTACTACAACTTGCCCGACGCATTTACAACTCTCAATTGCCAACGGGCAAGCGTTAATGTCGAACCCTGCTTATCATGGCCATGCGTTTTGAACTCGCCACCCAAAAATGGTGGTGTTGTTACATATTTTCAAATTGTGATCTGTTTAATTCATCATATCTCAGCAAAACATAAGGCTATAGTCATGTTTTTGGTCTCATTTAAAAGCTAATGAGTACCACTAAGGGTCCATCCAAACTCCAAGTGATTTTGTAGCGTTTTTCTACCGATTTTACCCCGGTATTACAACGGTATTTTGTTCTATTGTTAAAAGCATCGGAAAAAGATCGGTGATTAACTAGAGCCTCTCTACTTCTCTGGCGTTAACAATAGAACTATTGTAGTACTCTCGATGGCTCAATTAGTGAAGCAGACAGATGAAAGCGCGAGGAAGGTCACCGAGGTTTAAGCCCGATCAGACAAACTTTGAAAATTTGATCCCTAGACGACCTTTGACCCCGGAAGACCCGACAAACGCTAACCCGTTTTATTTTTGCCACGCTCGCCTTGCATCGAGCATTGTGATCACCGAGTTTAAGCACGATCCGACCAACTTCAAAAAGTTGACCCCTAGATGACCTTTGACCTCGTATGCTCTATTTTTTCCATGCTCGACTCGCATTCGGGCTTCCCGTCCCCGAGTTTGAGCCCGATCGGACAAACTTTGAAAATTCGACCCTTAGATGACCTTTGACCCCGGACGACCCAAGAAAAGCAAAGCCGTTTTATTTTTTCCACGCTCGAATCATATTCGGGCTTCCCGTCACCCAGTTTAAGCCCGACCTGACAAACACTAACCCGTTTTATTTTTGCCACGCTCGCCTCGCATTGAGCATTGTGATCACCGAGTTTAAGCACGATCCGACCAACTTCAAAAAGTTGACCCCTAGATGACCTTTGACCTTTGACCCCGGACGACCCAAGAAAAGCAAAGCCGTTTTATTTTTTCCACGCTCGACTCGTATCCGGGCTTCCCGTCACCGAGTTTAAGCCCGATCGGACAAACTTTGAAAATTCAACCCCTAGACGACCTTTGACCCCGGAAGACCCGACAAACGCCGTTTTATATGTGCCACGCTTGCCTTGCATCGAGCATTGCGATCACCGAGTTTAAGCAGGATCCGACCAACTTCAAAAAGTTGACCCCTAGATGACCTTTGACCTTGTACGCTCTAGCGAATGCAAACTTGCTCTTTCGGGGACTGAGCTGCACCCACCCACCAAGTTTGAACACCGCCCGACCCCGGGAAGGCGACGAAAAGTGCGCACAGACAGACAAACAGACAGACAGACAAACAAACAGACAGATATAATATAGATTACTTGTCATTGTTACACCGTAACGTTACACGAGAAAAAAAGTGGGGTCAGAAAAGTCGGGTCAGACAAGTGGGGTCACCAAATGTACCAACCCAAAACAAATAGGGTAGGTTGGTCGGGATTTTGTTGTTGTTGAAATCACCAGCTTTGGGGACTTAAAATAGCCAAAAATGATAGCAAACAGTCAGAAACTTTGATACTTTAATTGTTCAATTTTTTTTAATTTTTTTTTTAATTTTTAAAAAAATATTTGATTTGATTTGTTTTCCTCCCTCAAAATAATAAAAAATATTCAGGGTCAGCAATGTATTTAGGGTCGGTAGGGTTAGACCAATTAAACTTCTTTTTTAGGCCTAAGCGTAGATGATTCCCTGTTTGTTAATGTAAATAGTGCACTTTCAATGAAGGCTTGAAACTGAAATTTCAAAAATAGATTTTGCCAAAAATGACTGAAATTGCATCTTTTTTCTAGTAAAATGTAACCAGGAATTGTTTTGAAGCGGCGCAAAATATTTTGGTATCAAGTTCAGCTATCGATATATGAAGGATAGAAGATGCCATTTTGTGTGTGGAAGTGCTACTTTTGGATTAACTGTAAATACTGGCAAAATGTCCACTTGCCACAAAATGAGTGAAATGTCATCATTTTTCTGGCAAAACGCAACCAAGAATTTTTTTGAAGCGACACAAAATATTTAGGTATTGCGTTAAAAATTAAACAATTGATAAACATGAAGGGTAGAATTTGCCATTTTTTGTGTGGAAGCGCTACTTTTACGTAAATACTGGCAAATATGCCCACTTAGGCAACAACAAAAAAATTGTTATATTGGCGTAACCCGCCCGACCCTAAAAATACGCCCGACCCTACACTTTTTTTTTTTTTTTCAGTGAAAAAAAAAAAAAAAAACCAACCGACCGACCCTAAAAAATAAAAAAAAATAAAAAAAAAATGTTTTTTCTCGAACGAAATACGACGGTGCTCCTCGAATAAACGGAAATTCCTTCCGAAAATATGGTTTATTGTGTTTTATTTGTATATAGACTTGTACTGAGGGGTACTTTTAACAAACAATAGGGAATGTTTAAACTCGGTTAACATTGTTCAAAAACAGCTGCTAAAAAAATTTTAAAAAAAATTAAAAAAAATCCCTACCTACCTACCCTATTTTTGTTCAGCCCGTTACGCCAATATAACAATTTTTTTGTTTTTGGCCTTAGCGAAAATATTTGCCAGTGCACGGCCAATTTGCCAGTTAGCCTTTTCCCGAATGCTGTATCTTTTGAACGGATGTACGGATTTACTTCAAACCTTCAGCGATAGGTAGGTCATGGTCAAAAAATGTGGCTGCTTTTTTGGGGGTCTAATTTGCATATAGGTCATCTGAGATCAAAGGCCATCCAGAGGTCAAATCGTAAAATTTGCCTGATTGACTTCAAACTTCGAGAAATGAAACATGAACAATGTCTAAAATAAATTAGAGGCCATCCGAGGTCATCCAAGGGCAATAAGGGCTTAAATCGTGCAATAAACACAGGGGCAGGGTTGTAGCTACGCCGGACGGGCCGGACGGAAGTCGTGCCCAGCGTCCGGCACTCTTTAAAAAAAAGAGTAAAAAATCTGGCACTAAAAAAAAAAAAATTATAAAAAAAAATTACAATTTGTGGAAAAAATCATTAACCTGCCTCATAAAACAAGAAATTATGTGGCAGGAACCCTCAAAGTGCATTTATAACCCCTTAAAAACCATTAACCCTAACCAGTAAAGCTAGTTTTTTGTGCGTATCGGGGGGAGGGGGGGAAGTGCTATTTTTTTTACCCGAAAAATCACCCAGCACCCCCCGGGATTCGATCGCGGGACCATTCGCACCCAAGTCTGTCCCTACCAACTGAGCTAACTCCCTAGCGGCTATGCGGCCACAAACTCCGTGGCCACATATGCCTGCGGTAGGTGACGTCATCGCGGCAATGCAGCAGCACGTGCCTGGAGATAGTTTCTGGCAGTGAGATTTAGTGAGATTCAGTGTGGTTAGGGTTATGAGGCCTCTAGACCCCATTCCATGATCCACTGCACTTCGTTCGCTACACTTACTCCGTTCGCAGTCAGTAAAATTGTCCGGCACTCAATCTGGTCTAGCTACAACCCTGTACAGGGGGAACATGTCAAACAATAAATAGAGGTCATCTGAGGTCAAAGGTCATCCAGAGGTCAAATCGCAAAAGTTGCCCGATTGGCGTCAAACTTGGAGGCAAGAAACATGAACACCTGGGGAACATGTCTAAAATAAATTAGAGGTCATCCGAGGTTAACGGTCATTAGAGGTCAACCAAGTTCAAAGGTCAACATGAGGTCAAATCGTGCAACAAACACCGGGGAACATGTCATAAAATAATTAGAGGTCATCTGAGGTCAAAGGTCATTCAGAGGTCAAATCGTAAAAGTTGGCCGTTTGACGTCAATCTTGGAGAAAAGAGACATGAACACCGGGGGCACATGTCTCAAATTAATTAGAGGTCATCCGAGGTCACCGGTCATTAGAGGTCATCCATGGTCAACAAGGGGTTCAATCGTGCAATGAACACAGGGGAACATGTCAAAAAATAATTTGAGGTCATCCGAGGTCAAAGGTCATCCAGAGTTCAAATCGTAAAAGTTGGCCAATTGACGTAAAACTTGGAGAAAAGAAACATGAACACAGGGGAACATGTCTCAAATTGATTAGAGGTCACCAGTCATTAGAGGTCATCCAAGGTCAAAGGTCAACAAGGGTTCAATCGTGCAATGAACACCGGGGGAACATATCAAAAAATAATTAGAGGTCATCCGAGGTCATCCAGAGGTCAAAGGTCATCCAGAGATCAAATCAGTTAAAGTTGCTCGATTGACGTCAAACTTGGAGAAAAGAGGATTGCTAGGTTGCCGCAGAGACAGATATTTGAGAGCGAGGGGAGCCATAGAGGTTGAAACTTGAGAGCAGAGGAGGGGTCCCACCTTGTTGAGTCAGAAAGTTAAGAGATGGGGGGATGGATGCAGCATCCCCCAAACTGGCGCAAAGAAATCAAGCTAAAAAGGTTATTTTGGTAAATTTTAAGCTATTTTCACAAAATTTTCAAACAAATTTCAACAACAAAAAATGCGAAGAACAGAGTATTTTTTTAGGCTTAAGGGGCGGTCATTAACTTTGGCAGGAGGGTCCCAAAAATTTAATTTATCGTCATCATTTTATTATATGACCCCTCCCCCTAAATCAACACAGATTTTTTTTAATGAAATCCTTACTCAGATGGAAATTTTGTTATGGCTCTTCCCAACACACACACAAATGTTATACTTATTTAAGGTCTATCTAGTTATGGTTATTTAATAATCAGATATTGGGGAAATAGTTTATGTGGAAGGGGAAAAATGAGGGTGGAAAAAAAGGAAAGAAAAAGATTTCAGTTTTGTGACTAAAATTTTGTTTTGATCCCCCCCCCCCCCCCCCATTACAATTAACAATGGTATTAATTTCATGACCTCCCTATTTTCCATGTAAAAAAACTATGCCCCCCCCCCCCCCTCCTCCATGTTTCGCCATCATGTTTACTTACGTAACGTTGAAAAACTACCCTAATTACGTGATTTTTTTGTCATGATTAATTACCACTGAGCACCCCGGGCAGACAAGTGAGGAGGGAGGGCTACAAGATTTTTTAAAAAAGTTTTAAGTGGCCTTAGTGTTGCAAGAGATTACGTATAATTCAGGTAAATTTCCGGACCATTTACTGTATTATATTATAAAGCATGTCTCATATATTTATTGAACTTACGTTTTGGGGTATTTTGTGAACCGCATCGACTTGCACAAAAATTAAAGAATATGTGATAGGACCACAGGGAAAAACCTGGTCTACTGAGACCCGACCAACCCTTTTTTGTTTTTAATTTTTAGCACATTTTTAAATTTGTGTGGATTTGTGGAAATATTTTTAAAATTGCTGAAAATTGCTCTCACATTTCTGACCTGTGCAAGGGCCAAAAGGTATCTCCATTCTATGGTACATTGAACAACCCAGGTACTAACTTATACTGTAGAACTTTTGTGAGGGATTTAATTTTGCGAATTTCGTGAGGGATGTCGATTCGCAAAATTAAATGTCCGCAAAATTGACAATTTTTTATTGAAAGTTACAGTTAAATATCCAGATTCACAAAATTATATGCCTGCTAGAATAGCAGCAATTTTAAATTCACGAAATAAAGTATCTGCGAAATTACAGTGTTTTACAGTATAATCAAGCAAAATGAGTCTGAAAAGTTCTAATTTTGATTTTTTTACAAGATTAAGTTGATTGTATAAGGTTATTTTAAAAGCTACATTTTGCATATAATCACACCACATTACAAACGGACACTCAATTAATTCCAAATATATGGACACCGCTTTTGAAGGGTTTTCGAAACAATAGAAAACAAAAGAATGTCAATCCTTTGTTTGGTTATGTGGCATATGTGACGCAGCGGATAGAGCACTAGATTCATAATCAAAAGATTGTGGGTGGGTTCGAGTCCCACTGTGGTCAACATGTTGTGTTCTTGAGTAAGGCACTTTGCCACAATTACTTCTCTCCACCCAGGTGTGAAATGGGTAGCTGTTTGGGGATAATCACAATCTAAGTGTCTGATAGGAATAGAAGTTATTCATGCGTATAGGAGTGAGCCCTCAAATATCCTGGAAATCAGGGGTTTTTGCATCAATGTAATACTTAAATGCATATACACCATCTGAAACAGTTTACCAACATTCGCCGTCCTAGGTGCTGAATTCGGAAGTTATGCTATCGTTTTACATGCAGCCTTTTGCGGCAAATCTCAACCCAGAAGTGCCGTTATTTGCCTTTTTGGCATGAAGGCGATGTCGGAATTGTATGACATTTTGGATTTGGGCTATGTTGATGATTATCTTTACGTTATTTGTTCATTTAGTATCAATACATCTCTCAATGCCCCTTTAAATTCACTGATCACCAATAGGGTTCCAAAATACAATATACAATTTTTGATCAAAAATCTTTGCACAGCTTAATTCCCCTGTAACATTATGTGATCAAAAGCCTTCCAGCAGTTCCTCCTATACACTATAGTTTAATCAGTTCCAAATTGGCGAGATATATTTGGTTTTTATCTCTCCGCACGCAAAAGTGATCCAAGCGTACACACACGGTTATGGCCACATGCACGCAGTTTGGGCCACATGCACATGTTATGCATATGATGCACAAAGCATTTGTTTCGTTTGTGTGCGCCCACGTCATTCTGTATTCATTTGCTGCCTTCAGGTGGGTTTTGCAAATTTGGAGCTGATCAAACTAAAGGGTTCAACAAAAGAAAGTATACACTTTATTTATGTCATTTTGAGTAACATTTAATTTATGTTTTGACCAAACAGGCTAGATAGGCATTTAGATGAATCTTTTAGGCATAATTTGATACCAAATTTGCTCCCTAATAACAAATATAAACCATGATTAGCACCATTTAAAGAAAATTAGTCACTTTTCAAAAGTCACATTTTCAATACACTACGCGGGAAGAAAAGACCACATGTTACCTGTCCATAATCAAATAGCCCGCTCACTCAGGCACAGCCCAACGCATCCCCACTGTGTGATCAATATCCATTTCATTCCCGGCCATTCAAAGTGCCACGCACAGCATTTTCTCGCGGCTTGCGTGCGTTGAAAATGTGACTTTTGAAAAGTGACCAATTTTCTTTAAATGGTGGTAATCATGGTTTATCTTTGTTGTTAGGGGCAAATTTGGTATCAAATGATGCCTAAAAGATTCATCTAAATGCCTATTTAGCCTGTTTGGTCAAAACAAAAATTGAATGTTACTCAAAATGACATAAACAAAGTGTATACTTTCTTTTGTTGAACCCTTTATAGCAAGTTTTATCATGCATGACACTGATCTGGTAGTTGCTCAGCAAAAAGTTGGGCTTTGCTCATTAAAGCCTTATTATAAACTTCTTAAGGAATAGGTTACAATAAAAGCCACTTGGATGAGTGAAGTAATGGTTCGTGATGCACGAAGGCTGTTTGTTAAAGATGATTCTATAAAACCCTGATAAAACCAAGAGTCTCATATCATATGTCTGGTAATTTTGAAGGATATTTATTAAGCAAATCCCAAAGAATGCTGTATATTTATGCAAATTAGTGTTAAAAACATTGAGGAGGTGAGATGTTGCACTCTTTGTATATGGGCAGCTATACCTGATCATGAGCATTAGGCAAAAATAGAAAGATGTTTGGTTGCCCTCAGAGGGCAACATTTTGGAGGGTCGGTAGGTCGATCCTTTTTTCTTTTCTTTTTTTAGGGCGTCAGGCCGTGTTTGTGGTCATGGGAGTATGAAATGTGCGAACAGGAATAGGTGATTATTTTGATGACTTTGTAGCATTATTTTACTGCAATAAGTTGTAGTTTCAAAACGCTCAAATGGTTTTTGAGGAATCGTTGGGAGAAAATATTAACAGCAATTTTCGAATTTTATGTGTTGAGAAAAATATTTAAAAAAATAAAAAAGCGACCAGCGAATTTCGGTCCTGGAGGGCAACCAAACATTTTTTTTTGTTGGCCTTATGAGAAAAAAAGCTGTGGATCAGCTGGTATGTAGGTGCTACAATATACTTCAAAATTACTTGTTTAGCTGCTGATGGCTGCTGGCACTAAACTCAACCAATAAATTGCAATTATGTGGGGGAGGGGAGGACCTGAACTGAAATGTCAATATCAAGCAACAAGCAGTTAAAGGGGCACTGAGAGAATGCCCAGAAAATTGGAATTTGGAAAAGATTAATTGTTTTAATAGATACAGGTATGTAGGAACTCTGAAGTGTAATATAAAAAAATATGGGAAAAGGGTGGAATGAAGGCACAAGATAGAAATTTGGTTGAAGCAATGTATGTGGCGAGTGGCATGGTGCTAATTATTCCGATGTGATCTACATCAAAATGATCAAATAGTGAAATTTTACACGATAGACGGTGAAAGATAAAATATTTCAGATGGTAGTTCTTTTTATGCCTGAGTATTACATAGGTGCAAAAAAAACTGATTTTCATGGAAATTGAGGGTGCACTCCCATACATATCTCAGTGCCCCTTTAACAAAACATAAAACCTAAACATTAAAACTACCTGTCATGATGCTGGAAAATAAAGTTTTAAAAGATTGGGACCATTCATCCATATTATCCCGGTAATAAAAATAATTATGAAAGACCATATTATTATCCTTGTAACCCACAGATAGTCAGATGGTTTTGACTATCTGTGTGTAACCTGATTGATATGGGCTCTTCTTTTTGTGCTCTGAACCATAAAATAGGTATAATGGTAATCTGCCTAAAGTAAAACCAGATGGTTGAACAAAACGGTACTTATCAAAACCAATATCTCTGTTGGTATTGTTGTTAAGGTAATTTATGGTATTGTCAATTTTGGTGCCTTTGACTGCATTAAATCATTTGTCTGTCGAAAGCTAGCTTTCTATAATAGTCCATGATTAAACAGAGCTCCACTTTATATGGTAATGCTGCATGACAATTAATACTACATATCTATAACATGGTTTTTATGAGCCTAAAGAGTAAAGCTCAGTAAGCCATATCGGAATGTAAAGTGAAAGTAAGGCTTTCAACTTTGTGTTTGGGTGAATATATATACATGTACATGTAATGTGGATTTTTATTTTATATTTGTCTGTAAAATGATTTTATTAACTGAATCAATATTTAATGTATTTTGATTTGATTTCTATGCTAGATTGCAACCAACGACAACATGGCTCATGTTTGTATAGTAGTCACTGGTTCAATATCGAGATATGCACTTTGGCTTAAGGTAAGCATATTGTAACAACAGGGAGGTGGTTAAGAACATAATGTGGTGTCTCAGTTGCGTTACACCCAAGAAGGAGTTATGTGCTGCTAATGTTTGTGCTGCTTTTTTGTGTGCTGCCAATAAAGAACATTAATTACCAGACCAGACAGGGTGATGGCAAACCATTGTAGCAAGTTTATGAATTTCAGACACAAATTGAGCACTTTCTGTCACAGAATACGCGATTTCATGGTTTCAGCATGGAAGTCAAATTGTACTGAAATTTCAATCATTTGCATTTACAATGGGCCAAATATTTATTCAAGAGGTTAATTATTTTATGCTACGCTCATTGTATTGGGACTAAACCCTGAAAATACTTTTGACATTAGTAGGTAAGTATGTGTAGTGTTTCTTACAGACTAAGAAATTGAGTAAGTACAGTCGCTACTTTCGCTCAAAACTCTTCAAATTAGCCCTCGCAATGAAAAAGTTTTTTAACTTGTTGTTAATGCTTATAATATACCTCTATCTTTTTAGATCCAAAGCTGACCTATACAGACGACATCTTCCTATTCAAAGAGAAATAGATGGGTTAATTAGGTCAAAGGTCAACTGCTCGGGAGTCGGCTACATCTGTGCAAGTTGGCAAGTGACACTTCAGAAATATCCTTGGCACCACCAGCAAACTGGGATGTGATCAGAGACACAATGTGCAAGGTTCAGGTATAGTACCGTATACAATGTAATCGTGTTGCTTTATGATACAGACCAATTATAAAGAACATCTGCACTTTTGTTTAACATGGTCAGACAATCAGGCCAAAGTGGATAATTTACATATTATAAGCCTTCCCAATAGAGACAAATTCACCTCCTTTATTAAGATAGAAGATACCTAAGGCGGCATCAACAGAAAACCCTGTTCTATGGGCAAACAGACCTCTCAGTTAAGGTTGGTAAGTCGGGCGTTGTCGTTTCTTGGAGGGGGGAATATAATCTTTTTTTGTGAAATGTGCTGCCGAAGTCCGAAAAGAAGAAAAAAATTGTGGAGGGGTGGTGACATGCGTCCCCCAAACTGTGCACGCAAGAAGATTTGGTTAATTTCTCAGGCAATTTTTTATAAAAAAATAAAATTGGGGGGGGGGGGGGGGTATTCCACAAAAAATGGGTCAGCTGGGCCGCCCGCAGATAGAACAGGTGTTTTTTGTGGCCGGGGGATGGGGGTGGTCATTTGTTGTTGAGATTAAGTATGACTTTGATGTATTGAGTTTGCATATTTTCTAATTGCATTATTATTTTTGATATCCTCTATCTAGTTTCCAGATTGCTAAAGCCAGCCTATCATCAAGATGATCTTCCCATCCTCAGTTACCATGCCTACCACAGGAGCTTTTGTTCATCAAGGATGGAATGGCTCTTGAATGGAATCTTTCAATGGGATGATCAGGTCAAAGGTCACACACGTGACCATGACCTCCAAACCATCATTGCCATTTAGTTTCAGTATGCTTCAGCGAGAGATTGTTTTGGCTATGTCGTAGTGGAAATGCTCACAAGATTCAGGTACAGAACTCACATACACTAATTTCATCTTATCTTCAGGTATAGCATGCATATAGTTGGGGGGGGGGTAAGTTCAGAGGATTTTGATTTTTTTTTATGAAGGATTTTTATAATTTACTATTTTCCTCATAATGTAAATGCATTCTTTGGATATATATTTGATGTGCTTTATCTGGACTGGGACATTCTAGGTACGAAAGGAGAGAGAGGTTTATTTCCAAATATCTGTATATAATCCAATCTCAATGTTGTATATAAAACACATGTAAAAAACACACCACAAAAAACAAATTCCCAGATTTTTAATCTTAGATACTCCTTGACACCTCAAATTGGGAGGCGATGTCCGCGCATGATTTTGTCAATGATACAGCATTCTGCGCTAAAACTGACATTCTCCTTTGATCGCACAGGTGCAGACGTCATCGCATTGATGTACAATACGGACAGTGCTGAAATTTTCAAAACATTAATTTTGAGCTGCAAAATTGCACCTTACTTTTGAGGTAAAGGTGCAATTCCTTTAAGTCAAGGTGCAATTTTATTTGAATAGTGATAGCAACTTGATTTAGGGCTGCAAAATCTTGTATCGCAATTTTGCACCAGGCTTTGAAAGTTGTATCACAGTTGATGATTTTTTAAGGTGCAAAATGCGATGCGATACAGGAAATTTGCAGGTCTGGATGTGCACAATATTTTGATGCAATTTCTAGAATTAGCGCTGACAATCTCTCCAAACTTGAAGTGACAAAAGAGTATATTCCATGTTTTTGTTTTAAAAATGTGGTATAATTTTCTTTAATCATTTCTCTTATATTATACCTTAGATAGATCCCCTATTTTAATGCCTTTAAACCCACTTGATAACCTATTGTGTTTTTGCAATGCTTTGTTTAGAATTAGTTTGACGTGATATTTAAATGCATGTGTTTTTTTGCCTTGTTTGTTACCCATAAGTTAGCGTTGTTATAAGCATGTTTTGATTTATTGACTGATAGTCAGAAGGTAAGACCTCTTTGCATGTTCATGATCACCTCTGGGAGCTTTTAGAAATAAAATAATTACATATTGTGTTTTCACTCTGAATAATTGATATTGCATCAGTGTTTCAGCATATGTTTTTGTACCAATTGTTAGTTTTTGGTACATTTTGGTACATTTAAATCACCCTCAAATTCTTGTTTTGGCTCTTGCACACTGTCTCTGAAAAGGTTTTTGCACACTTTACCTAACCTAAAATTGTGCTTTTCACACTTTCCCTGTTTTTTTTGCACACTTTCCTTAGTTCAATGAACAGATCGGTGCCAGAAAGCATACATTCACATCATTATAATCTTGATTTGTTTCTGGACATGTAAAAAACAGCAGCCAACTAGATACGTAATTACATTTCAAAACCTTTAGTTATTTTTTTCTATTTTAGCGCCCACAGAATAGGCATTTATTTTTGGCAACAACAGAAAACATTTACAATCACAGAACATACAGAGTATAGAGTGGTCATCAGATTCACCGAACAAAAACATTAGCTTTAGTATGTTTTAACATAAAAATCAACTGGATTAGGATCACACTTTTCACTTCCTCTTAAATTTCATACAATTTTTACACATGGTTTTTTTTTGGCATTTTTTAAAAATTCTGATACAAATATCACTATTTCTGCTCACTACAAATCATGCACTGGCATTGTAATTCATGTTTGCGAAGGTTAAATATTGCTACATTTAAATTCTACTCTCTTGGTGTAATATTTCTGTATATTCATCTTGCACTTTTCACTTCTCAATCTAGTCTACCGTGCTAGACTCTCTTTTAACACTTTTCACACGGCTTTTGGTTTTACCATATACAAAACAGATTTTTCAGTAACCTTTCCAAACTTTCAAGGTCTATCCAAAGGATTACTGAATCTATACGAGGCATGTTTGTACTTATTTCAATGCATTTCACATGATGAATCCAAGTATGGTAATGCAATTCAACAATGTTGACATTTTTGAAACATTTTGAGAAATTTTGGAATGTCGTCTGCATACGCCTGCTCCATGGAAAGTGTTAAAACATGTCTGTTGATTTCCTTCTCAAACTCTGGACAAACCCCTGTCAAGTCTGCAGTACCTCCATTTTGCTGCCAGAAGAGGCTTTCAATCAGAAAGCGAATTGCACACTTGTGAGATGAATCAATTCATCTTCGTAAAGCTCAGAAATTAATACTAAAACGTGTCAAATCTGGGTTTATAGATACATGTGATCAACCTATTGGTTTATAGCTATGTACAATGGATTGTTGTCACTATATTGGGATTTTACTAACTACACAAGGAATGCAAATTCATTGCAAAAAGTTTTTCATTTCTTTCTTGGTGATACAAGTTTCAATACATCTCCCTTTAATGTACTAAATGCTCTTTGTATGATTAATATTGTAGACTATAATTGTTCACCAAACCTGTGACTGTCCTATCCTTAATTGTGTAGAACTGTATTGAGATTTCACCAGTCAAGTAATGGAAATTTATTTCAAATAGTTTTTCATTTCTTTCTGGATGATAATCTTCAATACCTCTCCCTTCAACTTTCTAAATGCCGTCTTTGTGGTCTATTATTTTGAGACAATAATATAGTTTATACCAACATTTGTGACTGTCTTTTCCTTTATTGTAAATAACTGTATTGAAATTTCACCAGTCAAAGAATGGAAATTTATTTCAAATAGTTTTTCATTTCTTTCTGGATGATAATCTTCAATACCTCTCCCTTCAACTTTCTAAATGCCATCTTTGTGGTCTATTATTTTGAGACAATGATATTTGTTATACCAACATTTGTGACTGTCTTTTTCTTTTTTGTAAATAGCTGTATTGCGTTTTCACCAGTCAGGGAATGCAACTCTATTAAAAATAGTCTTGCATTTCTTTCTTGATGATAATCTTTAATACACCTCTCTTCATTGTACTTAATGCCCTCTGTGATCTATTAGTTTTGTCCAAAACTTATGACTGTCCTATCCTTATTTGTGTAAAACCACATTGAGATTTCACCAGTCAAGGAATACAAATCTAGTTTAAATAGTTTGGCATTGCTTTGGGAAGTTAATCCCCAATGTTTAGTAGCTATATCTACTTCTACATGCATCTAACAACTATCTTTACCGCTCATCGGTACTTTCAATCTAATGCTCTTAATACGGACCATAGGACGACTACATAACTATGTTTTCATTTCTTTTTCTATTGTATATAGTTCCCTTTAAAATCTAATATTTTCTGATCAAAGTGTTGTAGCTGTCCTATCCTTTATCATATATGACTGTATTTGGATTTCTCTAGTCAAGGAATGCAAATCTATTTTGAATAGTTTTTCATTTCTTTTTTAAAGATATCTTCAATATTACATTCAAACATCTAACTTAACTGTATGCAGTAGCTGTAGTCTGAATCTCTTTATCCTACCCGTGTAAGTTTGAGTGTTTTATCAAATCATATGACTGACAGGCTGACCTATCCATAATCGGACAAATGCACCATATTTTGAAGTTCACCAAACAAGGAATGCAAATCTATTGCAAATAGTTTTGCATTTCTTTCTGGAAGAAAACTTTCTATATTATGTACTTTTTTGGATGTTATATCAAATTTAACGTATTTGTGGTGTAAAATAAATTAGTTATCGTTTGGCAAAAATAATTTTAAAAATGTGTATTATACTTTACTAATATCTACCTTCACTATACATTGTTCTTTCTTTTAATTCCCTCGACACATGATTAGAATTTCTTTTGACCAAAGCATGTGATTGTCCTATCCTATATCTAATCCACCTGTTGGATTTCTCAAGGCAAGGAATGCAAATATATTTCCGATATGTTTGCAATTCTTCCCATGTGATGAGGCTCCTAAAGACATTTTGTTATCTTTTTCTTATAACAATTTGTCTATAAGATCCAATTACACACGTCAGAAACTTGTTTTCTGTTAGTATTGTATTATGTTGTGTGTTGTATATTGTTCTTGTTTTGTACTTCATAAAATTAACATTTATTCAATTATACAATTGAAGATTGAAATATGTTCTGGAATGGGATCCAAATGTTGTCAACTTTTGTATGGCGTCTTGTTTTCTTTCTGTAACACGTCTTGTCAATGTGTGCGTCTTTTTGTGTCATTTGGATCCCATTTCAAACAAATCTCGACTTTCAATATAAGTTTAAAACTACTTGGTACTTCAGGTTGATAAACGTGATAAGAATTTGGACTTTCCCTAGGGAAGTTTATATCTAACTGCTTGAGGGAAAGACCAAATTCAAATCAAAGTGATATAAATATTATATTGTGTTTTAACTTCTTTTAAACAATTTATTTCAATCTGATATGGAATGTCCATTTTATTTGGTAAATTTATTTCAATTTTATATGTTAATTTTTCATTGTATTATTTTGTTCTATCTTCAGAAGCTGAAAGGCCAGACCCAAAAAGTAAGTTCAGTGATGTTTTATTCCTTTGACTTTGGTTTCAAATTTATAACCATAAGCCTACTGGGTTATTTGTAGTTTTAATTTTGAAGTAGCTGACAAAACCTTGCATGAGAGCTGCATGACATGAACATTAGACCAGCGTGTTGCGCCAGAAAAACTTTTTCATTTTTTTTGTTTCCATATAAAGCCTGCAATGATTTAGGATATGATTTGCTGAGCAAAGTGGGTTTTTTCTTATCTTCTCTAATAATATTGGTTAAGGGTGGTATTTGAGAGGGCATTCACAAGGATACTTATAATTTACTTGATTTTTGGAAGCACTGCCAGCATCGCTGAATGACCCTAGTCTTTGTTTCTCTCAATGGTGTCCTGGATTCAATTCCCACCTGTGTTGGGACCAACATTTTTAGTCTCTATTTGGGCCGTTTTTTTCTCTTGACACTTTTATTCCTAAAACCACTCCAAGGGCATTGGTTAATAAGGGCTTGTGACAAGTGCATCATAGCTGAGACCATAATAACTATTATTATGGTCTCAGATCATAGACTGTTGGTAACTTGTGTACAATGATAGTTTTACTCATTTTGTAAAATCTTTCAAGACATACATATTTAGTTACTAGGCATAATCACTGAAACTTATTATTTGATTTATTCATGTTAATTTAACAGCTGCACTGATGTTCGACTGTGATGCAGCTAATCCGACACCAGCCGTGGTTTCACTCCAATACCGAGGTGATGCGGGTCATGGATGTGCGGGTGTACTGGTGACACAGCAACATGTGCTTACGGCAGCATCGTGTATTGGGTAACTATTGATGGTCAAAGGTCAAATATACAATGGTAACGCCTCCTTATTCAACATTATAGTTCAGTGGGTTCCAAATTAGCGAGAAATAGGCGGTCTTATGCGCGCAAAAGTAATCCGAGCGTTTGTGCATGATTTTAGCCGCACGCTTGCATCACACATATGATGCATGGTACTCACGCATATGATGCAGGGTACGCTTGGTGCGTCCACATCCACGCCTACATCCTTCCGTATCTGTTCGCTGATTAGAAGGCTCGCCAATTTAGAGGTGATTAAACTTTAGTCAATGTTTCACTCCAATACCGTGGTGATGCAGGTCACGCATGTGCAGGACGTGTACTTGTGACACAGCAGCATGTGCTTACTGCAGTATCATGTATCGGATAAGTGTAGAGGTTAAAGGTCAAACAAACTTTGTCAAAGGTGAAATGCGTTGTATTGAAGCAGCTAGTCACAGATATATATTAGTCCGTCGAGAAGTCCCACTCGCCCCAGGGGAGGGAGTGCCACCAGCGAGAACCACCTCGCCAAAGGCAAGGGTCCTTCGACTTTCGGAAAACCTGCTTTGGAAAGTCGAAGCAAGTTTGACATTATGGTTAGCCAATCAGCGTTGACTTTGCGTTCACTCTATCCTTGTGATCGATGCCATATCACCCCCATCAATAAATCCTCAACTATTTTTTCTGTTTGATACTTTTTCAGTGCGGGTACTCTTGACAATGTCCTCGTTGGGTCACCAACTCTGACCAGTCAGGAAGGAACAGCTACAAACGTTGACATCAAAAGGATCTACACGCATCCTGGATACAATGTTATCACTGGCGAGAACAACCTGGCCGTGTTGGAACTACAGAGGGAGCTGTCCGCGAACCTTTACCGTCCTTCTTGCGTGGAATACAATGCCTCAGGGACCTTTCAAGTTGATGCGTATCAGAGATGCTTTATTGCCGGATGGGGAACACTCATGAGTATGCACATTATTTTCATCAATAATTTATTACATTTGATTGCATTGTGGGGTTGGATTCTATAATTAATTGTGGGAAAATCTATGAAAGCTGTCAGGGGAACCAATAGGCCTAATGAGGAAGGGAAAAACTAGCTCTTCTGGCAGCCAGAATTAACACCCCCCCCCCCCTTCCCGGTCAACCCCTGGTCGTCCATTGGTCCCCCCCCCCCCAGGGTCCTTCCCCCTCCCCATGGGAGTTCCTGTTCAACATAGCCACCTAACTAGAGTGAGCTACTAAAAATGTAGTTTTTCATTGCCATACACCCTTCCATGATGTAGCAGTGAGCTAGACCAGGGAATGGAGTCTGGCTTTAGTAATCTGTAGTACTCAGTTTGGTATAGGTTAAAACACAGAACTTGCATGAAAATGCACACCGTACAAAAATAACTCACTATTTATAGAACCATTAAATCTAGGAGGCTAGTAAAATAATGTTTCTTGCTCATGTGTACAACACATTTTAATAACAGGATTCAAACCCAATTTCTTTTCATTTTGTTTGACTCCTGTTTATCCCCCCCCCCCTCCAAGTTTGACAGTATACTTTTTGAATGAGTACAATTGTGTTATTCATGTGATTATAAGAACCATTGAACACAAAGTAGAATTCCACTAACATGGAGCTTTCAGTCTGAATTTGCTGAACATTTGCGGACTTATTTTTAAAATTATTTTTCCCAGATACCCAGTTTTCGAGATTGAAGGCAGCCTTTGTGGATTCGCTATCCAATGAAGTAGGGAGTGAGTGCGACAGTTATACTCAACCATTCACCATGACCAACAATAGAGTGTGTGTTTCAGATCCAAGTGGAGCATTTGGATTATGTACTGTAAGTAAATCTTAGTATTACCTTTGAGAACTTAATATGCAATTACATAGGGAGTGAGTGCGATAGCTATACTCAACCATTTACCATGACCAACAATAGAGTGTGTGTTTCAGATCCAAGTGGTGCATTTGAATTATATACTGAAAGTAAATCTTAGTAGAGAACTTTAACACTTTCCACGCAACTTATTGGATTTACCATATACAGAACAGATTTTTCAGAAACCTTTCCCAACTTTCAAAGTCCATCGCAAGAATTACTGAACCAATACTAGACATGTTTGTACTTAGTTTAATGCATTTGTCATGGTGAATCTAAATATGGTAATGAAATTCAATAAGTTGGACATTTTTAAACCATTTTGTGAAATTTTGGAGTGTCGTCTGCAGACGCCTGCCTCATGGAAAGTGTTAAGATAGCAGGCCTCACATTTCCCCACAATCATTGCCATTGTGCCCTTGACTTGTCATTAATACCAACAAAACTAAAAGCATTCTTTATCGGTAACCCTGGAGCTCAATGGCTTTAAATGAATGTCCTCAGAATTTTGACATTTGAGACCTCGAGGAAGAGACAAAAATGTACAGTACCCTGATCAAATTTGGAATACAAATATTATACCCATTATATAGAGCTCCTTTGAGCTTGTAAACTTAATGACATGATTCTTACTGTTTATTATCTGTACAGGCTGATACAGGCAGTCCTGTCATGTGCAGTAACCAAAATGGTGGCTGGACCTTGATAGGCCTTAGCAACGGTGTGCTACTCAATGGATGTGAAGCAGGCATCTACACGCTTGTATCGCAACATTGGGAGTTTATCACGTCTGCCGTAGACGATCAAGGTAACCATCAATTCATACCTTTTTGCCTTTTGTAATTTGTGTGGGTGTATAATTTTTCAATTGCCAAATGTCATCAACATTTTGGAAATGATTTAAGTAAAATTTGCTTGTGACTGTGTTGAGGTATAGTTTTCACTGGTCATAGGCATACTAGGCCAAGTAAAAATGTGAAGTAGTTTCTTGTCCATAACTTTTTCGTTAAAATATTTAAGAAACTGACATCTTGGTAATAGATTTACTTACTTTACTAGTCCATTGAGCATTTTAAAGCAGGTTTTGTGTTAACCAACCCCCCAGAACTATGAAATAAAAAGATGTTACAAAGGCCTCATCCTCTTCAAGTTACGCAACCGATCAGGCAATACCATGCTGGTAATGGTGATTTCGCATTGTTTTTTTTGTTTTTTAAATAAAAAAGTGCCCTCATCATCCTTTTTCCAAAAGTTAGGAAACTAGTTTTTATTTTTGTTTGGCCCTATTTAGAAGAAGATAGAGACCATTGGATTGAATTATGTTGATGCAGACAGGGCTTGGAATTAAAAAGGAGCCAGGGCTTAATCTATCCTGCAAAACCTAAACATTCTCCTGGTTCTTGTTTAAAAGTGCCATACGGCGACAAGAAAAAGAAAACCCTATTATACGGGCAAACAGACCTCAGGTCAGGTCGGTTGGTCTGGCTTTTTTTCTTCCTTTTTTTCCTTATTTCCCTTGAAAATGATTTAAAATCCTATAAAATCTGTAAACCTTTGCCGTTTTTTGACCAACAAAAATGTTGTGGGTCGGTATTCATTTGCACATGAACGTGTGTTTCACTGATTTCTAAACAAATTTTGAAAATTACCCATGTTTTTATATTTTATGGTAGCCATGTTAAGGATAGTTTATTGATCAGATCTTGCCCTTCTAAAGGACAATCTGTGAACCTGGGGCAATGCAAGAAGTTGGCTCCTGGTTCTAAAACCTTTTTTTCAACTTGTGGAGTGTGGATGCTGATATTCACATATGTGATCAGTCGCGTCAAAAAGGACATGTTGTCGGCAAACACAGTTTTGAGATTAAGAGGCCAATATATTTGGTGAAATATAAAGAAAATAATAGAAAAAAAGTATGCTTCTTCAAATCATATTTTGTGATTACAAAGTCCGATTACCTTCAACATTATGGTGTCATTTCAAAGCTTAGAATGTACTCTTTCAAGTCATACAAATAAGTCACATTTGACTTGGGCCTCCAACATGTCCATTTTGATGTGACGGGTTACATATAAATCTGATAGATGTGTTAGGCCAAACAAAGAAGATTGTTTGTCTCAGAAGCCCGCCCGCATTGGTATGTGAAATGAGCTACGGCGTGTAGGTCTACGCGCTGAGGCCTAAAAGGTTTTTTGGGTTGTTTTTTTGGATTTTTTGATTTTTTGATTTTTTTTTTTACACAAAAATTAAAAAGGGTCTCTGTAAGCTTGGATTAGCAACAACAACAAAAATCGCATACCTCATAGCCTTACCAATAACTCTATTAACATTATATCTGTTACCAGTACCTTTTATTTTATATAATTCTTATATACCAATTACTTTCTTTACCCATCTTCTCACCAGTAATATCCGTGCCATGCGACCCCATAGAGGTCAACACCTGTGACGAATCACTGCCATATATCTCCACCTTCACAACGACGCAATCCTCGTACGACGTCACCATGCAGCAACTGAACGCAAACTTGTCCTGCTACCCGGATGCTGAGCTGTTCTTCTGTTCTGCGCTCCTTCCGGAATGTTCCCTAAGTGGAGGGTTAGTACCATGCCGAGGGTTATGCGAGGCAGTCACTCAGAGTTGTTACGCGCCGTATGAGGCGCTGTTTGGTGAGGGCTCTTGGGGATTTTTCTGTGAAGATTTTCCTTTAGGAAGTGACCAGGATGAGCTGTTATGCCAAAAAGGTAAATGTTGCAAATAGTTTCAAATCTAGGTAATGTGATCATTATGTAGTGCAATTTTATCAATATTTCAACATTATTTACATCTACGAGAGTTGCTTAATATCGTACTTTTTACAAGGCCCAAAGCTATTGATAATTGCTTATAACAACAACAACAAAACTATCTCTGACCGTTTAATGATTTGAGCAAAAACATGTACTTAGATCTCTAGTAAGGTTGTTTGAGTTAACTGTGAGGGGGAGTTGAATCAGAAAAGTGAAAACTTGGCCTTGTGTGTGTCATACCGTTTTCTTTTCTTTATTTTTGCATCTTAAAACATGAAATTTATAAAGCGCTGTAACCTTTGAACTATTAATATGATGTAAATAAAAGTATACATTTTTTGAAAGAAAATGAGTCGGAAAATCCATTTTTGGTATCATATTTCACCAAAAACCCTTGATAAATATCATGTTTTAGGGTTGTCAGCGCCCTTAATGATCCGTACTCAATCACCTGTTTGTTTTTTCCTTCACAGGGAGTCACCCACTTTGTGGTGAAACCAATCTACAAGTGTCTACAGATGAACCTCTCACCCTAACCAGCCCCAATTATCCACTAAACTACCCTGACGTCCAGGACTGCACCTGGCTTATAGAGGGCCCGGACGACTCCACCCTGGTAGTCAAATTCAACGACCTTGGCATAGAAGAGTGCTGTGATACCCTGACTATTGGCTCTGGGGCTGATCCGTTGAACAGGACTAGCATCGTGAAGCAGTTGTATGGCACCGAGATAGCAATTGGTTTCGAGGATGTCATGGCAAGCAAGATGTGGGTGCGATTCCAGTCGGATTTCTCTGAGAATCTACAGGGGTTCCGTTTTGAGGTGTATGCTGTTCAATGTAAGTGTTGGACTATTTTATATATCTAAGTGCTACATATGGGATGTGTGCCACTAAAAAAACCAGATTCTACGGACCTGACCACACCATTTTGGGGAATTTCCCCCAAAAAAGTGTTTTCTCTTTTTTTAGAATTTTTTTGAAATTGTGTAAAATTTGTGAAATATTTAAAAATTGCGTTAAAAATAACCAAATAAGAACAATCAACTGAGAGGTCTGTTTGCCCATGGAACAGGGTTTTTGTTGTGGCCTAAGAGAAGTTTGCATAACCATCCACAATATTTTGTATCATCACTGTTTGATAATCTCATTGATTAAACCATTGGAATTGAATGTTTGACTACTAAGCTCCTTTGCAGAGATTTACACAGAAGTAGACTAAAATGGATAAATCTATAATAGCCAGAAAAAGTAGGGTACAGTGGTTCAAAATCCTATGTACATGTAGCTAGTACATAGCCTTATTACTATATAAAAACAAAACTGAAACTTAATTGCAAATCATAATGTATAAGTGCTGAAGGTGCAAGGCTGAATTAATTTAAAGCCACGTCCGTTTTACGATGATAATACCAATGTGGTGTAACATTGACATCATGCCATCCACATTTGCATCCACAGCCCTAAATGATTTTTGCCAGCAACCAAACGCCTTCCAGTGTGCGGGTGACCCACAGTGCATACCCTCTAGATGGCGCTGTGACATGGTCAACGATTGTCCCGGCAGCGATGACGAGTTGGCGTGTCCAGACATTGACCAGACTTATTTATCAGAGGCACGTATGGACTCAGTGATTATCAAATCCAGAGGGTACCCGGATGGATATTCAGACAATGCAAATGAGGTGAGTCATACAATGTCTCTGATTGGTCACTTACATGATATTACCATCTGAGGGAACCAATCAAATGAGGGCATCTAGATCTCTTTGTTATTTCCTTATATTTTCTAATTATGACTTCAACTTAACACTTTCCAGGCGGCTATTAGTTTTACCACACCCAAAACAGATTTTTCGGAAAAATGTTCCCAACTTTCGAAGTCTAACTCAAGGATTAATGAACCAATACTAGGCATGTTTGTACTTATTTCAATGCATTTCTCATGGTGAGTCCAGATATATATTAATGAAATTCAATAATTTTGACATTTTTGAAACATAGTGTGACATGTTGGAATGTCGTCTGCAGACGCCTGCCGCGTGGAAAGTGTTAAATATGTGAAAAAATGTAATTATTGAGAAATAACTCCTTTGGAATGGTATGAAGGGGCTACGGGTCAAATACCAAGGCAAAGTATGATTTGTATTTTATTTGCACTTGACTTTTTAACACACAACCATGGTATATATTAATTGCCAAATTATTGATCAACTGGTTGTGAAAACTTACTGGCAGATAGTGAGATGGAGACTTTTCCCTTAATCAATACAGCTTACACATGTACCTGTCCCATTTCATTGTCATGCATGTTGAATAATCAAGGGCAAAACATGAAATAGTACTTTATCTGCCTCTTTGAGCTGTAGCTTCCTTGATTATAAACTATTATTCCTGTGCAATATCTCAAATTGAAGAGAAGAAATTACTCCATAATTTTGGAATGATTATGAATATTTTTTTCCCAGGTAAGTTAATTTTTCTAAGCCATGTATATCCAGTTTATAATATAACTTTCTTCCGACAATACAAATCAGATACTTACATACATAATTGAAATTTTTGCCAAAAAAGTTCAAAATATCAGAATTTCATCAGGGTTTGGCTTATAAGTGAAGAAAATGATGGTTCTAACATATACTATATAAGATTCAAGACTATACTATTAAGATATTTGTCAAAATGATGATTTTGAAATATTGTAAGGTGGCACACCCCTCCCCCCCCCCCTTCACTCTCAGACTCTGACAGCTTACTCTACCCCCAGGTGATTGTGGTACCCTCAATTACCTACAATCATAGAAAAAAGGTGTTCGAACACTGACCCTAATTGCCATGCTTATTGGACCATAATAGGCACGCTATTTGAGTCACATGAAAATCAAAACTTGTTTCTGGTAGCCTGAAGTATCCCCTTACTCATATCCCTCCCCCTTCCCCACCGATCAATGTTGCGAGGCCCTGTGCTGATGGTGGGCAAATTGTGGGATTCAACATTGATCAGGGGGGAAGGGGGAATACTTTACATTACACCTCCAAAGTGTTCGAACACTTTTTTCTAACATGTCTGAGGTTTCTTAAATATGCGGTATCATGTATCACGGTATTCATCATAACTTACGAACTACTCATTCGATTTCAACGAGATTTACATATGTTTTTACTCACATAATGTGCAATACATTGTGACAAGATAGCTGCATTTGAAAAATTACTTTTTAGGGAACGGTCACTTTTATCAACTTTTTTAGCCCATTTCAACGCATAAATACTGTTTAAAGCGATATGCATAAGACGCACACGGTGAATGTGTATATAAATGTTGCACAAATAATTATGTTAAGTAAACAATGATACTACTTACAATAATTACGAACTATATAACCACATAAAGACAGTAAAGGAAATAAAGAAATACATAAAAGTGGATCAGAAAATAAGGGAAAGAAAGAATGAAAGAACATATTATAATTATAAAGAAATAAAGAGAGATTAGAAAGGCACCAATGAAAAATTGAAAGTTGAAAAAATGAATGCAATAAATAGATATGTAATATTATTAAACTAAATGTTAAAGAATTAAAGAAATTAATATAGACTATAGACGGCTGTAAGATTCGAACCCACGACATTGACGATAAAGGTAGCGATAATACAACGCGCTAACCAACTGAGCTAATAGATCGGTTAATGAAAACACATTTTCCAGAAGAATAGAAGTAAGCTCGGTGGTAAAGTATGAATATAATGGTAATGGTAAAACGTTGCCTGTTCCTCATTGAAATAACACGCAATGGAACGATTTACCAATGTTAAATAAAGAAAAAGTATATATTATATTTATTGAAACGGTAAATCGTTGATTACGCGTGTCATTGTATGAAGGGAAATCGTAACGATTTTCCATTGGCGCTTTACCATTGACCACATCGAGCCACGTGTATTTTATGTTTATACATACTTTGCGTCATGTTTAATAGTTGACGTTTTATTCATTTCTTGAGACAAAATGGATTCGTATTATGGTTTTGATATGATTTATATTGAATTTATAATGCCGCAAATATAATATTTATTAATTAACCATAATAAAACAAATAATATTAGTGAAATAATATTAGCCAAATATAACATGCATTTTAAATTTTGAAACGCGATTTATACCTGTTGTTTGTGTCCGAAAATTGAATTTTAATATTAATATATCATTAGGTAAATATCAGTGAGATGGTACGATGTTCATTATGAAAGAAATTATTAACATTAATAGGCCTAAATAATCAAGCTGAAGGTATTCATATTCATCTATCCATGATCTATCACGCATTCAGGGCTATACGATATGTGCATTATGTGACCGTTCCCTAAATGTCTTTCGATTTTATTCTTCTTTGGTGTGCTTATGGCTGTAGACAATCCCGAAAAGCATCAGAGTTATGGGCCAAAAACTGAAATTAGATGATTTTCTTAAGCGTTTTTATACACAATCATAGAAAAAAGGTGTTCGAACACTGACCCTAATTGCCATGCTTATTGGACCATAATAGGCACGCTATTTGAGTCACGTGAAAATCAAAACTTGTTTCTGGTAGCCTGAAGTATCCCCTTACTCATACCCCTCCCCCTTCCCCACCGATCAATGTTGCGAGGCCCTGTGCTGATGGTGGGCAAATTGTGGGATTTAACATTGATCAGGGGGGAAGGGGGAATACTTTACATTACACCTACAAAGTGTTCGAACACTTTTTTCTAACATTGTAGATGCCCTAGGTCACTGTCTGTTGCGTTTTGGTGCCACCGTTAAAATCCTTACGGGGGTCGGAGGTAACCAACCCCTAAGTAGGACGAGGGTTAATCAGAGAAAGACTCTATATAACATCACTGCACAGAGGTAGATTAACACTGGCACTATAGACCATAGCAAACTATGAGGGTTTTATTAAATAGAAACTTTTTTTTAAAAATTTTACTCTACATAGGTATGGATAGTCAGCGTGGAACCAGAACATCAAGTGGAACTGTCATTCGTCACCTTTGACACAGAACAAGATTTTGATTTTGTTCGAATAGGACAGGGTGACGACTTTTTTGCAAACACCTCCCTTTTCTTTCAGTGGTCCGGCGACCGACTACCGCCCTCTATACGCAGTACGGGTAATTCTTTGTGGATTCAGCTGATATCGGATGAGAGCATTTCTAAAGACGGGTTTGAACTCTCGGCCATAACAGTTCTTGCTTCAGGTAATACAATTCATCAATGAAAATCTCAGATTTAAGCTTATTTGTAATGCAGAAATAACCCTCTTGTTCCTGCTTGTTTGCCACTTTTCAGCCCTTAGAGTTTTAACACTTTCTGTGCGGCAGTCATCTGCAGACAATAGTTCAAAAATTTCACAAAATGTATCAAAAATATCATCGTTATTGAATTTCATCATCATATTTGGAATCACGTTGACAAATGCATTAAAATATGTATAAACATGCCTAGTATTGGTTCAGTAATTTTTGAGATAGACTTGGAAATTTGGGAAAGGTTTCTGAAAATTCTGTTTTGTATATGATAAAACCAAAAATGCAGCGTAGAAAGTTTAACAATTGTTAGCGTATTTTGAAGTATGGTTGAAGAACAGTTGAGGAGATGTGTTTGTTGCTAATAAGCAGATAAAATGAAACTACCAATTCTGCAAAATATGGTTTTGTTCTGATGAGATCAATTAAGGACCTTCTAATTAAAAAGAATTGAATAACATTTTATGCTGTAAACATTATGAGAGATTGCCAGTTAAAATATTTAAACATAAATTATGTCTTGTAATTAGGCCTTAAAAAAAAGTTTGATTGGCGTAACATGACCAAAACAAATAGGGTAGGTCGGTCGAGATTTTTTAAAAATTTTAAATCACCTACTTTTGAACACTTAAAAGACAGCAGTACACACAAATGAAGAGACGGCAAAAATTGTTTTTTCTTTAAACATGTATCGTTGTGTTCAACAATATATCATTTCGATGGGGACTTAAAATAGCCGAAAATGAAAGCAAACAGTCAAAAACTTTAATACTTTGTTCAATTTTTATAAATATATATATATAAAATTAAAAAAAATTCCCTCAAAATAATAAAAAATATTCAGGGTCGGCGATGTATTTAGGGTTGGTCGGGTTACGCCAATCAAACCTCTTTTATTTTAGGCCTTACTTGTGAGCACCTAGTATCCCCTCCCCTTCCAACTCCTACTAACACCTTATATGGACCTACGGCACATATCCTCCTGGCCAAAGTCGGACCCACGCGGAAGCACACCGATCTACTTATAACTATGCATGCTTGAAAACTCATACAAATTTGGTATTCAATCAGAGACAAGCTCGAGCTACTTGTTGCTCATCACGGATGACCGTTTCATTTTTAGGTCGTCCGTAGGAAGAGACCTTATGGCAGCATCCTTCGTGTGTAGTCTGTGTGTGTGGGGGTGTGTGTAGTCTGTGTGTGTGTCAACAATTTGGTATACACTTTTTGGTATACACTTTTTGTTACAATTTGGTATACACTTTTTGTTTTGTCCATTTCTTTTCCATACAATGTCCAATTGCAATCAAACTTCGGTCATAGATGCAACATGGGAACCTTCATATGTTAATGAGGTCAAAGGTCACATACCAAGGTCAAAGGTCATCCGAGGTCAAGATGTATATGTAAAAGTGGCTGCATATGTAAAATTGATTACATTTGTTCATTTCTTTTCCATACAATGACCAATTGTAACCAAACTTTGGTCATAGATACAACATGGAAACCTTCATATGTTAATGAGGTCAAAGGTCACATACCAAGGTCAAAGTTCATCTGAGGTCAAGATGTAAATGTAGAAATGGCTGCATATGTAAAATTGATTACATTTTTCCATTTCTTTTCCATACAATGTCCAATTGCAATCAAACTTCGGTCATAGATGCAACATGGGAACCTTCATATGTTAATGAGGTCAAAGGTCACATACCAAGGTCAAAGGTCATCCGAGGTCAAGCTGCATATGTAGAATTGATTACATTTGTCCATTTCTTTTCCATACAATGACCAATTGTAACCTAACTTTGGTCATAGATACAACATGGAAACCTTCATATGTTAATGAGGTCAAAGGTCACATACCAAGGTCAAAGGTCATCTGAGGTCAAGATGTAAATGTAGAAATGGCTGCATATGTAAAATTGATTACATTTTTCCATTTCTTTTCCATACAATGACCAATTGCAACCAAACTTCAGTCATAGATACAACATGGACACCCGCATATGTTAATGAGGTCAAAGGTCGCATAGAAAGGTCAAAGGTCATCTGAGGTCAAGATGTAAAAATTAGTACACTTTTTTTTGGTCTCTTGTTCATTTTTTTTTTGTCTCTTGTTCATTTTTCCATACAATGACCAATTGCAACCAAACTTGGGTCACGGATGCAACATGGAAACATTCATATGTTAATTAGGTCAAAGGTCACATACCAAGGTCAAAGGTCATATGAGGTCAAGATGTAAAATTAGCTGCATATGTAAAATTAATTACATTTAAACAGGTGAAGTACAATTGCAACCAAACTCCAGGATGTTTATTTTATTTTTTATATCCTGGATCCGCTAGTGGTCTAACCTCTTTCTTTCTAGATGCCTGTGGTTTGAGATCCACCTTGTTTTTAATCTACCCTATAAACGGACGACCTATTTGGGACCGCTGTCCCTATTTTTAAGTTGAGGGTTGACCTTGCATACTATTATGCTAGGTCAACCTCTCATGTCAACCTCTCATGTGACATGCTTTTGCGTACTTTTATGCGAGGTCAACCTCTCATGTGACGTGCTTCCATTGCAAGAGTTCTTTGTTGGCCATTACCATTGGGGGGGGGGGGGCACTCAACGTTGTTTTGCTGGAGTTTTTGCAACCACAATGTTTTAACCTACTGAACTTGTGACCTTGTGAACAGATTGGGCACTTGAACACTTTCCACGCGGCTATATTAGTTTTACCATATACAAAACAGATTTTTCAAAAACCTTTCCAAACTTTCAAGGTCTATCTCAAGGATTGCTGAACCAATACTTGGCATGTTTGTACTTCTTTCAATGCTTTTTGTCTCGCCTGCACCAGAGGTCATCGGGGTCAAATAGATCAGTAAGGCCTATATTGATGAGATTGTGCTAAGAAATACCTTTGTGACGCGATATCTGGAGATCCGTAAGGCCTATCGTGATGGGACTTGGTGGAGGGAAGGGGGGTGGTGCGTTCTGTTGCTGATTGATTTTTCAAGGTCATCGGGGGTCATACAAGGTCTTTGGGGTCAAATATGCTTTAAACTTTTGAGACGCGTTGTGACGCGATATCTAGAGATCCGTAAGGCCTATCTTGATTGGACTTGATGTCAAATATGGGGTCAAATAGATCAGTAAGGCCTATCTTGATGGGATTGGGTGGACGGAAGAGGGATGGTGTGTTCTTTTTGTTGATTAATTTTTCGGGGTCATTTTTGTTGATTACATTTTCAAGGTCATCGGAGGTCATTCAAGGTCATCGGGGGTCAAATATTGGGTCAAATAGATCAGTAAGGCCTATCTTGATGGGATTTGGTGGAGGGAAGGGGGGTGGTGTGTTCTTTTTGCTGATTAAATTTTCAAGGTCACCAGAGGTCATCGGGGTCAAATATGGGGTCAAATAGATCAGTAAGGCCTATATTGATGAGATTTGGTGGAGGGAAGGGGAGTGGTGTGTACTTTTTGCTGAATAAATTTTCAAGGTCATCAGAGGTCATTCAAGGTCATCGGGGGTCAAATAAGATCCATAAGGCCTATCTTGATTGGATTTGGTGGAGGGAAGGGGGATGGTGTGTTCTTTTTGTTGATTAATTTTTCGGGGTCATCAGGGGTCAAATATGGGGTCAAATAGATCAGTAAGGCCTATCTTGATGGGATTTGGTGGAGGGAAGGGGGTGGTGTGTTCTTTTTGTTGATTAATTTTTCGGGGTCATCGGGGGTCAAATATGGGGTCAAATAGATCAGTAAGGCCTATCTTGATGGGATTTGGTGGACGGAAGAGGGATGGTGTGTTCTTTTTGTTGATTAATTTTTCGGGGTCATTGGGGGTCAAATATGGGGTCAAATAGATCAGTAAGGCCTATCTTGATGGGATTTGGTGGAGGGAAGGGGGGTGGTGTGTTCTTTTTGTTGATTAATTTTTCGGGGTCATCGGGGGTCAAATATGGGGTCAAATAGATCAGTAAGGCCTATCTTGATGGGATTTGGTGGACGGAAGAGGGATGGTGTGTTCTTTTTGTTGATTAATTTTTCGGGGTCATCGGGGGTCAAATATGGGGTCAAATAGATCAGTAAGGCCTATCTTGATGGGATTTGGTGGAGGGAAGGGGGGTGGTGTGTTCTTTTTGTTGATTAATTTTTCGGGGTCATCGGGGGTCAAATATGGGGTCAAATAGATCAGTAAGGCCTATCTTGATGGGATTTGGTGGACGGAAGAGGGATGGTGTGTTCTTTTTGTTGATTAATTTTTCGGGGTCATCGGGGTCAAATAGATCAGTAAGGCCTATCTTGATAGGATTTGGTGGAGGGAAGGGGGTGGTGTGTTCTTTTAGTTGATTAATTTTTCGGGGTCATCGGGGGTCAAATATGGGGTCAAATAGATCAGTAAGGCCTATCTTGATGGGATTTGGTGGACGGAAGAGGGATGGTGTGTTCTTTTTGTTGATTAATTTTTCGGGGTCATTTTTGTTGATTAAATTTTCAAGGTCATCGGAGGTCATTCAAGGTCATCGGGGGTCAAATATGGGGTCAAATAGATCAGTAAGGCCTATCTTGATGGGATTTGGTGGAGGGAAGGGGGGTGGTGTGTTCTTTTGCTGATTACATTTTCAAGGTCACCAGAGGTCATCGGGGTCAAATATGGGGTCAAATAGATCAGTAAGGCCTATATTGATGAGATTTGGTGGAGGGAAGGGGAGTGGTGTGTACTTTTTGCTGAATAAATTTTCAAGGTCATCAGAGGTCATTCAAGTTCATCGGGGGTCAAATAAGATCCATAAGGCCTATCTTGATTGGATTTCGTGGAGGGAAGGGGGATGGTGTGTTCTTTTTGTTGATTAATTTTTCGGGGTCATCAGGGGTCAAATATGGGGTCAAATAGATCAGTAAGGCCTATCTTGATGGGATTTGGTGGAGGGAAGGGGGTGGTGTGTTCTTTTTGTTGATTAATTTTTCGGGGTCATCGGGGGTCAAATATGGGGTCAAATAGATCAGTAAGGCCTATCTTGATGGGATTTGGTGGACGGAAGAGGGATGGTGTGTTCTTTTTGTTGATTAATTTTTCAGGGTCATTGGGGGTCAAATATGGGGTCAAATAGATCAGTAAGGCCTATCTTGATGGGATTTGGTGGAGGGAAGGGGGGTGGTGTGTTCTTTTGTTGATTAATTTTTCGGGGTCATCGGGGGTCAAATATGGGGTCAAATAGATCAGTAAGGCCTATCTTGATGGGATTTGGTGGACGGAAGAGGGATGGTGTGTTCTTTTTGTTGATTAATTTTTCGGGGTCATCGGGGGTCAAATAGATCAGTAAGGCCTATCTTGATGGGATTTGGTGGAGGGAAGGGGGGTGGTGTGTTCTTTTTGTTGATTAATTTTTCGGGGTCATCGGGGGTCAAATATGGGGTCAAATAGATCAGTAAGGCCTATCTTGATGGGATTTGGTGGAGGGAAGGGGGTGGTGTGTTCTTTTTGTTGATTAATTTTTCGGGGTCATCGGGGGTCAAATATGGGGTCAAATAGATCAGTAAGGCCTATCTTGATGGGATTTGGTGGACGGAAAAGGGATGGTGTGTTCTTTTTGTTGATTAATTTTTCAGGGTCATTGGGGGTCAAATATGGGGTCAAATAGATCAGTAAGGCCTATCTTGATGGGATTTGTTGGAGGGAAGGGGGTGGTGTGTTCTTTTTGTTGATTAATTTTTCGGGGTCATCGGGGGTCAAATATGGGGTCAAATAGATCAGTAAGGCCTATCTTGATGCTGCAAGATTGATCACTCTTTCACGCAAACATGATCACATAACTCCAACTCTCCGTGATCTGCACTGGCTGCCTATCAAGTATCGTATTGTGTATAAAATATTACTTCTGACTTATAAATGTCTTCATGGTACTGCGCCAATCTATCTTCAAGATCTAATCAAACAATATACACCTTCACGCAATCTTCGTTCTTCATCTCTATCGCGTCTTGTCTGCTCTTCAACGTCCACTCAGTATGGTCAACGTTCCTTCTCTGTGTCAGCTGCAGAACTCTGGAATAATATTCCACTTCATGTGAAAAATGCAGAGACTATATTTCAGTTTAAGAAATCCTTAAAGACTCATTTGTTCACAAAGGCTTTTTAATTGTAGTCCATATCCATGTATTTGTTTGTTATTATGTTTTTATGTTAAAGCGCTTAGGGATCTCGATGTTAGGCGCTATACAAATATGGTTATTATTATTATTATTATTATTATTATTATTATGGGATTTGGTGGAGGGAAGGGGGGGTGGTGTGTTCTTTTTGTTTATTAATTTTTCGGGGTCATCGGGGGTCAAATATGGGGTCAAATAGATCAGTAAGGCCTATCTTGATGGGATTTGGTGGACGGAAGAGAGATGGTGTGTTCTTTTTGTTGATTAATTTTTCGGGGTCATCGGGGTCAAATAGATCAGTAAGGCCTATCTTGATAGGATTTGGTGGAGGGAAGGGGGTGGTGTGTTCTTTTGGTTGATTAATTTTTCGGGGTCATCGGGGGTCAAATATGGGGTCAAATAGATCAGTAAGGCCTATCTTGATGGGATTTGGTGGAGGGAAGGGGGGTGGTGTGTTCTTTTTGTTGATTAATTTTTCGGGGTCATCGGGGGTCAAATATGGGGTCAAATAGATCAGTAAGGCCTATCTTGATGGGATTTGGTGGACGGAAGAGGGATGGTGTGTTCTTTTTGTTGATTAATTTTTCGGGGTCATCGGGGGTCAAATAGATCAGTAAGGCCTATCTTGATGGGATTTGGTGGAGGGAAGGGAGGGTGGTGTGTTCTTTTGGTTGATTAATTTTTCGGGGTCATCGGGGGTCAAATATGGGGTCAAATAGATCAGTAAGGCCTATCTTGATGGGATTTGGTGGAGGGAAGGGGGGTGGTGTGTTCTTTTTGTTGATTAATTTTTCGGGGTCATCGGGGGTCAAATAGATCAGTAAGGCCTATCTTGATTGGATTTGGTGGAGGGAAGGGGGGTGGTGTATTCTTTTTGCTGATTAAATTTTCAAGGTCATCGGAGGTCATTCAAGGTCATCTAGGGTCAAATAAGATCCGTAAGGCCTATCTTGATGGGATTTGGTGGACGGAAGAGGGATGGTGTGTTCTTTTTGTTGATTACTTTTTTGAGGTCATCAGAGGTCATCTGGGGTCAAATAAGATCCGTAAGGCCTATCTTGATGTGATTTGGTGGAGGGAAGGGGGTTGGTGTGTTTTTTTTGCTGATTAAATTTTCAAGGTCATCAGACGTCATCTGGGGGTCAAATAAGATCCGTAAGGCCTATCTTGATGGGATTTGGTGGACGGAAGAGGGATGGTGTTTTTTTTTTGCTGATTAATTTTTCAAGGTCATCAGAGGTCATCTGGGGGTCAAATAAGATCCGTAAGGCCTATCTTGATGGGATTTGGTGGACGGAAGAGGGATGGTGTGGTTTTTTTGCTGATTATTTTTTTTAAGGTCATCTGGGGTCAAATAAGATCTGTAAGGCCTATCTTGATGTGATTTGGTGTAGGGAAGGGGGTTGGTGTGTTCTTTTTGTTGATTAAATTTTTCAAGGTATTACATCCCTTGCATTAACTACAATGCATACCTCTGTGACAGTGCTACATTTTATCATATGTTTCATCATCATTTCTTTCAAGTCACTTTTGATGAACAGGCGAGACGCGCCGTTCGAGAACCGCCTTGTTTCATGGTGATTCCAAATATCGTAATACAGTTCAATAATGTTGACATTTTTAAAACCTTTTTGTGAAATTTTAGAATGTCGTCTGCAAACGCTGCCCGCGTGGAAAGTGTTAAACAGGTCCTGTGAAGGCTAAAAGTACTGAATATCACTCACAGTGGAAGGGGGAAATAATACCTAAGGGAATCACATATTCCTTTAAATCCTCATTCCTTTCCCTATCGTGCATCCTGCATCTATTTCAATGTGTGTTTAAACACTTTTTATGCGGCAGGCGTCTGCAGACGACATTCCAAAATGTCACAAAATGCTTCAAGAATTTCAAAATGTTTTAATTTAATTACCATATTTGGAATCACCATGAGAAATGAATTAAAATGAGTAAAAACATGCCTAGTATTGGTTCAGTAATCCTTCAAACCTTAATAGTTGGGTTAGGTTTCTTAAATATCTGTTTTGTGTTTGGTAAAACCAATAGCCACGTGGAAAGCATTAACATGTGTGTAATTTAAGTTTGTACCAGCAGTCGCAAACTGAAAAAGTGTCTTTGAAACAAGTCCTTCATGAAACATGTATTGATACATATGGCCTTTTACTCATTGGAACACATTTCTATAAATTCCATACTAAATGTTTTGTTTACATTTTGTTTATTTTAAAAAACACAATTTCACAAATTTACAAGTTCACAAATTTCTTTTTATTTCCAGATCCCATTCAATGCCTAGATGACCAATTTGACTGCGGCTCAGGTGTGTGCATCACATCAGGCTGGCAATGTGATAATGTGACGGACTGTATCTATGCAAGGGATGAGGATGGTTGCTCTGGAGGGGAGACGTGCTCTCCAGAACAGTTTCAGTGTGGTGATGGGCTGTGTATACCTCTTGGTTATATCTGTGATGTGATCATAGATTGCCTTGATGCAAGTGATGAGCTTGGATGTCAAGGTACGTTATTGTAGACAATGAAGTTAAATCAAATACTGTCAAATTGGTAATTTGTTCAACGTTTATTTTTGGCACTTTGCTGATTTTGAATCGTTTTATTTCAAATTTAGTAATTTATAGTATATACAATTCAAAATATCTATACATGAAGTTGGGGGGGGGGGGGGGGGGGGTGGGAAGGAGAACAAAAATCGCCCTACCTTAATTTTCTATGGCATTTTACGCCAATACAACAAATTTCTTTTTGGCCTTATGAATCTACATACATGTCAGTTATTACAATTTATATGACAAGTTTTACTGTAATTTTAAAAATAAACTTGCCTGAAATAATTTGTTTCTTAACAATTGTAATTTTCTATCATTATATGTAGGCCCAAGCACCATGCAACCAACGAGGCCACCTACTGTACCAACACTGCCACCACAACCAGGTAATCATGCATATGTCTTGCTGTAAAACCACTAAATTTCGCGAGGGATTTAATTTCGTGAATTTCGCGAGGGATGTGGATTCTCGAAATTAAGTACCCGCGAAACTGACCATTTTGCATTGGAGTAACAGTAGTATTTTAGTTTCTTGCTTTCTGTCTGATTGGTTCGACACTTCTAAGAGTGTATGAATTTTCATTTACTCCATTGATATGATAACGACAACCAAAACTTTATGTTCATAAGTTGACAATTTGTATTTGGTGTTTTGAGACAATTTTATTTTCAATAATTAGTAACTTTGGTTAGGAAAGTGATATAACATTGACTCTGGTACCAAAATGTCCCTTAAGGGGGGGGGGGGTGGGGGGGGGCTATCAAGGAAGTCACTTTTTGAAATTTGTGAGTGCTGTAATTATTGAACTATGACTCAAAAGTATACATTTTTGGAAAGCAAATGGGATTTGGGAATTTTTTACTCAACATTATTTTTGTTAGCTTTGTTGAACTGTTTTGAGTTAAAAAAGTGATTCTCTGATCCATTTCCTTTCCAAAAATGTATACTTTTATATGCATTTGATTAATAGTTAAATAATTACGGCACTCACAAAATTAAAAAAATCAAGTCAAAAACTTCCTTGAGTCCCCCCTTTAATTAACCTATACATATTATCATGATATCAATAACTCCATATTTCCCTCATTGTGCCTCATTTACCTGTGTTGGGTCACATGTTATTATCTCTTTTTCCAGACTGTGCCTCCAATCTCTGTCAGAATGGTGCCTCATGTGAAGATATTGAAGAACCAATTCTGTTTACATTCATTTGTTTATGTGCCGAAGGCTTTCTAGGAAGGCTGTGTGAACAAGGTAACACAATTAGTTTTGTTTCACTTGTTTTATTCTTTTTTACCACTTCAATTGTATACTTGGTTTCCTTTTTATTCATTTGTTCTTCATCTTTCTACTGTTTCCAGTTCATACATTATGGTCATGGGCACAAATCTGGGAGTTATAGGCAGATACCCCCCCTGCTTTTGCTAATCCAGACCCTTTGTGCTCTTTTCAGCCTCTTATGTGCAATAGTGGATCCCTCAGCCACCAACATTTTCAAGCAATTTATGCTACTGATTAGGGTACAGTTAACACTTTTCACGCGGCTATTAGTTTTACCATATGCAAAACAGATTGTTTAGAAATCTTTCCCAACTCTCAAAGCCTATCACAAGAATTACAACACTAGGAATATGTGTACTTATTTTAATGCATTTCTCATGGTGATTCCAAATATGGTATTGAAATTTAATTATTTAGACATTATTAAAACATGTTGTAAAATTTTGGAATGTCGTTTGCAGACACCTGCCGCGTAAAAACTAGTTCAACTGATAAAATATATTAAATCTAATATTTGGAAAACTGAACAATTCACTATCAGAGTTAATTTCATAAGTGTTCTGAAACAATGCTAACAATGATGTTAAACATTCTTCTTTGTTGAGGGTATTTTGAGGGTACTTAATTGAGTGTAAGAGCAATTTTTATATATTAAACCTTTTTGTGTGTATCTGAAACATTTTTATGTTCCAGTATCAGGCGATACTGGGGTACACATGCTACCAATAGTGATTTGTCCCGGTATTGAACGATACTGGTACATAATTGTGTACCAGTATCGCCCGATACTGGAACAGTCTGGAACACTGACTTTGTACCGGCATTGAACGATACTGGGTGTTCCCGATGCTAGTACAGTCCAGAATGTGGGACCTAAAGTATTCTTTTTCCGAATGTAATTCCAAATATTTCCATATTTTCCCTCTTCTTTATAGAAAAGAATGACTGCATACCAGACCCATGCAGTAACAGAGGTATCTGTATGGATGGTCAGAATTCCTATACCTGCGAGTGTTTGGCTGGATTCACTGGAGATAATTGTGAAATAGGTAGGTCATAGGTCATGGGTTGCTATGGGAGATAGCTGAGAATATTTGATTGGTTCACATACCACAAGCGCAATCTTAAACACAAGGAGAAGATATCCTTCAGCACCTGATTTGGATGAAATGTTACATTTTGGCCCTAAGCTGATCTGTCCAATCCTTTGACAGTCAAAATGGGGCAAAACAGGAAACAAAATCTGTGTGGGCGTATCAATGTTTACACACACCATTTTGTATATTTAACTCGACCCAACCCTGCCACCACCGTAATACAACAGAAAAGTGAACACCTTCATATAAAAATCATACGCAATAATGTAAAGTATTTAAGAAACAAACTGCTGTGGCGTAGAGGGCTGCCCTATTATGAATAAAATGACTCCTAGGGTTGAGGGTTTATGGAAATCTCATAGTGTAACTATACCAGGTCTCCGCATTCCAATCTTAATTTTAAAACGGTGGACCAATGCAAGTTACTGGCAAATGAAGACTTTTAATTTGTGATATTGGAATTCCACAAATACAAATATTTGTGCCAAAGGAAACAAAAAGTCACCTAATTGGCTCATAATTCCAACTAAAGGATGCTAATAAAGAGTGGTCGCTTTCAGACTGTGCTGCTACAGGATTAATAGGGAAAATCCCATTGCATAAACATCACCTTGTCAGACCACCAAGATGATATGGTATGGTGGTACATTCATAAGTCAAATATTTTGCTCTACAGGGCGAGTCAAAAAGAAGTTGTACGAGAATGAATATTTGTTTAAAAATATACCAAACAAATTTGACAACCCAATAAGGCACTTTTTCAAAGAGCATATTCCGCTTATATAACAAAATGAATCATTGAAATCGATCAATTATATCAGGAGCTATGCCTGTTTTAATCAAAGAGACCCTTTTTTTAGCTGTCCACGGAATGCTTAATCTTCTTGAAATCTATCCACTCTAAGTGGGCAGCAAAATGTACAGACGGGCATTCATATTCAAATGAGACTAAAGCCTGGGAGTTTCAAACACAGATGGGAATGGTGTACATGAAATTAAAAATCAGTGACAACAATAAGAAAATGATTAAACATTGATGGCCCACTTCAAACAATTAAGACACCTTAGAGGACAAAGATCAGCAATCATTTCACTGCCCACTTAGAGTGGAAAGATTTCAAGAGAATTAAGCAATCCATGGACAGCTAAAAAAAAGGGTTCTTTAATTAAAACAGACATAGCTCCTGATATAATTGATCGATTTCAATGATTCCTTTTGTCATATGAGCGGAATAAGTAGTTCTTTGAATACGTGCCTCATTGGTTTGCCAAATTCATTTGGTCTATTTTTAATCATATATTCTATCTCGTACAACTTCTTTTTGACTCACCCTGTAGATTTTATGTGGTAGCTTAGTAACATACATCAATGTTTGTTTCAACATTTGTTTTGTTCTAATTTTGGAAAATAAATTACATATCAAGTGAGCAAGATTTACCAAATCATTTTTACTTGTTGATTTGAAACTACTTGGTACTCTAGGTTGATTAACATGATTAGAATTTGGTCTTTCCCGAGAGAGGGCCATCTGGAGTGCTTCTAATTAATTTTTTTAATTGTTGTTTTTCAGATATCGACGAGTGTTCCACAGATCCTTGTCCAGCAGGCAGCATGTGCATAGATAGCGTCAATAACTACACGTGTCGCTGCCCCTTAGGATTGCAAGGAGAACTGTGTGATATATGTAAGGCCAAATAAAATTTAAAAAACTAGTTTCTCGTCCTAACCTTTTGAAAAAAGGAGGATGATGGCAGTTTTTTTGAGGGGGTTTGTTTTTTTCCAAAATGGGGGATCCAAGATGGCGGATGCCCCTTTTTCCGAACTGGTTTCGCTTTTTCTAACATGGTGGAAATGTTTTTGCTTCAAAATGGCCGCCACTTTTCTAAGACTAGCTTTATAACCTTAAAATAGGTACATTTTGCCTGCTGTGTTCTTTGATTTTAACACAGTTTTTTTTAAAAATATTGACAAGTTCTCCATTAACAACATCAGTGTGATCTTGAGAATTAACAAATTAAAATTTAAAAAAAAAAAAAAATTAAAAAAAAGAATTTGTTTGTTTTTGATGCGGCAGACAAAATGGATGCGCGCGGGGACAAGAAACAACTTTATTTTTTTATTTGGCCTAAGGAGTTATGAGAATTTCATTTTACTGTTGTTAGTTGGCTCCAGTAAAGTTTCAAACACTTTCAAAAATATTCACAAAAACTTCAATTTGTTTAAAAGATTTTGAAAATTTAAAAAATAAAAAAGCATCTCAAATTCAAAAAATATTGGTCTATCTGGTCCGAAGAACAGGGTTTTTAAATGGAATGGTAAACCAGATGGCTAAATTGCTGCTTGTGTCCTATACAGTTTGTTCTGCTCCAAACTTGTTTATCCACCCCAAATTGGACGTAAAATGTGCAGAGTTGTTGGGGACATATTGTGCATCCAGCTTATAAGAACTTTTCTTTCCAACAAAATTTTAATTCTTCTTCTTCTTCTTCTTGAATACTTCGCAACATTCCTAGTGGAATAACATGCGAAGGGGGCTTGAACACACAGGACGTGTTAACTGTGCAACCCCTGCCCTGTGACCTAGGACTGGTGTGTGTACAGCCACAGACCGGGATGATCCCCTACTCTTTACGAAAGAGTCTGTGACCTTTTAACGGGTTTGGATTTTGCTCTTCCGATACACGAGACCACCATTTCTACGTGACTTCTGAACCACGAGGCAATTGTGACTAAGTACCTTGCCCAGGGATACAAACATGTTGGCCGTAGTGGGGCTCGAACTCACAACCTTTGTATCGCGAGACCTGCGATCTACCCACTAGACCACACACGCTCTACGTTAAATAGTGTATCATTGTATATCATTCATGGTGGATGGTTGCACTTTTCTGAGTGACATGGTGTGATTCACTCAGACCAAATTAATGCACTATTTAACTCAGATGTGTTATTACCATTCCCATCTTGCTCATATAAGGCCAACTCTTGTTAAGGGAGGTGTCAACCCTTTTTTATGAATTTTATCAAGCACTGTAACTTTTAAACTAATAATATAATTAATATACATAAAAGTATACATCTTTTTTAATGAAATGAGTCAGAGAATCCATTTTTGGTATCAAATTTCACAAAAAATAGTGATTTTTACATTTTTGCCCAAAAATCACTTTTTTTTGGCGCCAAAGATTTTCAGACAACCTATTAAAATTCCAAAATTTCTCAAAAATCATCTAAAGTCAATTATCTATGAGCGCATTATTTTTGTTGGCTTAAAATTTGTTTGTTTTGAAAAATTGACCAAAAAGTGCCAAAAATGTGATTTTGAGATAAAAAAAACCCAATATTTACGATTCTATGACTAACTTAATTAAAAAAAATTGTATACTTTTATGTACATTACATTATTAGTTTAAAAGTACACAATAACTACACAACCTGAAACTGCAATTACTTCAAACAGGTCTTTGTTTCAGCACATTTGAACATGCTTGCTTCACCAACATCAGCGAAAGCATATACTACTTTGCTGTTTACAGACCCCCACCATCCACATACAACGAGCTGAAAACATGTGACTTTCTGTTAGAGTTTGATCAACTTATCGACTTTGTGAATACGCTTAATCAAAAGTTGTCATCACTGGTGATTTTAATGTACATGTGGACAATCCTTCTAAAGGAGATGCGTCTCACTTTTTAACATCTCTTGAAAACGCTGGACTTGATCAATATGTCAGTGGGCCAACCCACAAGCATGGTCACACGTTAGATCTGGTGATATCACGCACAGAGGACAATCTTATCTCTAACTGCACCGTTGACTTAAGACTTTCGGATCATCATGTTGTGTATTGCTCAATAATGCTACCAAAACCCAGGTATCAGAAAATTAAATTTAGTACGCGCAAGATGAGGAACATTGATACTAAATCTTTCAACGACGATCTTGCACCTCTACTTGAATCACATAGCGATAATGCCAATGATCTTGTTGAACTCTATAACCGCACCATAAAGCAAACTCTTGATAAACATGCTCCCATCACCACAAGATCTCGTACCAATAGACCCCATCACCGTTAGTACAATAATGAGATTCATGCTGCCCGCCGCCTTCGCCGCAAGTATGAACGGATGTGGAGGAAGAGTAGACTTGAAGTCCATCATGAGCTATATGTAGCCCAAAGGATAGTGGTCAATGACTTACTTGACAATGCAAAGAAGGATCACTACAGGTCTGAGCTTGAGCATGCAGATACTAAGACCATTTTTAAGAAGGTTAAAACCCTTCTTAATCAAGGTGCCAAAATACTACCGGATGACAAATCTGATCAAGATCTTAGTAACGACTTTTCCACATTCTTCACAGATAAGGTTGACAAGATCTACAAGAGCATTGAACTAGAGCTTAATGAAGGCAACTATACTGACCCAGTCCCTCAACACGCAGTTGATTGTGAATTTCGCGAATTTGATCTTGTCAGTGAAGAGGACATTCTGCAGTATATCAACAAAGCGCCTTCAAAGTCATGTCTTCTCGACCCGTTGCCGACTTGGTTCTTAAAGCAAAACACTCAGACATTTGTTCCGGTCATCACACGGATTGTCAACACATCGCTCAGGACGGGTGTTTTTCCTACACCACTCAAGCATGCCGTGATTACCCCCATCATTAAGAAACAATCTCTGGATCGCAATCTGCTGAAAAACTACAGACCCGTGTCTAACATCCCCTTCGTATCTAAAGTGATCGAAAAGCAAGCTATCAAAAGCATCAATGACTACATGATCCGCGAAGATCTTGCAGAACCTTTACAATCAGCATACAGGGCTTTGCATAGCACTGAGTCAGCGCTTCTAAAAGTTAAAGATGACATAATGCAGAACTTATCTCAACGGAAAGGTGTTTTCCTCGTCCTTCTAGACCTGAGCGCAGCATTTGATACTGTGAATCACTCTATCTTGCTCAACCGACTTTCCCATGACGTAGGGATTAAAGGAGTTGCACTCAAGTGGATAGAGTCATACCTTACCGGCAGAACAACTAGTGTTTGCATCAATGGAGTCTCCTCTGATACCAACAGATTAAGATATGGGTTACCACAGGGATCTATAGTTGGTCCCCAGTCATTCGCTATTTACTCCATTCCAATTGGCCGCATCATTAGGAAGCATAACCTGCAATATCACCTGTACGCAGATGACATCCAACTGTATGTACCTTTTGATATACATGACCAGGAATCCATATCTACCGCCCTGTCTCGGCTTTCTTCATGCATATCCGACATCAAATCATGGATGACTCTCAACATGTTGAAGCTCAATGAACAGAAAACAGAGTTCTTTATCGCTGTGCCAGACCATCTCAAAAGCAAGGTACCTTCTGTTTCTCTTCAGGTCGGCGACAAAGTTATCAAGCCATCTGACAGCATCCGCAAACTCGGTGTTGTGTTTGACAGCTCTATGTCCATGCATTCTCACATTAAAACCTTATGTTCTAGCCTGACTTACCAACTCAGAAACATAACCCGGATCCGTAAATTTATGGACAACGATACTTGTCACCTAATTGTGCGTGCGTTGATCTTGTCACGTTTAGATTACGGAAATGGGTTGCTCCTCGGTTCAAACGCCTGTGACATTCAACGTCTACAAAGAACCCAAAACTGGGCGGCTAAGCTCATTTGTATGGCTAAGAAATTTGATCATGCAACGCCTTGTCTCCAGGAGCTGCATTGGTTGCCGGTCAGAGAACGTGTGACTTTTAAAATTTTAGTTACTGTGTTTAAGTGCCTCTCAGGCGTAGCACCGGGCTACCTATCATCTTGCCTTTCTCTGAACAAACCACGACGTGGCAACCTGCGATCGGCTTCTGATACTACACAACTAACTCAGCATTCAACCATCAAAACTCTTACATCAGCCAGTAATCGGACTTTCACCTATGTCGCTCCAGCAATATGGAATCACCTTCCCGCTCTCATAAGAAATCAGGACTCTTTACACATGTTCAAGAAATCTGTCAAAACATATTTGTATCCAAATGTCGTGTAACTTGTATCATATTGTACTTTATATGATGTTTGTTTGTTCATTATCCTTTTGTTCCATTGGGTTTGCTTTTCTCACGCGCTTTGATCTTGATGAAAAGGCGCTTTATAAATGCTCATTTGTATTGTATTGTATTTTGTATTGTATAAAAGTTACAGTGATTGATAAAATTCATAAAAAAGGGTTGACACCTCCCTTAAAGGTAGGTGTTCTGATTGCTGGCCCGATTTTCAACTTGATGTTTTCTATTTTACATGAAAGGTCATCCTGAAAATTGCCGCATTCCAAAGTTAAGGTTGCATAACTCTAATGGTTCTTATTTTAGAAGCACACTGTCACACAAAATTTGCCCATTGAGTAGTACACAAACTGACCGGGTGGTTAACCACCATTGGCAGTATAATTCATCACATTTTGGCCTATAATTTCTAAATTAACATTTCTGACCAATAAGATTTTACAGAAATAATGAGAAAAATATGAGGATTCTTCTGATATCAAAATATTTTGATGTGAAAAAAAAAAATCAAAACAACCAAAAAGTGAATAGAACATACACCTTTAAATCCCACATTCTCGGTTACCAATTCATGAATTTCTGTTTTGACCATTTATGAATGTAATTCATTGTTATATTGCTCCTTATTTTTTTCATTTTAATTAGGTTACATTTTGGGTCTTATAGGATCAGATATGTCACATTTGAATGCCTGATCTCTTCATAGCAGTATTTGGAATAAATATCATATTTGTTTCAATAAGATTGTGTGTAATTTTGATTCTATTACTCATCTTCACAGCTCCATGCACTCCTATCCAATCCGCCACCGCCACCTGTTCAGCCCTCCTGCTGCCTGTGTACACCAGCACTGTGTTCCCTAATCCAAGCGCCGACTCGCAGCAAGACGCCCTCGACGCTCTAGCAAACCTCGCATCCATACAATACTGCCACCCTGATGCCAACCACCTGTATTGCTCAGCCTATTACCCACAATGCCCCTGGCCAGATTATACCAAGACCTCCACCCCCTGCAGAAGTGTATGTGTTGAGGTGACGTCTGCCTGTGCTGAGCTCTATGAGTTTGTTTATAGTGAGCCGTGGCCGTATGATTGTGATGCATTTGTAGACGGTGAAGGAACATTCTGTGAACAAGCTGAAGGAGGTAAAGTTTCATTTGCTATAGTCCTTATTTGGTAAATCAGCCCGGGGGGGTACTCGTGATCCTGGGGTGCTTTTACCTAAAAAATGACTAATTTGACTGGGGTTTTTTTCTCGTGATTTGGGACCCATGTGTTGTGGGAGGTTCGAGATTTCGGACCCATGTTTAGGGTATTCCAGCACAAATGATACCCAATGTTTGGGGAATTTTTGCAAAAAAAGCGATCCATTTGGGCGGCCCATACCTGTATACCTTATATATGTGAGTATCACCCCCTGGGTAAGGTAAATCAGCCTATTCCTATTGTTAATAGAGGTGATTCAATCCCCACTAAAATCAAACTTCTAGGTTTTTTAAAAACTTAAAAGTTACAAACAATTTACCAGCTGAGAAAACATGAGAATTTGTCACTTCTTTTTACCTATAACTCAAAATCAATATTCCCGATATCCGACTCATTGCGCATGATCGCTTCACATCATGTTGACATTGCATGAGAGCATGTGTGGTCCAGCGGATCGAAGCAGATCTCACAATTATAGGGTTGTGAGTTCGAGCCTCGCTGCTGTCAACGTGTTTGTACCCTTGGGCAAGGTACTTAGTCTCAATTGTCTCGTGGTTCGGAAAGTCATGTAAAGCGGTTGGTCCCGTGTATTCAGAGGCTTCACCATGAAACACGTTAGTTAAAAATAGTCACAGACTTTATCGTTTAGAGTAGGGGATCATCCCGGGTCTGTTACCTCTTCATAGAACCCTCATCCTATATGAGGCAGCCTGTTGCAGCGCTCGTGGTATTCACTTTCACGGCCCTATGGCGGTTCAATGGCGCTTTGATCATCTCCTGGAAAGGCGCCTTTTTATAAATGTTGATTATTATTATTATTATGATTATTATTATTGTCATCATTTTGGACCAATAATCCCTTATATTTAAACCTACAGACATATCTGGAAGCGGCCTATGTGGCACCCGTCCGGAGGAATCGGTCCAGAGTCGTATCGTGGGCGGTATCGATGCCTCCATTACAGACCATCCTTGGATAGCTTCCCTGAGTGACAGTGATGGTGTCCACCAGTGTGGGGGTACGCTCATCAATCAACGATGGGTCCTCACGGCAGCTCATTGTATGTAAGTATTACCCAAAAAATAATATACTGTAAAACCACTTCATTTTGCGAGGGATTTAATTTTGCGAATTTCGTTAGGGATGTGGATTCACGAAATTAAATACCCTCGAAACTGACAATTTTGCATTGAAAGTAGCAGTAACATTTCCAGATTCACAAATTTAAATGCCCGCTAAAATAGCAGTAATATTGAATTCCCAAAATAAAGTATCCACAAAATTGTTCTATTATTAATGTCCGCCATTAAAATCTTTTCGTATTGCATGAACAAACAGGGGATAACTAATATTCATACACTTTCAGTAGTGTCGAACCTATCAGAAAGCAAGAAACTAAAATACGCAGAGTGCATTGAAAGTGTCTAATGCACTCCGCGTGTGCGCCCTTCGATGGGCGCGCCACACCCTTTGTTTTGATTCGTTGTTCAGGAATTGCGGGTTTGCCGATTTTCACTGCGGGTGATAGCAAACTTGTTAACATGTTTTTATTCATTTTTATAGAGATCAAAATTATGCTCAAATTGTGAATTTTGATGTGTGTAGTGTCATGTGTGAATTAGGTCAATACATGCATAAATTTGTTTCTTGAATAATTAGAAAAATCAGTACACTTGCGCAAATGTTGATATGCTCACAATAGCACTCCCCCGAATCATGCCATTATTCACACATCAACATCAGCGCGTGCATTGATTTATTGACAGGTTACAAGGTCAAACAAAGAAGAAGGTTCGTCTCAGAAACATTGTGCAAAAAAGCTAAGTGCTGTGCGATTTTTCTTTTTTTGATTTCTTTTTTTAGAAAATAGGCTATGAGGTATGAATTTTGTTGTTGTTGTTGTTGTTGCTTATCCAAGCTTATGGAGAACTTTTTTTAACTTTTTTTTTTTAAAAATCAAATAAACAAAATCAAAAACAAAATCAAAAACAAAATCAAAAAAAGAAACAAATAAAAGAAGAAGTTTTTTAGCACCCAGCGCATAGACATACGCGCCGTAGCTCATTTCACATACCAATGCGGGCAGGCTTCTGAGACAGACCTTCTTCTTTGTTTGGCCTAAGTATCACTCTGTTGACAGCTGCAGTACTTCTTTTCCATTTTTCCCTCTATTATTAGTGAAGACTTGAGGACCATCACATTTGGTGATACCTTTCTCTACCAGCCATCAGCAAATAACAAGGAATACGGAATCATAAAGACCATTGCACATCCCGGATTCGCGGAGGACGCAACTGGTGTGATTGAGAATGACGTCGCGCTGCTGTACCTGCCTGAACGCGTGGAATACACCGGGTTTGTGCTGCCCTCGTGCTTGGCGACCATTGAGGATGAGACCTTGGCGTACAGAGATTGTCACATAGCTGGATGGGGATACATGGAGGAAGGTGGTAAGACTTATGGGTGTTTCAAGACTGGGTCTCTATGGCCCTCTATGTGGCTGCCATCTTTTAAAATGGCCGACCAAATTGAACGACTGGAAAAAAACAGGGCAAAAAATGTGTGGCATTTTGTGAAATTTCATAGGGACTGAGCATGCATAGTTGTTCCCAACAACAGCACGAAACCACATGATTGGTCCAATAATGGCGACAGTTTTGAAACATTTTGTGAAATTATGGAATGTCGTCTGCAGAAGCGTGGAAAGTGTTAAACACTGTAATAGTTTTTCTTTTCCAATCACCTGCAGTTATAATAGTTTTATTTCAGATTTTTTTCTCCATTTACTGGTTTAAAATTCAACACAGGGATTTGAGGGAGTTGTAAATCAATGATGTCAGAATAAGGTGACAAAAAAAGAAACCCTATTGTAGGGGCCCGACGGACCAATTTTTTTAGAAATTTGTGGGGAAAAAGTTCCATTCAAATGAACACCAACCAAATAAATGTGTTTGCTTGTCAAAAAACGACAAAATGTTAAAGAGATTTTTTTGAATTTTACAGATTTTTACAGTCATTTTTCAAGGAAAAAGAAAAAGCCAGACCGACCGATCAACACAACCTGAGAGGTTCGTTTGCCCGTATATCAGGGTTGCTTTTTTCATCGCCTAAGGTTGATTTTACAATATTTAACTTCAAACCTCCGGGCTTTGACCCCCAAAGCCATGGCAAGGCAACATTCCAATGCTAAAGTGATCTGCTATATAACACAGTGATCAAGTCAGAAATACCTGGTTAATGTAACAAAATTGTATTATTCCTTTTCTTTTAAATAAGGCGAGACATCGGAACGTCTTCAAGAAGTTGGAATCCCATTGATTAGCCCCGATAATTGCCGCGCCTTGCTTGGAACGGATGGTATACCAAATGATAATGTTATATGTGCTGGTGTCCCAGAGGGCGGTATTGATACATGTCAGGTAAGAATCCAGATAATGTGGCAACATGATGCGGCAAAACTGTCAACTTGTCAACTTACATATGTGACACGATCAAGAGGAACGAGTCGGATGTCGACCCTGGTCGAAAATGAGTTTTTTTTATCCCGTCTTAAAGAGGACACTCAGAGCTTTCAGAAACTGAAAACCCCATGTCTATACGACTTTTTGTTATAAAGTTATGTCAAATGAAGTTCACAAATTTCCATCAAAACTTATGGATACCCCTCACACTAAATTGGCCATATCTCAATTTGGGATTCCCCGACATCCGACTCATTCCTCTTGATCGCGTCACATATGTGACCTGCTCCCACAAAATGAGCGTAAAGTCGCGGCGAAGATGTTGCTGAATTGAGCTAGGATATCATATGTTATTGATTTTTGCCGTTTGTTGTTAGTATGGACCAAGCCCTTCTATTTATAGCGGGAATATAAAATAAATAGCCTGGCATGGCTGGTAATACTCTTAAAATAAGTATACATACTGTCATTATAATAGAAGGGACCTTGGGTCCATACCAACAACAATTTAAACTGCAAATCAATGACATGCTATGCTGCCTCAATTCAGCAACATCTTCACCTCAACTTTACGCTTATTTTGTGGAAGCAGGTCACATATGAGTTTAAAATTACTTTATTTGAAAATACACCTAACACAAAATAATTCCAGACCAGGTGCTTTGATTTTGGCTAATCCCAAAACAAAAATCGGTACCAGATATCTGAGATATACATTCAATGAGCAAATTTCTTCCCTTTTAGTTTGATACCTCATCCATAAAAATTGAGTGGATAGTTATGAAGTTATGGTGGTATAAATGACCTCAAATAAGGCCCAAAAAAAATAGTTGTGTTGCCCTCATCTGGCCGGGTCAAAATTCCGAGAATGTGGGCCGGGTATTTTTTTAATTTTTTTTAAAGAATTTCTTCTTTTTTTTCTTCTTTTTTTTCAAAATGTTTTTCAAGATTTTTTTTTCAAGATTTTTTTCTTCTCAAGATCTTCCAATCTGTGAAAATTGCACAGAGATGGGCAAGAAACCAAAATATTCACCATTAGGTTGAAAATACATCCAGTAAGCGTTTTCCTTAGTATTTTCACACATGTTGACTGAAATAATAGGTATAAAATCGTTGATTTGGTAAATTAGAAAGAAGAAAAAAATCCGGCCGGCCGTCCTTTGCGATTTTAGGCTTGTGAGGGCAACACAACTATTTTCTTTCTTTTTTTGGCCTGATGGAAACGAAGTTGCACTAATATTGGGTTTCTATGTGATATCATTGCTTGTGTGTGTAAAGAATCCCTTTCAATCCTGTTACCCATTCATCCAGATAAAAATCATATGATACTTTTAAAGTTATCAGTAGCGTAACTAGGGTCTTCAATTTTTTTTTTTTTTGGGGTGGCATGTGGGGGGACAGGCATGTTATCGGGAGGGGGGGGGGGGGCATATCTGACCTTTTTTTAAGTATACATAGGTATATATTGAGTTTGTCATTTGATTTGGGGGGGTGTCAGGGGGAAAATGCACCCCTGCCTCCCCCCCTCTGGTTACGCCACTGAAAGTTATGATGATTTCAATAACCACACCTAACGACAATAAAATTGCGCTAGAATTGGTTTCTATGGGATATCATTGAGTTGTATTGTCCACTGTGTGCTAGTCACTGCTCAGAGGTAGATCAATATATTAAATCTCCATCATGGGATAGGTAGAGTTCTTGACTTTAGCTTCTTTTTTCAAATTCTATATTGTTTTTAAACTTTATTCAGTGTTTTTTGCTCTATATGTATCCAAAATGTTGCACTTGTCAGCTGTAACATTTTGCTCATATTGCATTTATTTGTACCATGCAATCTTGGGTTGGATTAACAAAATAGGAATGTTCTATTAAAACCCTAACCATCCTCAATGCCGCAAATGTGCACGGTAAAGTCTGTCTGTGCCAACTGGCGATGAAATAATGGCCCCAGGCTACATAGTCGGGCCAATACACTGGCCCGAGTATGGTTGGCCCCGTGGCGCACTGGTAGAGCGTTCGTCTGGCAACCAAGAGGTTGTGGGTTCGAGCCCCGGTGGCGGCGCCACTCTTTTTGTCCGCGTTTTTGCGTTGAAAAAAATTCTTCAAAATTTGACTTAGGAGGTAGGTTAGGGTTAACAGAATTTTTTTTTCTCTTTTTTTTTCTTTTTCCAAAATTTTCCATGTATGATTTTATTAACCCTAACCATCCTCAATGCCGCAAATGTGCACGGTAAAGTCTGTCTGTGCCAGCTGGAGTGGCACTTTTTCGATGAAATAATGGCCCCAGGCTACATAGTCGGGCCAATACACTGGCCCGAGTATGGTTGGCCCCCGTGGCGCACTGGTAGAGCGTTCGTCTGGCAACCGAGAGGTTGTGGGTTCGAGCGCCGGTGGCAGCGCCACTCTTTTTGTCCGCGTTTTTGTCGTTGAAAAACAAATTCTTAAAAATTTGACTTAGGAGGTTAGGGTTAACAGTGTCCATCCCAATGTTGTAATACTGATGACAGTGATCTATAGATTGTCCACATACCACAATAGAACTCAAATGTAACCAGTCGCATCAAAAAGGACATGTTGTCGGCAAACACAGTTTTGAAATAGAAGCCAATAAAGTTGGTGAAATATAAAGAAAATAACAGTAAAAATATGGTTCTTGAAACTATATCTTGTGATGCGAAAGTCTGATTTCCTTCAACAAGGTATCATTTTAAAGCTTAGAATGTGTTCTTTCAGCTGATATGTGTAACTCAAATTGGAGTCGTGCCTCCAACATGTCCATTTTGATGTGACGGGTCACAAATGCTGTAGTGCTTTATATATTTTTTTGAAATCAATAACATGTAGGTCCAGACAAATGCATCCTTTTGATATGACTGTACACATTTTGTCGGTCGCAGTGATGTCACAGAATGGAATACTGACACTTATTGGCCAAGTTGCTCCCTGGCGAGAATTGCTATTGGAGTGAATGGTGAAGTAAACGAAATCACACTTTACTGCAAACTTATACTTGTTAATTTGTTCAATATATTTACAATAATGATATTCTCCAGCTGTGTTTCAAATTTTAACTGTATCTGGTCAAAAACAATTGATAAAAGATACATTTCTCAGCACTCCATACACACTCCATGGTAACTTTCACTCCAGTTATGGTGAGTGAGCTTGCCAAATTCAACAACTGTGACCAACAGATAATGTTCAAACTCTCTCGTTACTTTACTTTGATTACACTATTTCTAGTTCATGATAATCGTGATGACATGATTGTTTCTATTCCATATACTAGGGTGACAGCGGTGGTCCATTGACATGTCTGGGCTTTGACAATGTGTGGCATCTAGTAGGAATAACTAGCTATGGATTCGGCTGTGGTCAACCCAACTCACCCGGAGTGTATGCCAGGGTGTCAAAGTATGTGGACTTCATACAGAATGCCATCAAGGAAACAGAAGGTAAGTGTTTTTTGGTCTTAAAATACAGATAATTCAGATTTACCAAACATTGTTTAATCAGCCCCTTAGGCAACAGGCCTTTTAGTGTGGGCCTCAGGAATCTGTAAGAAACCTTTTTAGCCATACATCTTTTTGTTTTTAAATACTAAGAATTTAAAAATACCAAACGTTTGTCAATCAGTCCCTTACAGAACTTTTTTCCAAGCCTCAGGATGCTGTAAAATACCATTTTGACCCTACCATCAGTATCTTTTGTTTTATCCTAAATTCTTAAACAGCTAAAAAAGGGTAAGCAATCTCATGGTTCTCAGAGAAATCGGCGACATTTAGATGAGACAACTTAACACGGGGAGGTGGGGCTTACGTTTTAACAGTGCGTCCGACCTTCACAATGCATGGTTTGCTCCATAACGCGCACTTCTGCAGTGCGTCTTTGGCGCCTTTCCTGCGTTTATGCCGGCGCCGCGACGATTACGCATGGTGTACTCATCGCATGGGATTGGATGGAATGTTTGTGGGTTATTCGATCCTAGAAGGGGTAAAAGCTGTCAAATGTGTACAATAAATTGCACTTATTTCTTTGATAAATGTCTTCAGTATGATTGTTTAAGAATGAGAATAAAGGTATTGTTTTTAGACCGTACCCGTGTTATATTGTCTGACATAAATGCGTTCGGTAGTATTATTTTTTGCGTAGATGCGGCGTCGTTGTTCTACTTAAAATAATACTATCATCCGCATTTATGTCAGACAATATAACACGGGTACGATCTAAAAACAATACCTTTATTCTCTAAATAAAAAAGAACTCTAAAATATGAAATATTGGTTGATCAGTTTCATACAAAACAGTAGTATTTAAATCCCATGGCATTTATTTATGTTGTCTGTTTTTTCCATTTACAGAATCTGTTGAAGTAATAACCTTGCAGTCCAACCAAGCCATTCTCATCACCTCCCCCAATTTTCCCAATCTCTACCCATCCTTTGCCTACAAGGAATGGTCCATCACCGCACCACCAGGCTCTAGAATACAAATCAGCATCATCAGTCACTCCACGGAGGAAGGCTACGATTATGTAAGATTGGGCAACGGTCTTGATTCCGCCAATCCCGATAGCTTGATCGCGAGAATAGAGGGCGAGGATGAACCCTCGTTTATGTTTGAGACAACGTATGTCACAGAGGGAAATAGGATGTGGTTGTACTTTGTGTCGGACTACAGTGTGGAATTTGCGGGATTCGAGTATCGTATAATAGCATTGAATAGAGAAGATGAGGTAAGACCCTAAAAAGGGAGAAAAAATGTGATGCGATCTGTGAAAACTCGTCAGATGTCGCAAAATGTGAACTAGGAATTATGGGTAAAATGTTAATTTTTCTTTCTTTTTTTAGATTTTTTTTTAGATTTTTTTTGTATAGATTTTTTAACGACAATTCATCTCCAATACTGTGTGTCATCATCTTTCATGAAATTTCACCTTCAAAAACTTACATTATTAAGCTTATGATGTTATTCTATTCATTATGAATCTTTTTTGGCCTGTTTTCATGATTTCTTGTTTTGTAACTTTTTATGACATCACAATCATCATTCACTCATAACTTTTTTTGTAGTGATCGTAGAAAAATGATCGAAACAGTTCAGTAATCAGCACAGTTTTAGCTTTCTTATGATATAAATGTCTCCAATATGAAAAATGCCACCGTGTGGCAGGTTTTCACAGATCGCATCACAAATATGTAACCGCCTGACAATAAACAGTGTGATATAGTGATAAACACAATGGTATAAGAAGTACATGTATGCATTGTGAAATGTATAAACAAATATGGAAAGAACTTGTCTAGTGATCAAAGAATATTGGTTATGGTGCCCAGGTATATACGTCATAGAATAACAGGTCCTATGATAATCAAATGACACAGTTTATTCATGCAAAGACTTGACAGCCTTTGACCTAATGCACACTATTTCCAAAATATCTCTTTTGATGTTTAGCATAAGGCCAACAAAAAAAATAATTATTATGTTGCCCTAAGCAACCGACCCTAAAATTTAAAAAATCAGGGTTGCAAGGTTGTTTTTGGTGGGTTTTTAATATTCAAATTTTACCCAAATTGTCAAAATATTACTATTTTCTGCTTAAAGATAAATAAGTTTGCGTGAAAAAGGTGTTAAACTACTATCACACTAGGACCATGAGTAAAATTTACATTTACCAATTTTGTCTTCAGTAATATTTGTCAGCCAAAAAATAAAAATAAAATAAAAAGGACAATCGATCGACCGACCCAACTTTTTGGCACAATTTTTGGTGTTGTTGGCCTAATTGAAATAAAACAAATCAGGAGATATGATAGGTTCGATCTGGGGATCCTGTTTCTGAGTTGATGTATATGTAAGAATGTTAACACTTTCCAAATTATATAGTATGGTCTCATAATATATAGTGCTTATCACACCCACTATTTATTTAAGATTTTTTTAAATCTATGTACACTCACCCAAAGACTCCTATTTGTTTTTAAACTTGGCATATTTCTCACCCAATGACCTCCTATGCTGGGCATTTTGGCATGCTCTCTCCCAAAGGCCCCAACTTGTTGTGCGTCTTTCTCATCGAATGCCCCTGGATTGGAAATATGCTGGTTCCCTGCACCCTGGATCCCGCACCAACTCATCCATAGGTGCAGGTATAGGCTTCTTCATTACTTGCTAGAATCGACTCTACACCACATAACGTTATTGCTGTTATCACATACGGGAAATAAAGATCAACGCAAGTTGCAGTTGAGGTGACGCATCTAATACCGAATGCATTGTTGCGCTGCAATGGCTACGGCTTAATGGGGGCCACACTACACCATGCGTGTAAAGTCTCACGCTGTCGTAGGCGCAGACATAGTGTACCAATCAGCAAATTTGTTACCGTTCTAAGTGTGAAACTGGCATTCATTTCATGCATGACATGATTTGTGCATACCTGCATCTATGGATGAGTTGTGTGGAGCCCATTGATGCAGGGTCGAGGGAACTAGCATAGAGTGGAAGGTGTCGGCATTATACCTATGTCCATTCATAAACTAAATTTAAATCTTGTTTATCATGTTGTTTCTTATTGCTTTTTGTCATAGGGGTCTGGTATGGAGGAATAGCATGGAATAATCTACCTAACAGACGTTGTAAGATGAGACGATCAACGATACAAGATTTTGTCAAATTGCATCAGGGTGTACGATCATATTACAGCTGAACTGTGATATTTGCATTCGTACAAGGTGTCCCAAAATTAAGGACACTCATGTTTAGTGTGATTTTTCCATTTATAGAAACACTAAAACTTGACTCAAAAAGTAGATACCAAACATGACATTCAAATTTAATCTTATTGTAGATATTAAGCTAAGTGTCAAAATGTACACTATCAAACAATTAAATAGTATCATGTTTGGTAATAAACACATTGACCATGTGTCAGCTTTTCTTATGAAGTGTTTCTATAATAATTCATCCCTTATTTAATAATACTAAACACCGATGCCCATTGTGTTGGGACACCCTATATGTTGTTCATACATGTAGATGTAATTAACTGTAGTAATCAGCACATGTATACCCTGATTTAACTATTTATCCCACCTTAACTTAAGATTTTTATATATTTATAATTTTTATATATTTATAAATTTGGTTGTGTTAACTAACATCTGGCACAGGATGCCAGTAAAATTTAAATTATAACTAACATTCCTTTGATTTTCAGTGTTCTACTAATCTGATGATAGATGTATATCATGACAAAGAAATACTAATATTGGTGAATATATACAATAGATATAGCATAGAAAATTAGGGATTACCGTTAGGCCCAACATTTCTTTTTTATTGTCCTCGTCCGCCCGACCCTCTTAATCATTCCGACCCAAAAACTTTTCTTCTTTTTTTTCTTTCTTTTTTTAATTTAAAAAAAAATCCAAAAAAAATCAATCATTTTTTGTTGCTGAAAATTTCATTTTTTTACAAATATTAGTCGAAAATCAAAATTTTCATTTTAAATTATTTTTTTAAGTGTTGAGAAAATAAAAATACTTATCAAAATATGAAAGATTTTGTTCCTTGTTTTGGTAACCACAAGTACATCTCATTTTACTTTTGGTACCTGAAAAAAGGGCAAGTGAGAAAAAAACCACTCTTTTCCCGACCGACCTACCCAACTTTTAAAAGTGATCTATGGACAATCAAACAAAAAAATGTTGGCCTTATTGCTATCATTCATGGTGTCTAAACATTATGTTCCACTACCTTATCACTTTTATACAGGTGATTTAGGTATAGGCCAGTCATAAATTCTCCAATTTCCAGATTAGGCAGGCCAGTGGTCATTACATGCCCTAAAGTACTGTTTTGATGTAAATCCCACACATGGCCTTGCGATAGTCAGCGATGACAGCCTGAAAAACCTACAATTTATGGTCTCACAATCTTTGGTATGTACATTCTATAACACTTTACATTCTAAAGACTGTGAGACGATTAAAGTATAAAGCTCCATTCACACTAGACGTTATTTACCGTGCACTGTGATGTGTTATCGCAATGAAGTTAAAAAGTATTCAACTGCCATTGCGGCAGGCTGCGACTCATTGCGTTTACGCTGACGTTCTCGTATTTGCGACATGGTGCTGGTTGCCATTGCATGAGGTGCCTACGTTGACCCAGCGTTACCTGCTATGAATTGCTGTACAATGCGACAGAAGTAAGGCTGCTGCATCGCACGGCAAATATCCCTAGTGTGAGCGAACCTTTTGGCAGTGAAATATTATTGAATAACGTACTCTTGTCATGTGTTAGTTGTACTGGAATTGCTCTTTGCTATTTAGGCTGTTCTAGTTACAAGAAAGATTGTATGAGGCTACTTCACCTCAGGAGGTGTTAACAAACTTAATTATGACACTCCTCATGGAATTAGTAAGTATCTGTTGTCATCCAGTATAATAATGATCGTGTAGAAAATAAAGGATAGACTTGATCAAGCTCTATAGATGGCTTCGTGGTTGAAATCTAAGTCAATAATCATTTAAAGTTTAAACAGGTTTTATGCAATTGATTAGAATATATTATGAGTGTTTCTAAATAGAATCTTGTGTCATTTTGAAAGCTTTAACCTTACCATAAGACAACCAAAAAAAACAGGCAAAGTTTTTTTCTTTATTTATTCATTTTTTTCGGTTCAAAATGACAAAACAATCTGTAAACATTTTGCAATTTTGGTAGTCGGTATTTTCATGTTGCACATGAAAATCCTTCCCCTCCCCCAATTTCTGAATAAATGCGTCAGTCAGGCAGTAGAACGAGCTGTATTTTTTTGTTGCCTAAGTGAACACAAAACTTTCCCAAGCAATGATCATATTAACCCTAACTCCCACCAAATGGTTTTATGAATTAAACGAAACCCGTTTCCGGCAGCCTGGTGCTAAGCATTGGTTTCCACTTTCCATTACGATTTATTCCGTTAAAATACACTACCGGGTTCCAAATTGTCGGTTCCTTTCATCTATGCTTAGCACCAGGCTGCTGGAAACGAGATTCAAATTACACTATCAGGGGAGAAAAACGAGCCAAATTTGAGGGAAAATCAGCCCCCGCATGCGATGGGATCGAATTCTGATGCTCTACCGACTAAGCTTATACGGGTCAAGTTCAAAACACTTAAGATTTAACTGAGTCTTTTCCTATAAATGTGTGCAATTTACATGGCATTGACCCACATTTAAGACATTTTGATGTACACTACTTTAATCTTGTGAATTATGGTTATGGAAATGTATTTATTTATATGTAAATATGGTTAAATTGATAAACTGTGTGCAAATATTCAATAATATATCAATAGGTGGGTTTTTTAAGGGTATTTTTTTCTAAGGCGTCAACAAAAACCCTATTCTACAGACATGTAATAATGTCACTTACAACCACTGTATTGACACAAGGCAGACAGGTACTACAAATAGAATCTTGTAATTCTCAGAGAATGGATTTTTTGTATGTGCAGAGCGAGCCCAGTGTTATATGTAATAGTATTTTATTCCTATTAGAGAAGAGTAGGGAAATTAAAAGGCTTTCGCTATACAGCGAGCTCATTGTTGCAGTGTAATAAAGTGTCGATCAAAGAAAACTAATTTTCTTAATGACTCCATTTTGTTGTATTTTTTTCTTGCATCTTGATATTACTATAGTTTGATCAGTTCAAAATTGGCGAAGCCTCCTTACAGCAGCGAATAAATACAGAAGGACCCTGGCGTGCATGAAGGCAACAAGCACACTGTGCATCATGGGGGGACGCATGCGTACCACCACAACCGCGTGCGTGGGGCCACAATCGCGTGTGTATGCTTGGATTACTTTTACGCGCGGAGAGACAAAACCCGAATATTTCTCGCCACTTAATTTGGAACTGATTAAACTATAGTGGTTGAAAAGATAGTAAGAAAATTTGTCTATGTAGTGAGTCCATGCAGGGGCGGATCCAGGGGGTGCTGCGGTGGCTGCAGCACCCTGGGTATGAAGAAGAAAAAAGAGAAAAAAAGGGGAGAAAGAAAAAGGAAAGGGGGAAAAAGGAAAGGAGACAAAAAAGGAAAGATAAGAGAAGAAAAGGAAACGGAAAAGAAAGGCAATATTGGGGCTATAGAACAAGAAAAGGGCCTGATCTATTGCATTTTTGGGGATCGTCTTTTCACAGCACGACCCCGGGGTGCGACAATCCTGTATGCGTTCCTAAGTCCATGGTTACGTATTATTCAAATATTCTGTTTCATGTACTGGATAGAGAAGACAGTAAACTTGACTAAATCAAACATTTAATCAATCAATTGATCAACCAACCAACCAATAATCGATCAAATCAATCTTCAAATTAATAAAGCAATCAATGTTTCCTAGATATCTCCCCGGGGAGGGTACTCAAATAATGAAGAGGGTAGGGGTGTGCGGCTGGGCAGTTTGAAAACAGGGCTTACCGAACTGAACGGGCACCAAAACAGGGGCTTACCGAACTGAACGGTCGCCGAAATTGGGGTCTTGGAGAACTGAATTCTTATACAAAATTGTGTCTTATAAACTGAATTTTAGGCAAAATGTTGCCTTATGAACTGAATTTAGGCCAAATTTGAGGCTACATAACTCAAATTCATAAGATTTTCACACATTTTATGATTTTTGGTTGAATTTGGAGTCTAAGGGAACTGCCAATGGATGAAAAGAGGGTCTTATGGAACTGCCAGTGGATGAAAAGGGGGTCTTAAGGAGCGGCCGCAAGGCGTGAAAAGGAGTCCTTGCCAGCCGCACATACCCGTATGGCCAATATACGTGAGTACCCCCCCCCCCCCCCCCCCCCCCATATCTCTAGACAAAATCATTTGACCCAAAACCCTCTCCAAAGGTCTACATTATGCCCGATTAATCACCTTGCTTACCTGCAATTTGAAATATTAGTTCTTTTGTTGATATGTAGGTCTTTAACAAAGCCCACCACTGATAATGGTAAATCCCATTGGGATGGTGAAAAGCACAATTTTCTTTACTTTCATTTTTCAGAGGATACACTATATGCTTTATTCAAATAACAATTTCATGATTAAATGCACATATCAAGGTCAAAGAGCCGTTTCAATCCCTGCACAATTGTGTGTTTTGATTCACGCCCTGTAGAACATAATGAAACAATGTAATTTGTATTATGTATACAGCTTAAAAGTAACAAAGTCTGATATTAATAAAAGCTTTTAAATTGCCAGACGATGAATTGATGGATGTGGTTTATCAGAATTCATATTGGTTATTGGATTTCCATCAAATTTGCAATGTCATGTTAAATGGAACCAAATAACTTCATCCAGTGTAAATTTTCTTTCTTATTTATTTTCTTTTTTTATATTTCTTCACTGATATAATTTTTTTTTTTATATTAGATTTTCATCAAATTATTCCAAATTTACAATGTCATGTACTAAATAGAGCTGAGTTACTTCCAGTGTAAATATTCTTTTTAATATATTTTCTGTTTATATATAAACACAACACCAAAAATAAGTCCCCCCCCCCTCTCAACAGATCGTCATAACATCGTAAGGTAAAACATTTTACCAATAAAACTTACTTAGAAATAGTCCTATGACTGTTTCCTAAGTGTTTTTTGAAACTGAAAGATGTCCATGACTTCTGAATGAGCTCAAATGGAAGACAAAAACTCCAAAAACTGCCCTTATCAAAAGTTACAAAAGTTTATGAATGGCTTCTTACTAATGGACAACACCTGTGGTTGAGTGAATATTACTTTAATGTGTAATCAATGATTCATGATCATTCAGCCATGTAAATCCAGTGGCATACCGACCGGGGGGGGGGGGGGGGGGGGGGGGCAGGGGGGCAAGTTGCCCCCCTGGCTCCAAATACCGGGACGCTAAATTTGCAATACCAGGACGCTTAATTCGCATAAGAAAAAAAAATAGGGTCTAGGCCGAAAACACTGAGGATTGGGCATTATTTGTTGACTGTTGTGCTTTTTGGACTGCGAAATTTTGTGACCGTGCGAAATTTTGTGACCGTGCGAAATTACGAAAATTTACGCCACTGTCGGGACGACATATACTTCTGCCCCCCCCCCCCCGGCTCACATGCCGCGGTACGCGCCTGTGTAAATCCCCTTCTTGGCTCAGAGCTTAGCACAGTGAGTTGTGACTTTTGAGAAGGGCAGTTCTTGTCTTCCATTTGAACTCATTCAGCCATGAAGTCATGAAAATCTTTCATTTTCAAACAACATTTAGGAAACAGTCATAGGACTATTTCTAAGTAAGTTTTATTGGTCAAATGTTTTACCTTACGATGTAATATGACGAACTGTTGAGGGAGACTTATTTTTGGTGTTATTGTGTTAGATATTATAGATTAGACTATCTTTTGAATAAAAGTGCTCAATCCCAATCTGGAGAGCTTGGTAAAATATCAACCGTCCGAGAAAGGGAGTCGTTATGCTTGTCGTCTGACGATTGCCTTATTGGCATGAAACTTGGAGTAACGACTCCCAAAACTTTGATATTATAGATGAGAGCGTGTGTGGTCTAGTGGATAGATCGCAAGTCCCACAATACAAAGGTTGTGTTCGAGCCCGGCTGCGTATTTTCTTTATGCAACTATAACGGGATGCATAGACGACAGAACGCTACACGGAATAAAGCGTAAACACAATGGAATGCATCCCGTTATGGTTGCAGAAAGAAATTAAGCAGCCCGGCTACGGCCAACATATTTGTATCCTTGGGCAAGGTACTTAGTCTCAATTGCCTCGTGGTTCAGAAGTCACGTAGACATGGTGGTCTCGTGTATCTGAAGAGCAAAATCCGAGCACGTTAAAAGGTCACAGACTCCTTCGTAAAGAGTAGGGGATATCATCCAGGTCTGTGGCTGTACACACATATCAGTCTTAGGTCACAGGGTGGGGTTGATATGGGCTAATAAAAGCCCACCCAACCCTTGCCACACAACTTGGCCAACAACGAAGATGGTGTGGCGCTTCAAGGTATGGACAAGGTATGTAGATATAGATTATAACGGTAAATTTGTCAAAACTCAGCCAAAAAGTGACTTGTTTTTACCACCAGAGCCAATACATGAATGATGAGTTAACCTTTAGGCAATAGGCATTTTCATTACTATAATTTAGTTTTGCACTCTTCAGATGATGGCCTTATGAAAATGCCTATTGCCTAAAGGTTGACTCATCATTCAGATATAGATAATTATATTATACTTGTATTTATTCATTTAATTGAGAGTAATTGTCTCACGACAAATAACGTAGCAGGAGAATTACAGTTTATTATAGAAGCTTTGGGCACATTGTTTTCACCAGTAAAGAATAAGTTAACTGAAAATAGGTAAAAAAATAAAAGTCAAGGTCTTAAAAATAAGCGTGCACGATGATTGAATTTATATTTTGAAAAGATGTAACTCGAATGCGCTCGAGTATTTATTCATTATCTCTGGGTAAGGATGCAATCTTCTTGCAGAGTGCTCATCATGCGATGAAGAGCGAAATATAGACAGTTGTCTGATGATTGCACAAGCATTGTCGTGGCCAGGGGACGTGGGGACGACCCCGGGTCCCTGGCATACAAACAAAAAAAGAGGAAGAAGGAAAAATGAGAAGAGGATAAAAAAGAGTGTACATGTATAAAGGAGGTGTGGTTGATGTTTGTTTTTTGGGAGGGGAGTCTTTTGCTACATAGGCCTACAAACAATTGTACCCGCCTCATCTCCCGGTGTGGGGGTTGGTGGTTACTTTCGCCAAAATCGTACGTGGATGTGCCTGCCGGACTACGAAAATGTGACTAGAGAGAGAGTCATTTTCTTGGATTTCGTGTCCAATTTCTTGATACCAAAGTTTCTTAGTGAATTTGTCAACTATATTTTTTGTAAAAATATTCCCGGTGGTAAAAAAACCACCTATTTCTGGAATCCTTGTGATCATACGAACAATATGAGATATTGTTTTTCAGTTGAGCAAGTTTAAATTTTGACCCCATATGCAAAGGTCAACGACCTTTTTACGTTTTACCCGATAACTCGTTAACCAAACATCGGAAGTAGGGCAAACTATACTTTTTCAGAATCCTTGTGCTCAGCCGAACAATTTGGTGTGCTTTTCAGCTTAATTAAAGTCATTTGAATTTTTGGGCCCCTGTATGGCGGCCATTTTGGAATTTGCGCTAAAAAGAACTTTCCCGTCACTTTCTCTTAAAATGGTTCTAGTTGACAAATTCACTAAGAAACTTTGGTATCAAGAAATTGGTCACGAAATCCAAGAAAATGACTCTACTAGACTTTCTCTAGGGCCTATACCTATTTTTTGGTCACCCATCAATATACCAATTTTGTAAGAAAAGCACTTTTTACACTAAAAAAAAATGCCTAAAAATGCACCCAATTTATGCTAATTGGGCGCTTTGGTCTGTGATGAAAACCACCCCATCGCTATACCATTTTTTGCGAAAAAGCACCCCAAAAGCAGGCACGTATACCATATCAATGTGAGAACCCCCCCCCCCCCCCCCCCTGGCCCCATCGTATGTTTTTTCTTCTTCTTTTGGACACCCTGTACTATGCCATATTCTCCTACATATTCCCCTGACGCAATCATTGATTGACTATTCGTCCATACCCCTAATGTAATTATTGATCAAATTGGGGTGTGAACATGGTGAATGCCCAATTCAGCCTGTCAGCTAGGCCCAAGGGGACAAGATGCTGATGGTTGCCTTATTTTTAGCCTTTTTATATTTAGAGCAGGTCGCCATGTTTACGCTAACGCGCCAATCTGTCACACGCTTCCATGTGAGAGTAGTTCTGATATTCCATGTGAGAGTAGTTCTGATATCAGAACCGTGTCACAGAACCGTCTATCACAGTGTCTACAACTTTTTTTACCGTCTTTGACTCTTAGTATTATCAGACGACGATGGTCACGCGTAAGGCTGAATTTTGAATTCGTATTGGAATAACACGTAATCGCGAATGTTATCCTTATCATTTTGAACTCAAAATTCATCATAATTAGAAGATTTGTTTTCCAATCCAAAACCGTTGGCTAACGAACTCCATTGTAAATGCTATTTTTTTAATTATTTTCATCGTTAACCGGGCGATGACTGTTAAAAATATTTCAAAATGGCGCACTCCCGTTGCCATATTGGAAAGATAAAATCGCGTGACCATCATCGTCTGAGTCTTATCTACACAGACCCTGTACAACCTCTACGGCTCAACTCCCCTGACCAATACTAATGTAGTACAGTTAAGCCCACAATTATTCATACCCCTTGGAAAATATGAGTTTTTTGCGTTTTTCTCATATATATACCAGCAGGAGTGTTGGAACTTCCGCTTTACACTAAAGACAATTAGTTTGCAAGTACAAATCAATATATTTGGGCTCAACATTTTTTGCATAACAATAGAATTGAACAAGAATTATGTTTTTATGCCTGTCCAAAATTATTCATACCCCATACCAAGTCTAAGGATTGAGGCCACTTTTTGTGATAATACACATGTTTTTGACATTCCAAACATTCTTTATATTGTGTGATAGGCATTTATATTGTTATGTTATTATTCCATGATGTGTGCATACAATGTTATTGCATTACAAATGTGTCCTATTGAATGTACAGTGAGGGATATTATAGGACAACACTCTAGCTCTTTGACAGCATGGCGAAGAAGATCAAATAACTTTTTTATGCATATTGTGAATGCTCACAAAGAGGGGAAAGGCTACAGAGCTATTTCGAAACAATTCCAAGTGCAAGAATCCACTACACAAAGTATAATTAGGAAGAACAAGACGTTCAACTCACTAAAAAACATTGAAGGATGCAGTCGGAAGCCAGCGGTGTCCTCTTGTTTGGCAAGAAAAGTATTGCGAAAAGCATTTGGGAGAATGGGACTTGAAATTGCTTCGAAATAGCTTTGTAGCCTTTCACCTCTTTGTGAGCATTCACAATGCACAAAAAGTTCCCCACTGAGTTATTTGATCCCCTTCGCCATGCTGTCAAAGAGCTAGAGTGTTGTCCTATAATATCCCTCACTGTGCATTGAATAGGACACATTTGTAATGCATCCACATTGTATGGAATAATTACATAACAATATAAAAGCCTATCACACAATATAAAGAATGTTTGGAATGTCAAAAACATGTGTATTATCACAAAAAGTGGCCTCAATCCTGAGAATTGGTATGGGGTATGAATAATTTTGGACAGGCATAAAAACACAATTCTTGTTCAATTCTATTGTTATGCAAAAAATGTTGAGCCCAAATATATTGATTTGTACTTGCAAACTAATTGTCTTTAGTGTAAAGCAAAAGTTCCACCACTCCAGCTGGTATAGATATGAGAAAAACGCAAAAAACACATATTTGTCAAGGGGTATGAATAATTGTGGGCTTAACTGTATATCCACTGATGCATGTATCTCATACCTGCTCAAATCTACTAAAGGGTTCAACAAAAGAAAGTATACCACTTTGTTTATGTCATTTTGAGTAACATTCAATTTGTTTCTGACCAAACAGGCTAGATAGGCATTTAGATGAATCTTTTAGGCATAATTTGATACCAAATTTGCCCCCTAACAACAAAGATAAACCATGATTAGCACCATTTAAAGAAAATTGGTTACTTTATACATGATAGTATAGCATTATATTCAGAAATCATCAATTTTTTTCTATTTTCAGCATTTAAATCGGGCGGTTATACCTCATCATACAATACGGAGAGAAAACGAAAAAACATGTATTTATCTTTGGGGTAATTTTCCGTGTCCGTTGTCCAAAATCTCTCTCTGGCTTTGATTGCATCATGACAAAAGTGAAATAGGTATCAATTAGCATTTACTATAAATGTGTAGCTATGATTCAGAGCTATAATCATGACAAATGTCATGAGGCTGACATTCATATTAGCGATGTTATGAGTGAGGAGGTAGAACTTATTGAATGACCCTCGTATAGAAGATGTAACCCAGCAATATCTGTCAGTGATGTAGGAATGCATGAAAGTGGATTTGTGTATGATCCCATATGCAATCAATTAAATGGACTGACCATCTACCTACCTTAATATCAGTATGGAATCAGTTCGAGCGAAAAATAGCCAATAGAAAATTATTATGTTAACACTTTCCATGCGGCTATTAGTTTGACCGTATACAAAACAGATTTTTCAGAAACCTTTCCCAACTTTCAAAATCTTATCTCTTGAATTACTGAACCAATACTAGGCATGTTTGTACTTAATTCAATGCATTTCTCATGGTTTCCAAAATATATGGTAATGAAATTAAATATTTGTGAAATTTTGGAATGTCGTCTGCAGACACTTGTCATTAAAATCCAGGTTGTACCTCCTCCGTTCGCGTCTCCGACATCAGGGACCGATATCGATATCAGTTCTAGGTTGTACAATGAAATTATGTTTAATTTACTTTACCTGTACTGCTGGTCATCGTCACTTGAAACTGATTCTGTTCCGGAGTCTTCAAGCTTGATGAGTACCTGATCCAATTCTGTATGTGATATTTATCCAAGACGAGTTCTGCTTATTATAACATTTGACCAGATATGAGTTTTACCTCGTCACTTGTTTTGTTAATGCATGGATGTCATATTGAAGTTGTTGTTATTTCTGGCGACGTATCCCATGATTCCTCCGGATTTTTAAATCACAGTGATATGGTGGTAGCCTGATTATTTCATGTCTATTTTCTTGTGCAAAGTCGTCAGTTCTGTATAGGTTCCGTGGTTTGTACAACTTAACATGTTAATGATCTCATAAAGTTGGGGTTTCTTCAGTGAATTGGACTAGAGTTATGTTTTGCCAGCCATCCATTCCTGCATTTCGGCATTTTAACTACTTGATGTTGGTATTATTTCGCTTTTAACACCATGGTAACTTGCATTGTCCATTATGATCACTGAGTGTTCAGGAATGTTTGGAAAGATCTTTTACTTTACTGTGGGAAAAATTACAAGATAGGAAAAAAAGAAATAATTGTGGACTCTTGCGTTATGGTAAATATTCAAAGTCCATCACTTTCGATCGTTTTCAGCTTTGTGATTCTATTCATGTCATCGAAATCACAGGTGACGATTTCAAAGCCTTTTGATTTCAAATAGTGCTCAGATGGTACGATTCTTCAACGTTCTATCTTTAAATGGTACACTAAACCATGAAAGTAACAGGTCTGTTACTTTCATGACTACTTTCATGACTAAACATAGATGCTATGTGCATGTGTGGGATGATAATAATATGCATCGGAACAGTGTTGTGTATATTGCATAAGGCGGCTTAATTGCGATCAGGCCTTGCGCTTGCGTATCGCTGACAAAAGTATCAAAGCGCCAAGCAAAGGTCTCTTAGAACCAATTGGGGACGCAGTTGACACTGGCTAGAGTGGGAGAGGATCCCCATGTAACACGCACGAAGAGCTCGGAAAACTGCTTGTCAAATTTAAAAAAAAGGTAGCTCTTAGTACGCTCTTATCCCGCGTATCTCATTTTCACGGTACTCTTACTACGACCCACTGTGTCTACTTCAAAGTGTCACGGGCTCTCACTGCGCTTCCACTACGCTGTAAACTTCCCCCAAGTACAATACCAAACACCTGTTAAACTTATTGATCCAAGTGATCATGGTGATTGGACTCCATCCATGCATGTGTTCGTCTAAAGGATTATTTGAACTAATGACCCCGTGCAATCCTTCGACAACTGGCAAATGGCTACAGCAGACTGAAGACAGTACATCTTATTTTTGCCTATCACCTCCTCATCACCCGTGCCCATTCCAGCACCAAAGATCGCTCTTGGATGAATTCACTATCAATAATTGGCTTAGTTGTGATCACTCGTATACTCATCCTTGACATCCTGAGAGCGAGTTGGTATTGGATGCATTACGTTCGCAATCGCATTATTGTATTTCTTCCAGTAATCTGCAGTGGCGGCACGCGAGGGGCATGGAGGCATTTGCCCCCCCCCCCCATAAAACTTCTTGCCCCCCCCCCCCAACAATTTTTAATTTTGTTAGAATAAAAAAAGAAGTAGACAATTTAAGCATATTTTCTTCCTTAATTAGGTTTAATTATACCAAATGTTGACAATTTTAGCATAAAACAGCTAAATTTTGCGCGCAAGCGCACATTTTCATACCAAATTAGTTAGTATGAGACCAAATTTGACCATTTAAGCATAAAGAGGCACAAAAATTTGCGCGCAAATCTTTTGTTCATGCCCCCCTAAAAAATCTTGCCCCCCCCCCCCCCCCCCCCCCCAACAAAAAAATGTTGAGACTGGTGCCGCCACTGGTAATCTGGTAACACCTTTGATATTTCTTTCGTAGCCGCATAAAAAACACAGCATCCGGTAAAGGAGTCAGAAAATTTGTAATTTAGCGTTGTCCCAGTAATATATAAATACTACATGGTTAGAGGGGAAATAGTGCAAACTATTTTCCCCGAGGTACTGGCTACAGGCCTACCACCCCGAACCCGGAGGGTGAGGGGTGGTAGGCCTGTAGCCAGTACCGAGGGGAAAATAGTTGCACTCTTTCCCCGATGTACCATATAGTATTTGTTTTATTACACCTCATAAATATTCATCCTCTTCCATGGGCTCTTCCAACCTGGTAGTCCCTCCTGAAAGTCTGCTTGTTGTGCCTTCTTTTGAACCATCCACAAGCACCGTCACGTTCCCTCCAGTCACTCTTACATCATTCGGTGTGGACTTTGAAGGCAACTAAATGTTGACATCATCCCAGGAGGTACCAGGTTAAAAGTGTGTGAGAACGCTATTACGTAGAGAACTTTTGTCTCTGGGAACGATGATATAGGGAAATAGTCAAAACTACCACACGGGAAATAGCTCAATTTCGTCAATAGCTCAATTTATTATCACTGTGTCCAGCTCAATTGACCAATGAAATGGCAGGATATGTGCCTATTATCTCATGAATATTTATGAGGTGTAATAACAGATACTACAGTGCAACAGAGCATAAATTTCCAAAAGTGCATGTTATTGAAATTACGCTCTAATTCAAAAAGTAACATATGTAAGACAAGGAGACAATATCATATTATAGAATACAGCTTGGTGATTTAATGTCATAGAAAAAAATGGTTTGACCTTATTTGCATACATGTATGATTAGCATATCATAAAGAAATACATTAACTGTTTGCTTTTTGGAATTTCCAGCAAAAACTATAAATGCTATTAACACCAAAGTTACAGGAAATAAAGTTCCCATCATTACCAACAATACTGTCTGAGAAAAAGTTCACATTTATCTTTACTTTTAACAAAAACCCAAAATCTGTATTAATTAAGCTTAATTAACGACCAAAATTATTAAGTAATACTGTGTATCCAAAGACTTGCATGGTATCAAATTAAAGGTAAAGATGTGCTTAAAAGAATGGTCTGAGCAGACAATTTAATATCCCTTTAGTATTTAAAATATCGTCCTCCAAACATTTAGTATATTTAAAAAGAGAAAAAAACACATGTAACCACTATTTCATACAACTGTACACAGACTTGGCAAAAGTCTTATTAATACTTGTGCAGCCATGCACGCAAACAATGGAAGGAATATTCAAGGACATGCTCATGCTAAGGGACCAGTGGTTTGAAATTCGCGCTACAAGAAATTTGAAATGCAATTCGCCAGTGTGCAGTCATAATGGTGTATGTTACTTTAGATGACCGTGTGCTGACATGCAGGGGTGTACAAACAGGTACCGTGTTAAAGGCCTGCACTAAGTCTAAATAAAAAAGAAATGTTTAAATAGTCAAGGCCATGAAAGGAAGTAGGCAGTAGCTGGTTGGATTAGCGTGTATGGACAATCAGTATTGGCCAATCCGAAATCAGGTTTAATAAGAAATGTAATAGTGCTGATAATCATACAAGGACACGAAATAGTACCTTAAAACAAAGCTGTTTTAATTATATATCATACACATACTTAGGATTGAAATGTTCATTGTTGTATACAACAATCCGGAGGCACTATATTTATAATTCAATATTTGGGAATTCATGCTCTGTTGCACTGTAGTACTGGTATGTGCCAGTATCGCTCGATACTAGTACACTAGTATTATTGTTCCAGAGCGATACTTCCAGTTTCGCCCGATATTGGGACATTTTTATATATTGAATCGTCGGTTCGCTCGATACTGGAACACTGACTTACACTGGGTGTTAAAGTCTCGGAAGATACTAGTATACAGTCCAGAATCTTTTCTCAAGGATTCAACTGATAAATCAACCACATCATGTACATGTACAATTTGAAAATGTGTGAGATAATACAGTATGGTAACATATGGGCAATTCCACAAAAATGGGACCACTTGGCTTTTTATCATTCTTTGATCCGGTAAATCTTACTATAAGTATATATCACACTTTTTTTTAAATATTATGCTAGAACTTGATGAGTTCTACTCGGAACACCATGGTTTGCCATGCTTTAAATGACATTATCAGGTTCAAATTTACACTGAAAGGCCCCCGAAACCACAAAAACACGGTTTCCTCGACCAGATGTCGCAATTTTAAACTGTTGGATTTGACTCTCAATTCAAGTTTTTCTAAGGTCTTGTCACGAATAAATCAAGCAAAGGTACCAACAAAATATATAAAGGCATTAATTTCTGCATACAGTAAATTTAATGTGCACTTTTAAATTAAAATGATCTTTCCACGAAATGTGTGTAGTTTCCGATATCCGTACACCTGATATATCATTATAAACTGAATGTTCTAAATATGCAATAGTTTATGAGCAATCGCGTAGCAAACCGACCACGCTATTGAAATTATAGCACCTCGAAAGTCTCTGGCACATCATTTGGCTTATAAAAAATGTTGAAGTTCATTATTTAAAACGACTGTTTTAAGCTTGTAATTTCCGTTATCGATGTTTCTCTGGGAAGTAGGTATCCTGTTAACTTTGAAAGGTATTATGTTATAGGTCTATTGGTTCTTATACTAAATGTATCGAAAAAAAATAGAAATTCAACTACACGGCTTGCAGAAGGTCAGAAAGGGACGAAAACGAATACAAACGTGATCGGCGTTATCGTGAGCGGCGTTATCCTGTAAAGTGTTATCACCCTCATTTGAAGAAAATATTGCAAGAGCACAATCTCTCTTCTTTGGAAAATCTTTGAGAAGTCTAGATACAGCAGCGAAACATTGAAAACAGTGAGTTTGCTTCTTCTTTTGTGTTCTATATAACACATTTCACTTTGTGAACCAAACGGTTTCTTCTAGAATATGCTGTAAGTGTAAATATATGGCTCATAGTCCACCACATATGAGTGTTTACTACCGCGCTACACATAGCGAAATCGCTCTATTTAGCAAGTATTGAGCATGTGTTTTCGTCAGGCTTATTTCGCGTGTGTATGTTAGGATAACCATGGATAACGCTGTTCACCGGGATAACGGAATTTACCCTAAAATGTCCATATCAATAAAAAAAAAAGAGAACAACTTCACAATATGCGATGCAGTGTGCATGTAATTGAATACAATAGTTAATGTAATGGTACATACCCCTTTTAAACGAAAATGCAAGCTATATAAAACATTTAAAGTGAAAATTAAATATTTGACCACTGTTTGACGGTCAATATTGGGAAATTCAGCCCAAATGTATGGTTTAAATCATTTTTTCGTATTAAAATTGATATAACAAATAAAGTTTCTCCAACAGCTATACGATTTATGTCAGTTTCAATTGTTTTATCTTTGTTTCAATCCCATAACTGGCATACACGTGAACGGCGTTATCCAAGAATAATACCATTAAAAATAGCATATAAAGTTATCTTTATATAATGACATACAATTTCAATGTTGGGCTTAAAGAAAATTTGACAATTGATACATTACAGAAGGGAATATTCTTCTACTAGAGTAAAATTGACAAAACAAGTTTTGGAAAAAGGTACAAAATTGAAAGCACATAGTTGTCAAAAGCGTTGATTCATAGCAAGAGATTTGTTGAGGCTAAAAAATGAAATTCATTCTTCTGTCTTCAGACCTCTCAACGACAAAAAAACAATAATTTGAATATCATATTCGGACTTAGTTAGGGATGCAATGACTGACAAAGCAATATGACACTAGATAACGCCGTTCACCGAGTGAAAAAACCCATATAAAACACCTGAATTGCATGGCTTCGTGCGTAAAAATGTGAGCAGTGGTGTTCGCAAACATTATTGTTCTAGTAACTTTAGCATATTGGGTCATCAAAAACAATCAAAGTAAGCAGATTTGAAACAATTTATTTTCATAATTTTCCAAAGCTGAAGTGGTCCCATTTTTGTGGAATGGCCCATATACTGAATGTCATGGCGGCAACATGAGCTCCAAGAGTCATCGCGGGTTTCAGGTAGTGTTTCTATCACATCGCTACATCTTCGTCCATGTACCGCTGTCCGAATTTCCAATCCGTGCACTCGTGGGTCTCTCTTTCAGTTTTTGCTCAACACCACGCTCAAGATACTGATAAGATGGTGGCTCTGAAAAGAGCTCTACACGTAGGTTGCCACTGGCTTTCTATAAATTTGGCTCTAATAGAACCTCCAAAAGACTGCCCAAAGGGCACCAATGGAAATAATATAGAGACTGCCCTACTACAGACTACAAAAAGTCTAATGCACTTTGCGGTCACTTATCTGTAAATATGGTAAAGATCGTTTGACTCTGTAATGAACTTGAGTAGGGTAAATAATGGTTCATTGCGGACCTGGCTGAAAAAATTACATGACTGTTATCGATTGCCGGGATTGATTGATAGGAAATAGAGAGCGCCACATGCGCCTGATATCTTTGCCGTCATTTCTATTGATTGTTGATGATTCATTGATTCTGATCTCTAGAGCTTCACGAACAAGTCGCATACCAAGATTGGAAACCTGTGCAATGCTTTTGGATTGGTTCCAGAGTGGTTTATGATCTTCTTCACACGCATGTTCAGCCAGTGCCGAGCTATCTTTCTTGCCTTGTAATGTAGCTCTTTTGCGTTCAGACAATCTGACCGTTAAAGGCCTTTTGGTTTTACCAATATATTGTTCACCACAACTACATGGTATGTTATACACGCAAGGTGAACGACCCTTGGGCATAGGATCTTTAGGTGTGCTGACAATATATCTGAGTTTGGTCGATTTGGTGTAGTGAGTTTTAACACCGGCACGATTTAAGAATCAGCAATTTTTGTCTGAGACACCTTTGACAAATGCCATGAACGTGATACCTTTGTAGTCATGGTCATCTTCCACCATCTTTTCTTGGCTTAAATTAGCACTTTGTCTTCTGATGGCTTTGAGTACGAGTGTCGAGGGATAACCATTCATGTTCAATGCTTTTTTAGCTTGTTTTAACTCATTATTGCGATGTTCATTATCGCATAGAGTCGATGCTCTGTATACTTATGTGTTGGCAACGCTATTCTTATATAGCCGATAGGTGATGATTGGATGTAAAATGCAGATACTGATCAGTGTGTGTGGGTTTTCTGTAGATTGAGAAGCTCAAACCAGATTCAATTCGCTGTACTTTGACATCTAGAAAAGGAATGCACCCATTGTCTTCTAATTCCAAGGTAAATTGCTACACGGCTGCTGTGCGTTTAGGTGATCTAGGAATGTGACTTATTCATCTTGTCCATGTCTCCAAACTACAAACGTATCATCCACATATCTGAACCAGTCCATCGGTTTCAAAGGATACGAGTCCAGTGCCTTAAATTTGTTTCAAATACTCCATGAAGATGTTGGCTGTTATGGGTGACAGAGGCGATACCATAGCTTGACCTTCTTTTTGTTCATAGAATTTGCTTGCCATTTATAGTAGGTGGAACAGTGAGGCAGAGTTTCATAAGCTCAACAATCTCTTCGCATGGCAACTGAGTTCGAGATTCAAACCAATATGATATGGTCCGTCCTCGATTTAGTCTGCACGAAGTTCACGTATTTGGAATAATCCATGGACACAACCTGAACTACTGTCAGGTGTGGATATATTTACCGTGTTTACGAACGGTGTGTGCAGTCTAAAGATGTTATTCACATCAAATATCGCCGTGATTCATTTCAGCCTCTATTACTATTATGTACTAGTCATGCTAAACGGATAACAAATGTTACTGTAAATAAGCTACTTAAAGCATTTGAAGATTATTATTTTGGTCATGTTGATGGCATTAACCAACTGTAAATCTTCTTACTTTTATTCCAGTAATATGCTTTGATACTCTTTTGCGTAGCCGCATAAAACACAGCGTCCAGTAGCGGATTCAACTGATAAATCAACCACATCATGTACAACAAGTTGTAATTGATAGTTTTCATTGAAAATGACTCATTTGTGAGATAAATACAATAGGGTAACAAACTGAACGTCATAGCAGCCACAAGAGCTCCAAGAGTCATCGCGGGTTTCAGGTATCTGTTTCTGATCACATCGCTTTCCTCATCTTCGCCAGTCCTTCTAGTGCTGCTATCCGAGTTTCCAATTCGTGCACTCTTTCGTATTCGCCTACGAAGCAGAAAGAGAAACACCACACTCAAGATACTGACAAGGATAACAGGTGTGCAATAAATACCAAAGGTGTAGACACTGAACCATCGCATCCTTCGTGGCGGATACGCACAGTACTGGTCAAAGTCGATGTTCGCTGCGGCTTCGTTGTTTCTCTTCGCATAATTCCAAAATCCTACTTCGAACAGGGCGTTCATCAAGCCAATCGCACAACATACAAATATGATCAATTTCAATTTCGATTTAGTCTGCAGTTTCACGTATTTGGAATAATCCATGGAAACGAGCTGAACTCTGTCCAAAGCAATGGCAACTAACAGCAAGTTTCCATTAATGTAGGAAGTTATGTCGAATAGGTAGGATAACAGGCAACCGATTTCGCCAAATGGATAGTCCAGTCCGCAGGTGATTGGAATTCCGTAGTTTATGAAAACGAACAGCCCAAAAACGAGATCGCTGAGAGAGAGGGCCAGGATTAGAAGATTGCTTGGATTCGTTGTCAAAGCTCTGACTTGATGAAATGCTGATACTATCAGCAAATGACCGACGATGGTTATTGTTGATATGACTAGAGAGAGCAGTCCAAAGAGGTAATTAACATCAAAGTTCGCCATTAATTTATTGCAATCAAATACAGTATACGAGTTACTTGTCCATCTATTGTCTTAAAGGTAGATGTTCCGATCAGATTTTCACAACACGAATTTTGTTCAAACATATGGAGACTTTCATATGAAAGATCATATTTTTCTGATCAACATACTGAAATTTGACGGTCCAAATCAGTATGATTACGAAGAAATCGGCGAAATAACATCGAATTACCGCGAAGTGGTTAACCACCAATATAGTTTGTGTACAACTCAATGGGCACCTGTGCGTCTAAAATAAGAACCATTAGCAGATTAGAGTTATGCAGCTCCAATTTTGGAATACGACTTTTTTAAGGATGATCTTTCATGTAGAATAGAAAACTTCAAGTTGAAAATCGGAACATCTACCTCACGCGCTTAGCTGACATCAAACTCACATTCGCCAGCGAAGTGATTTAAGGCTTCCTGGTACATTGGTAATCACAAGTTGACTGGCAAGTGAAGTGAATGAGTAACATTTCATCAGTGAATTGTTCAGGCATAATATGATCACTATTGGTAGACTGTATGGTCATGGTCATAACGAACTGTAGATGGCGGGCTATTTGGAAATGTATCAACCCTGTCAACAGGAGGCAGGACCCATGAAACAAAATACATTTATCCTAATCAAATGTTTAATTGCCACTGACAGTTTCCGGCTTTAAAGTTTTTAAAAAATGTACTTGTGTTAGTGTAGTTGCGTAAATATTGAAGAATAATGAAAAAAGGGAAAACAATAATTAATTTGGTCATTATTTACTCAATATTTATTTGAATTTGGGGTGTTATTTTTGTTGTTGGTTTTCGTTGTGGGGAATTTCCTGTAGAAATTAATACCGACCCAATTTTCGGAAATTCAATGGTATTTTTTGTTTGTTTGTTTCAAAGTGTTTAAAATTACAGATTTGTGTGTCATTTTTAATAAAGCCAAACCCAACGGCCCAACCTGATAGGTCAATCCGCTCGTCACACAAGGTTTCGTCGCTTATTGTTGAATTAAAATACAAGTACCACATACCCACTGGAGTAGCCACTTTTATTTGTTCAGCTTTTTTATTTATTTTTTATTTCATACAATTCCATTTCTAATATAATTTTTATTGAGTTTCATTCAATTTTATTTCTATAATTATTTAATAATAACGTTGCTGCTTGTAGCGTTGTGACATTTCCTCTCATACTGACAAGTACGTGATGTTTTACATGTATATCACCTTGTATTTATGATGTCGTTATTTCAATCAAGATAATCAATATCAAAAAGTGTGTGATAATGTGATTATGTGGGCGGTCATGGTCATGGTCATAAACGAACTATGGGGGTGGGGGGGGGGGGGGGCTTTGACCTTTGGCTCTTTCGTGATTTATCAACCAGGAAGACCCTCGGAATATTAATATAATGCCCATAGAAATGTAAATGTTTATTAGATATTTAGATGTTTCCGGCTGTCGAACCTGTGTATTCATGGTAATAAAATTCGATCACGTTTGTTTGCATAACTCCACACACAAATGTACCTTTTGAAAAATTGAAACGTTTATGAAAAGGGGAACGCTTGGCTACCCACCAAAAGTAGTGTTTTTTCAATGGCATGTTCACTTCTTCCGAAACAATCACATTTTTCCAAAATGATGTTTTCAGAACAAGTGGCACTTTTCAAAATCGTATGCAAGAAAGTTACAACACTATCTCCAGTACTATTACAAATTCATTTCAATTGTCTTTATTTTCAATTAAAAAAAGGATTTAATTCCATGCATGATTAGCCAATAGTGTCCACAATTCACGTCAATAACTTCCCTGTATTGTTGAAAAGTGCCATGGGAAAATGTTACTGCTTTGGGGAAAATAAACATGATATTGAAAAGGGGAAACTTTGTGTGGGTAGCCAAGAGTTTTCCCTTTTCGTAGATGTTGCAATCTTTCAAAACGCCTTATTGTGGGTAATTAAATTCAGACGGCGCAGGACGACTCTTCGGGGACTGGTGGCACTATAGTCTAGCTTGATGTCATCAATTCCCAAAGTTTAAAGAAGATTTCAAAGTCACCACCACAATGCATAGCTTTTTTTTGCAAAATGCCCTTAGTCTGGTCTCAAATTCGTTTCGGTTCCCATAGACATTATGCACAAAATCATAGCATCATGCATTCATCGTTGGAGCATCGAAAGGCAAGCGAGTTGCTGCCAGAAAGCTACCCCAGAGGTAAGCTTATTTACTGTTGTGAGAAATAATAATCTCAAAAATATCTCTTAGATTCTAGTTTACATAAATTGGTTCTCAGTGTTCCTTTTTCTAAAAATTAAGAACTCCACAATTCAAATGTATCATGTGAAAAAGCCTTAGTTGGCTGGTGCTCCCGCAATGCATTGTGGGATATCCTTATAATTCGTCTCTGTCCAAAGTTGAAGAATATACTGTCAACGGTGTAAAAGCAAATATACATTTTTAATGCGGACCTTATGCAACTTTTAGAACATCCTCGGCAACTACAAATTATCAGTAGCTTGCGCAAAGGGAAAAATTCCCAATATCCCGCAATGTTCCTTCCTCCCTATTTCCCCTCCTCCCAATCCCCCTGTCATATTTGTCTCCTTCCCAATTACCCTCCTCACAATTTCCATCCCAAATGTTCCTCCCTCCCAATTTCCCTCCCTCCAATTTCCCTCCTTCCCAATTTCCCTCCTTCCCACGTTCCCAGTTCATCCTTCATGTAAGCGCTCACGAAAATAAAAATGGTAGCGCCCTCTATAACATAGCAAATATCGTTCGGCTATTATAGGGGGCGTTAACATTTTATGTTCATGATGCTTGTTATTATTTAATAATATAGATTTATTCCGTTATTGATCATGAAGTAAAAGTGAACGGCTTCTCGGCGGATCGGCTTGCATAGCGTAGTGGTTTGGAATTAGGCTTATAGACAAGAGGTTAGTGGTTCGAGTCCATCTGTAGCCTTTCTTTGTTAAAATAAACACTCTATTATTTTTAATTGAGAACAGCATCAACAGCCTGTCAGCATAGGGCGTCCTCATCTCAAAGTTCGAAATTCAAGATTCGTGAGTGCTTACATGAAGGTAAGACCAATTTCCCTGCCCAAATTACACTCCCTCCCAATTTCCTCCTCCCTCCTAAATTTATCTCCCTCCCAATTTTCCTGCATCCTAAATTTGTCTCCTTCCCAATTTCCTTCCCTCACATTTGCCCTTCCTCCCAATTCCCTCGCTCCCAATTTCGTTCCATCCCAAACTTCACTCCTTTCCAATTTCCCTCCTTTCCAATTCCCTCCCTCCCTCCCCATTTCCTTCCTTCTCAATTTCCTTCCCTCTCAATTCCCTCCCTCCCAATTTCACTACCTCCTAAATTTTCACTCCGTCTCAATTTTCATCCTTCTCAATATCCCTTTCTTCCAATTTTCCTCATTCCCAATTTCTCTCCCTCCAATTCATTCCCTCCAAATTACCGTCCCGTCCAATTTCCCTCCATCCCAATTTCCCTGCCTCCCAATTTTACTCCCTCCTAAATGTCTCTACCTCACAATTTCCCTCCCTCCTAAATGTCTCTCCTTCACAATTCCCTCCCTCCTAGATTTGTATCCTTCCAAATTTCCTTCCCTCTCATTTTCCCTTTCTCCCAATTCCCTCGTTTCCAATTTCCTTCCATCCAAATTTTCTATCATTCCCAATTCCTCTCCCTTCCAATTTCCCTCCCTCCCTCCCTTCTCCCTCCCTCCTCCCTCCCTCCCAATTTTCTTCGTCCCAATTTTACTCCCTCCAAATGTCTCTCCCTCCATCCAATACCAGGGGAGAGATGTATCTTATTTTACGCAGCATTGTACTCAATGCAATTGATACTCACTCACGCAAATAATTTAACACATAAACTACATGATTTATTTCATTTTTTAATGATTCAAATACATTTTATTTTCATTTAATAAAATTATGTCAATACAAAATGATACAAAAATACCATCCGGGCTATCAATCGAACAGAATGATGTGATTCTACATGTTGCTGTCACTGTCACTCAATTGTGTGTGATTACTGACATAACTGTCACACAAATCAATGATTTCCTATACCTAGTGCAACTTTGCTGTTGTTACGCGCGGTCATTGAAATCGCCATAACTTTAAAAGTATCCATTCGATTTTGTTGAATGAGGTATCAAACTGCGGAGAGGAAATTTGCTCATTTAATGTATATCTCAGATATTTGGTACCGATTATATATTTTGAATTAGCCAACCTCAAAGCACCTGGTCAGGGACTTTATGTGCTAGGTGTATATCGGATCGTATATTTTGGCTTGGCTTAGGGTACATGAACTGTAAAATGGTGCAATACACAACAATGCAATGAATACTAAACAAACAAAAATAGTTGTTACACATTCAAATCGTTCGTAACAACATTTTGACAAGGTAACAGAGAAATGAGTATGTGCAATCATGTGTGCAATAGTTGATTGCTTTTTAGAATTGAGTCTTTTTTACTACCCAGTTATTTTCAAGACACAAACATGCAAAATATGAACTGTGGAGTGCGGATTCTTGCCACTCTGAAACTACTAAATTGATCCCTGGCATTGCCTGAGATGGACTACTATTGTGTATAGATTGCGGGTTTTGATACTCATATAAAAGTAGTATATAATTCAGTGGCGTAATCAGCGGGGGGGGGGGGGGGGGGGGGGGCAGGGGCTGGAACCCTTGCCCCCTCCCCGCTTGCACCCCCAAATTAAATCAATCGGTGTGGGTGTGGAATGGAGCCCCCCGTTAGGAGCCCCCCCCCCTCCCCCATTTCAAGTCACTGCCCCTTCTTGCCCCCCTCCCCCAAATGAAAAAGTTGCATTCCAGTGGTTACCTATGAGCGTGTTTCTACTGGGCAACTTAACGGTAATTAACGGTACCAATCGGCCTTTTTACCCAGTAGAAACAGCCAAATAACGCTAATTAACGTTAAGTTTTCTAACGGCAAACACCTGCAAAAACCAGGTTTGTTAACGCTAATTAACGCTAATTTGCCCAGTAGAACCGGCAAACCGATATATATGTTAACGCTAAGATCTCATGACCTGGAAGTGCGTACTTTTTAACATGTTTTACAATGTAAAGAAAACTGGTCTGTCACGGGCAGGTAACCGGTAAGTTTGGATTGTCATATAAAAGAATTTTAAAATAATTAACGAGAGTAACCATGCAGAATGATACCCAAATGAAATGACAAACTCTATGAATATTAGCAACAAGATAGTCGGTTATGCCACCCCTGATCACAGACCTGTTCCCCCTAAAAAAGCTATTGGTTTCGGGCAAAAACTTTCACACCGCTCATACCACAAATAATTAGTTTATTGCCGTCATCTACTAATGAGAGGCCCCCGGTTAACGTGAGGCCCCTGGCCCTTGGAAATAGTGATATGGCGAGGTCAATGCTACCTAGATATTCACCGGATACGGAAAAGCATAAAATATTAATATCATTTATGTCACTGTTCGAAATTAATGTGATGTCTTGATAGCAGTACACACCACGAGGATCCCATTTGTGATCATTTACAGGATGCTTCAGAGTGCACAGGACCTGTCCAGTATCGCTTATCATCTGTGGAGGCGTACGCCACTCAGCTACAATGATTGTTTCTTGGGACGTGACACCAATATACCAGGGCCGGATGTCTACCTTGATACTGGTAATGTAGGTACCATCTTGTCTGTGTGTGTTAATACACTTATTGCTCACATCACCTGTCAGTATATGACCACTGGAATCTATGGTGAGGCCATTTAAAGACATGAAATATGGAGAGGATAGAGAGGATAATTTCGACTGTGGGTTTGATGACACCCATTTACCCTTAAATGCGCCATTAACATCATATATCTTAATGTACTTAGTTTGATCAGTTGTAAAATAATCACCGGTTGAATTGACAATGATTTGATTAGGTTGTGATGTTTCCAATCCTTGAGTAGTTTCCAAGCTGAATTTGTACTCTCCATCGGTACTGAACACCTTTACCTGTGATGATGCATCGGCAATGGCCACATCTCCATTCAGGTTGACCGCCATACACATACCATGAGACAGTGTACCTGGTCCGGACTTGTCAAATGACTTCTCGAACTCCCAAGTACCATCGATAATGTTCTTTGCTCTCGTCTTTCCTGCTGCTTTCGATATCTGTTATAAATTAACATTGACATTATAATAAATAAAATAGATATTGTGATTAATACTATACTGTCTATACAAGCAATTGCAGGATAGATTAAATCAAAATTCGTAGTGCTTGTCTTTTTATGTTTGTATGAGATTTTGTTCGAAAATATTTTGTATTTAGATATGGCTGATACGGTGGGAAGATAGGACCAAACACATTTTTCATTTATATAGATATGACTGATACTATTAGTGATACGGCGGTTGCTCCAAACACATTGGTGCTATCTTCAGTAGATAGCAACCGGCAACCGCCTTATCAGTCATATCTAAATGCCAAATGCGTTTGGAGCTTTCATCAGTAGATAGCCACCACCGTATCAGTAATTTCTAAATTCAAAATGTGTTTGGAGTTATCTTCAGTAGATATCGATCGCCATATCAGTCATATCTAAATGAAAAATGTGTTTGAAGCTATCTTCAGTAGATAGCAACCGTCGTAGCAGTCATATCTAAATGCAAAATATGCTGGTTGCACAGTTGGTTCCCTGGTTGTTATTGCCTGTCGTCGAGTAGCAGCACTAGTTACGTGCTGCGAGCTAAAGGGAGTACAACGGATCAGGGGGAAAATACCACCAAGCTATGTCTCGAGGCAAATGATCTGACCCCTTACATTTGTAACGTAACTAAATTACTCTCTATAATTATACTGAGTGATATTCATAATCTGCCAAAAATGATCTCAGTCTATATCTCGAATCAACTCAGCACACCAATTTGTAGCAACATGCATTGGCAGTCTTGGGAAGATGCCTGTCCATTCACACTGTAAACCCACACATTCCATGCTTCTAGAACATTGTATCTCTCTTAATGTATCTTTCATAATCATTTGATAATGACGGCTCTACTCATGAGAACACATGAGTGTGTATGGCACGTGGCTGGTATTATATGGGATTAATTACCTACTGTTATAGCTGACGGTAGGACTAAATTGGCACTGATGTTACATTAAGCGATGTTACATTATCTTGATTTAGAAGTGATGTTATATTATTTATTCCCGTAACATACACCGATTAGCCTACCACCATTCAAACGTCAAACTATGTCAACATTGGCGCGTTCTTTTCAATATTAACACTTAAATCACGTAAATCGACAAAAACGCGTGTTAATTTATAAAACGATTAAGTGTTCAATGACAGACCATTATCACCCTTGTCAAGCATAATGTTGTGAGAAACACTCTACACGCCTTTGCTCTACCCAAACTTTCATTCCCCTAAAATCGAATGGTACACCATAAGTAATGGTAATAACCATGTGTCTTTTCTTGCAATATCACTTTCTACGCGGCTATTTGTTTTACCATATAAAATACAGATTTTTCAGAAACCTTTCCCAATTTTCAAGTCTATCTCTATTATTACTGACCCAATACTAGACATGTTTTTACATATTTCAATTTATTTCTCATGGTGATTCCAAATATGGTAATGAAATCCAATAATTTTGATGCAGACGCCTGCCGCGTGTAAAAGTGTTAATTTATATAACAGCATTTATAACACTTACAACATCAATGATATCATCAATACTGGGTCGTTTGTGGTAGTCCGTATTCCAGCATTGTCGCATAAGATCAGCTAACCATTGAGGGCAGTCATCTGGGATTGGTAGCCGTTCATCGTCATTGCAAACCTTCCGAGCGACGACTTGACTGTCCATACCCTTAAATGGAAACTTTCTTGTCCATAGCTCCCAGAATACAACAGCGAGTGCAAATAGGTCATATGATGGAGAGAGTATGCCATGTCTAAGCAGCTCTGGTGCCATCCAGTGGTAGGAAGCTGACTCTGTCGCTTGGCTGATTGTACTCGCGATATGTTTGGCCAATCCAAAGTCGCCTAACTTCAAGATATTGGCTGCCGTAATCATATAATTCGGGGATTTAATGTCTTTGTGTACTATCTTCATTTCTCTGAGATACTTGACTGGTATGGCTGCTTGCTTTGCCCAAGGGAAGAATTCATCTACTGGGAAATGTTCATCTTGATGTTTATCAAGATAAGATCGAAGTGACCCACCTTCACAAAGTTCCAAAATCAGCATGAAATCTATCCCTTCATCTACCACGCCAAGAAGCTTCACGATGTTGGGATGGTCAAGTGTGGACATGATATTAAGCTCATGTTTGTCATTGCGGATACATTTCTTGGCAGCAACGTCAATCTTTCCTTTTTTACTTTTCCATTTCATCTGATACACTTCACTGAAACCTCCTGATCCTATCCGCTTGATATATTTCAGTTTGCTTCTGCTGATTGCATTGATTTGATTGGACATTATCCTGATGGGTACTTAGATTCCACCTGTCGGCACAGAAACAATACAAAGCAAAATAATTCTACAGGGGTTCTGAATCTGTACTCTACATATAATCGAACCTTTGGTGGTTTATAAACGACTTTGGTTCGAACTAACAGGTACTTCAATTTTAAGAACTATTTTAGGGTGCGATAATAGGTGAAAAAATGTTCTGAGTTGAATGAGTTTTGCTGAGAGTTTTTACATACAACTGTACAATATATTTGAGAGTAAATATTCCGATCTCGTCGTATATCACTGCCTCTGAGATGAGAAGTACGTACCGTTACAGGCGCAACATTTACGTACGCGTTCGTATCTACTGTTTTTCTACTACCCATAGAATAATGTAACCTCGCTGTATTTAAATAAAGTACGAAGTGTGTACATGTATACGCCAGCGAAAAAGTACAAGATTCGGAAACAGTTGAAGTCTCGCACTTCGTTTATATAGTAATCAAACGACTCCGACTAGTAAGAATGCTAGAAAGAGAGTCTTTGTCTTTGCACATGCAAAAAAATAGAGTATAAAAGTCTAAAAGAGACAACTTACCTTCTAAAACACTAATCGACAACGAGCGGCGTTAACAAATCCGGGGAAAAATGGAGTTACTTCAAAGGTAGAAATTGTGCACGTGACCTTGTGTCGATGGCGTACCAAATGCCAAAACATTGGTATAGACAAGTTTTAAAAGAAATCACGGGGTGGATAGGCTTTGTCACAAAAACTGAGTCATACAAATTTGAATGACAATACCAAAGGGAAATCCCCATAGGATACCCAACAATTGTGAAAATATTGCAACATACAAGGAACAAAGTTGAATATTCAATTTTATGAGCATTATTCATTTTGTCGTTCGGTTGTGCCACATTTTCAATAAAGAATTCCTTTTAAAAGTGGAAACACACACGTAAGTACGTTTCCGTATGGAAGGGCTGACCTCTTCTATTATAAACTGGTAAAGACGGCCGTGCTTCGGTTTTAGAAAGCAGGTTGTTGTAGCACTTGCAAATTTAAAGTTGTGGCGTCTGATTATAGAGCTGGATTTGTTCAACTTGAACATGGTGGTCGGTTGCAATCCTATAATACGAAAACGTGAAGTACGTAACTTAAAGTTCATAAATGTGTATGCATCTGTTTTATAGTTGAAAATGTACACACACAAAATCAGGAATATTTTTGAAAAGTTCCACTGACCGCCAAGGGGGGGGGGGGGGGGGGGGGGGGGGGGGTGGCGGGGGGGTGGCACTCATGGGGCACTCAACTTATTTTTAGGTAGGGGTGTACCATCCAGGGACTCACAAATGGGGCTTCGGAGTGGATAATTGACGAGAAATTAGGTCTAAAGAACTGATTTTTCAAAAAAAGTAGGGTCTTAAGAACTGATTTTCTCCCAAATTTGTTGGCGCTTTGGAATGCAAATGAAAGATTTTTAAATTTCTATATAAAAACGGGGTCGTACGCAGGCTAAAATAAAGGGGGGGGGGGCACTAAAAGGGTGAATATCTTAAATGTGTCTCCTTCAAAATTGTCTTCCCTCTCTTCCCATGCTCCCAATTTCCTTAAATCCCAAATTTCTCTTATTCCCAATTCCTTTCTTTTCCAATATCCCTCCCTCCTTCCAATTTTCCTCCCTCCCTTCCCTCACAATTTTCCCCATCCCAAATATCCTGGGGGTCATAGTTTTTACACGGCAAATAATAATAATATTGTAACAGGGGGGGTCGAAGCCAAATTTTAGTTAAAATACTTAAATTTGTTGCGCGCTTCGCAGGGGTCGCATTCTGATGCGTCTGCGCGTCCTAGACCTCTCACTTTCTTGTAGTGACGCGTCAGGTTTCAAATTGGAAAGACTTGCGGGTCCCGATCAAAATTGAAGGGACCCCGTAAATTTGACGATGTATGGAATTGGAAACCATAAGAAATTCAGTAAATTACATATCCATCATTTGCTCACAATATAAAACCATTAAAACTGTCCGTAAAAAAGTAAAATTGTCAAATACCCAAACTTCAGGACCCCTCAATTTCTTGGGGGACCCCTTAAATTTGTTTTTTGAAGTCCTACGGGTCCTGAAGAATTTCATGGGACCTCTCACATTTTTGATCCAGTGCTATCCCTGGCCGCTTCGGGTGCATTTCTTGTACATGTATATTTCAACATTGTAAAACAAAATTTTGGCTTGGCCACCCGAACTTAACAATTTCCACGCGGCAGGCGACTGCAGACGACTTTCCAAAATGTCACAAAATGTTTCATTACCATATTTAGAATTACCATGTGAAATGCATTGAAATAAGTACAAAAATGCATAGTATTTATTCAGTAATCCTTTGGATAGACCTTAAAAGTTGGGATGGGTTTCTGAATAATCTGTGTTCAATATGGTAAAACCAATAGTCGCGTGGGAAAGTGTTAAGTTAAAATACTGAAATATTTGCGCGCATTTGTTCATTTTTCAACATTGATTGTAAAACAAAATTTAGGCTTGGCCACCCTAATATTTGTTAAGATACTGATTTTTTGTTGCGCGCTATCCGCGCCGCATTCGTTCAAATCAAATTTGGGCTTGGCCACCCTAATTTAAGTTACTGAAAATGTGTGCTTTGCCCGCATTTGTTCGACATGTTTCAACATTGAATGTAAAACAAAATTTGGACTTGGCCAACCTAATTTTAGTTAAAATACTGTTGTTGTTTTTGCGCTTTGCGCGCATTCGTTCACATGTTTCAACACTGTAGCCTACAACAATTTTGGGCTTGGCCATTATAATTTTAGTAAAAATACTGAACATTTGCTCAACATGTTTCATCATGGATTGTAAAACAATATTTCGACTTGGTCACCCTAATTTTAGTTAAAATGCTGGGTTTTTATGCGTGCTCTACATGTTTCAACATTGTAAAATAAAAATGTTGGGCTTGGCCACTCTAATTTTAGTTAAAATACTGCATTTTGTTGCGCGTTTTGCGCGCATTCGTTTACATGTTTCAACACTGTTAGCCTACAACAAATTTGGGCTTGGCCATTATGATTTTAGTAAAAATACTGAACATTTGTTCGACATGTTTCAACATGGATTTTAAAACAATATTTCGACTTGGTCACCCTAATTTTTGTTAAAATGCTGGGTTTTTATGCGCGCTCTACATGTTTCAACATTGTAAAACAAAATTTGGGCTTGGCCACCCTAATTTAGTTTTGCTTCCTCATCAACTGCATGTTTCCACAATAACCCTAACTAGGTAAGCCTAAAGACTTGTGTGTGTTGGGGGAGATAACAAATAATCAGCATCTGAGTGGGGGTCATAAACAATGACGACGATAAATGCAATTTTTTTTTTTTGACCGGCCCCCTAAGCATTCACATATCGACTGAATTTCACGAAAAATCCAATTTCAAGGACATGTTGTTTGAAATCCAACTTCATAAAACATGACCATGTGCATGATGTGCATCTCTTTCATACTGTGGCAACATCACTCCGTTGACAAAGAAAGTCAATAGTAATGAAATTTGGTATCAGCAGAGGCGACGCCGCGATAAATATTTGTGGGGAAAAGGGGGAGGGGGTAAAATGGGGGGGGGGGGGGGCGACGAATTGTAGGTAATGTTGACACTAAAACTCACATTTTTCGATTGTTTGGGGGACAATGAATTTCGTGGGCTCGAGCCCACTTGGTGTCGAGGTCGATGGTCGGCCAAGCGGAGGAGATATTGTTTGGTAGGCGCACTGGCGTTGTAAATCATAGTACTGATATGCTGATTTTTAACGGTTTTATTACTATTCCAGCCTTAATTAATAATAATTTAACAATGAACCCCGTCGTCATTATTTCTTTATCTAAAATTAAAATGTCAGAAGAGAGTGCAAGGATGCACCCTAAACCAAAATATCCGATCTGACATATGTGATTTTTAACGGTTTTATTACTATTCCAGCCTTAATTAATAATAATTTAACAATGAACCCCGTCGTCATTATTTCTTAATCTATATAAAATTAAAATGTCAGAAGAGGGTGCACCCTAAGCCAAAATATACGATCTGATACTACGTGTTTTAAGGAACTGATGTTGACATAAACTATTTATACAACTGGGGGAAGAGAGGCAAGCGCGGTAAAGCGGGACTCGAACCAACCTTTCTATTGTCGCAACGGGACTCGAACCCACAACCTCCGGGTTCGGGGGGTAGGCATGTAGCCAGTACCTCGGGAAAAATAGATTGCACTATTTCCCCTCTTACCATGAAGTATTTGTATACTGACAATCAATAGCCATGATATTTATACATGCTCTACTACTGCTGCTGCACGCACCAGAGACGATTCAAAGGGCGTGTGCATATCCCGTGTATCAATGTCTCAATCGATATAATATAGCGTTCTGTGTGTTTGCATTGCATTGTGCGCATTTGCTACATTTGAACTGCAAAAGTTTTCCTACATGTAAATCGTTATCATTGTTGGAAGATTTAGTACTCGCGTAGCCAGATGTAGGTGTAGACCGTCCGTCATCGTCGGTAGTCCGTCGGTTGAGACGGTACTGTTGGTCATTTGACACGGGTCACTATTAGTGTGTAACATGTTCCCTCCTTTAAAGTGTTCAAATTGTATTTCAACCAAAATGATTGTTCCAGGTTGTTCCATGTTGTTCCAAATACAAATTGTATTTAGAGCAACCTGGAACAACCATTTTGGTTGAAACAAAGTCTGTCGGTTCACTTTTATTTCCCCTATATAGCTATACCACTCACTGGGATTTACAATCTTCTGAAGCACAAAACAAAAGTATTAACAAAACTCGTTTTAACCATTAAAATGGCCTAATTCTTTATATTAGCCTGTCACTAAACAATCACGTTATGTAAAAGGCTATTTGAGTTTGAGAGTGCTCTATGGCGAGTATTTTTGAAAACACAATCCAATAAATGACAGTTATTGCAGGTAGGACATGATAGGCCTATATTTCATTTGGAAATCTCCTACTTTAATTCTCATAGAATATTAGATATGTTTCACTAGCAACTAAGGTTTTTTTCTAAATAAGTGCTCCGTAAGATTTTGTCACACCCTGTATATGATTGTATTGGCCATATTTATATATTGTAGGTCTATAGATATATCGTGTATTGTAAAATTCCATGCATGTTATAATTCATTTTTCATTATTAATTTCATCAAAATTGCCTAGAAAGTGAAGGAAAGGTAAAAACTCGTATGGATTGAGGACTCGATATACATACATGTAGCCTACATTATACATATATCCCGCTTAGTACACCCTGTATATTATGGTGTTTATTGGGCGGTGCATGTGTAATGCAATAATCTCATTACAAAAGGTCGATTCAAAACTTACTACGACACCAAATTATGATAATGGTTAACTTTATTTAGCAAACACATTTTTGACAACTCTGTATAAGGTACCATTTATAACTAAAGACAAAGGTTGCAACGTTTTTCTTTGGGACAATATTATATACTTCGATATATACAACGTAATAAAATATAATGTTATCGCCAATGTATTAAAATGGCAAGTGAAAATGTTGTATTTTTAGTACATTCTTCATTTTGCACCCTATGTATTGTCTACACACTCTATACAAGGACCTTGATATTGACATTTTGAGATTTGAAAATGTGTAGGCTTTCAGGATATGTATACTTTCCTTTGCTCCTAAATATAGTTTTCATGGTTATCATGTTTTAAGCAAAATCCACGTGACTTTTCCATTTTTCGCACATATCACACAAAGGAGTCCCAACTCCCCGCCCAACTCAAGGCACGTTGTTACATATGAGCGTGTTTCTACTGGGCACCAATCGGTCTTTTTACCTAGAAGAAACAGCCAAATAACGCTAATTACCGTTTTAAATTTTCTTAAGGCAAACACCTGCAAAAAACAGGTTCTTTAACGGTAATTAACACTAATTTGCCCAGTAGAAACGGCAAACCGATAAATGTTAATGCTAAGTTCTCATGACCTGGAAGTGCGTACTTTTTAACATGTTTTACAATGTAAAGAAAACTTGTCTGACACGGGCAGGTAACTGGCAAGTTTGGATTCTCATATACAAGAATAATTTAAAATAACATTAATGAAATGATAAACTCTATGTAGAATAACAACAAGATGGTCGGTTATACCACCCCTGACCACAGGCCTGTTTCCCGCCCTTCTCCCCCCCCCCCCCCCCCAAAAAAAGCTATGGGTTTCGGGCAAAAACGCTCACACCGATTGAACCACACACAATTAGTTTCTTGCCGTTATCTACTAATGAGACATGCAAAAGGCCCATTGGAAATGATATGGCGTGGTCCATGCTACCTAGATCTTCACCGGATACGGAAAAGCATATAATATTAATAATATTTTTCTCCCTGTTCGAAATTAATATGATGTCTTCATAGCAGTTCACACCACGAGAATCCCATTTGTCATAATTGTCAGGATGCTTCAGAGTGCACAGGACCTGTCCAGTATCGCTTAATATCTGTGGAGGCTTATACCACTCAGCTACAATGATTGTATCTTGGGATGTGACTCCAAGATTCATGGGCGAAATGCCTACCTTGATACTGGTAATGTATGTACCATCTTGTCTGTGTGTGTTAATACAATTATTGCTGATATCACCTGTCAGTATATGACCCCTGGAATCTATGGTGAGGCCATATAGAGATGGAGGATGAGAGGCTGACTGTGGGTTTGATGATACCCATTTACCCTTAAATGCGCCATTAACATCATATATCTTAATGTACCTAGTTCGATCAGTTACAAAATAATCACCGTTTGAATTGACAATGATTTTATTAGGATGTGACGTTGTCCCTGGTTCCAATCCTTGAGTAGTATCCAAGCTGAACTTGTGCTTTCCAACAGTACTGAACACCTTTACCTGTGATTCAGTGAAGTCGGCAATAGCTACATCTCCATTCAGATTGTTGACCGCGACACCAATACCATAAGACCTAGGTAGTCCGGCAAAGCCAAACGCCTTCTCGATCTTCCAAGGACCATCGATAATGTTCATTGCTCTCGTCTTTGCTGCTGCTGCTGCCGCTGCCGCTGCTGCTGCCGCTGCTGCTGCCGCTTTCAATATCTGTTATGTTATAAATCAACATTGACATTATCATAAATGAGTCAATATTGTGATTACTATACTGTCTATACAAGCACATGCAGGAATTATATCAAAATTCGTATCGTGCTTGTCTTTTTATGTTTGTATGAGATTTTGTTCGAAAATATTTTGTATTTAGATGGACCGATACGGCGGGAAGATAGCATAAAACACATTTTTCATTTAGATTTGACTGATACGGCGATTGCTATTTACTGAAGATAACACCAAACACATTTTGTCTTTTGATATGACGGATACGGCGGTTGCTATATACTGAAGATAGCACCAATGTGTTTGGAGCTATCATCAGTAGATAGCAACCGGCACAGGAATCGTTGTCTCATTTGCAGTACTGCTCATTTGCTCACCCAACCGAAATAGTCACGTTTTAACATAGGATGATGAAACCGCAGTGATAAAAAGTAGACTTTGTATACGCTTTTTAAAATACAACCATTGGCCATCTCGGATATCTAATAAATAACTAGTCTTCTATATAACGGTGAAAAAAATATCGTAAAAAAAGAAAGAAGTTATTTCGTTTCGGCGGACCGTGTATTTAAACCCACGCGGCCGCACTTTTCTTCAAAGGGACGGTAAAGAAAATATCGACAATTGGCGATTCACGGCATTCTAAATGTTGCCTGACGGGTTAGCCTTGTCCGGTCTGTGCTGGCCCTAGTGGCATCGTTTGCACAGTACACGGTCCTAAGTTAACGTAATATTTAAAAGAAATTTCTGATTACTGGGTATAAGAGACCAAGTAATAGTTTTAGACCGATAAAACGCCAGATATTACTTGCTCACGAATGCAATGGTTGAATATTTACTATGGGTACTAACGGGCAGATGACCGTGTGTATGTCATGAAGGTATTCCAATACACTGCGCATGCCAATTATCATTTATAAATGTCTGCACATGGAGTTTTCCATCACCATTTGATCTCAGTTGAAAATTCCCATAGCGTTACACTGCCGATAATGAGCTAATTGATATTCATGAGGTGATTTACTACGGGGATTTTACATTGAAATTTTGACTTGCTCGATAAAATCATGAATTATAATGCTTTTAAATCGTGAATCTGAATAGGAAACATGAATTTATTGGTATAAAATGTACAATGAACACAATGAAATGGTAATTGTGTCTGATGGTTTAATACTTTGTCGACAACACAGTGATAACTTGCAAGCTTCCAGAGGGGGAAATACTTATGGGCGGCAGTATACATTGGCGGGTTATTTTCAAACGAGTATCCATCAACATGTGTGTTGCACAGAGTAAGATATCTGTGGTGTTGGTCTTTTTAAATTCTGAACCAACTTTAGCTCTCCAATGGCCGATATGTGGATTACCTCTAATCATCCTTCAAAGGTACAAGACTTGGTCGCGTCTATCAATAGTTGTCTGATTGCCTTTTTCACATATATTTCGACATGAATATTGCGTCTCCCAATTCGTTTATTAAAGCTAGCTAAATTTGCTACAAGAACTAACTTTCCTGAAATGAAGTTGTACCAAAGATTTTCTAGAAATTCATCGGTTGTACAGATTTCAAAATAATAAAAAATGGTAATCATGGTAAATTTGACATTGGTAACGGTCTCATTTCTCATGTTGTACGATTGGCTATGTGGCCTGTTTTGGAAATGTGTTTGCTTCGTGTATCCAAATAGCTTACAATATATTAGCCTAGCTAAGTGTTGGGCACACTGGTAAAATGGTTTTACAACAAGTGTTGCTATCATTATCAAAGTGAACTCATGTTAAATCACTTATTTATCGAGCAATAGTATATATAATTGTTTATGCATTTGTTTTAATTGTTTAGATTTAAAGTTAAATAAATCAAGAGATAAATGATAGATAAATAAATAGAACAAATATATAAACGCATGGGCGCCCTTTATAATTTATAAAAATTGACATAAAAACGATGTAACATTAATCCACCATAAAGTTTAAAAAATAAAAGAATAACAAGGAATTAACGGGGATCAAACCCGCGATTGCCGAGATTTCAAACGATATGGCCAACGTATGCACGCCACACAGAACGACGAGTGTGACTGTGATAGTTTTATTATTTAACCATTGATCCATTTATTTACAACTAACGGATTTTTATCGTGCCATTTTTGCCATTTTATATCATATTTATATGTTACTCTCGCACAAAATGTGTTTGTTATGTGATTATACACCTTATTTTGGAAAGAACGGTAAAAACATTGACATTTTCGAACACACAAAATTGCGTCATTTATACAGTCCACAATCATTGCTCGACTGAACGTTATGTGACGTGTTGTATTGCATTATTCATGTTACGATCTGTTTATGTATGTCTTTGTTATACTTCTCAATCGCTCATCGCCAACTCTGTTTCATGCGCTGTCCCAACGCTGTCGTTAGAGAACAATAGAAAAGTCCCTTCGACTCTCCAGAGGGCGTTATCTGTAACCTTTGACTGGGTTCGCTAGGTTAATCATATTAATGAGCAAATATGCAAATGAGCTAAGTGTCCCCTCCTATTATATATACTCCTTGATTGCATTGTCAATTACGGTTTTCTGTGTGCATTGACCCGAGCCATTGTACACAAACACTGTGCTTGGAACGTTGTACGTGTGGCAATTGATATTATGAGACAAACTGGTCTAAACGTTTCCATATACCGCCGTATCATTAATATCTATATAAATGAAGAAAAAAAATGTGTGAGCTATCTTCAGTATAGCAACCGTCGTAGTCAGTCATATCAAAAGGCAAAATGTGTTTGGTGCATGCTATCATCAGTATATAGCAATCGCCGTATCAGTCATATCTAAATGAAAAAATATGTTTGGTGCACAGTAGATCCCTGGTTGTTATAATATCTGTCTTTCGGAAATAGCAGCACTATAATCGGTTTCAGCAAATGTGTCACCTCTTGCATATTGGAGGAGGTGCAAGGATGACTTGATGGGGATGTACTGGTTGTTAATACCCAATCTTCAAGTTGAATATTTCGCTAAAGTAACCAATGATCAATACGTTTTTTTAAAAGATAAAAGCTCCGAAGAATACTCAGAATGTTACTTTATAAACAGGTGAGTATTACTGCCCAAATATACATTTTGTTGTGTTACTTATGGAAGGAGGCACTCAAGTTGATGTTATTCCCTTGGCCTATGTACTCATGCATGTTTATGTACACAAAATACGCACATGGACAAAATAATGAGTGATGTCGAAGACAACTAAGTATTTGGTAATAATGAGTGATGATAAGCGTATAACAAATGTTTAATATTGTTAGGCCTAGTATACATTTAAAGTGCGCGCGGTGTAACCACGGTATACATCCACGGTGTAACATACAGTTTTTCCTTTCTGGCCTGTTTCAGGATCGAAGTTATATTGATTAATTCGGGAAATAGTATACCTCTTCCCAAGTGTGGACCCCGGGGTGTGGACAGGCCCAAAACTTTTAATGAGGTGACACATTTGCAGAAACCAATTATAGTTACTACTATACTATGAGTGCTGCGAGCGCCAGCGAAATACGATCAAAAGGAGTACAACGGATCAGGGAAAATATACCACCAAGCTATGTCTCGAGGCAAAATTATCTGACCCTTATGGGGCAATCACATGTATCCGTGTAAGCTGAGCGGCCCCTTACCGTGTGAAAAATGGGTGCGGCCGTTTCCCGTCCGTTGAACACGTTCAGGGGACTTTGCCGGCCACCGGAGATTTGAACATGCTCAAAACTCCTGGCGGGTGAGTAGCGGCGGCGAACGATAGGAGCCCGGTATGAAGACGGTATAAGGACGGCGCACCCGTTCGCACCCGTTTCACACACGTTTCGCACCCGTTTCACGCCCATTCGCAGGGCGGTGATGGACGGTAGTGGATGTCGACCATCTTAGTGACGCGGGCTGCGAATGGCCGCATTCAGCCTGGTAACCGTTCGCGGAACGGACTCTCAGCTGGCATGTTGCAACTCTCTAAATGTAAAAGCTCTAAAACTCACTCTTTCGAGAGCTTTAGGGACAGCTCTTTTTTTGGAGTGAAGTTCACTCTTAAAAGAGTGGAAATCACTCTTAAAAGAATGAAAAAATCAATCTGAAAAGAGTGAACTTCACTTCCTAGAAGAGCCGTCCCTCCTAGAGCTCTCGAAAGAGTGAGGTTCAGTTCTTTTACATTTAGAGAGTATTATAGATGTAGTCGTACGAATTCCGGAATGCAAATGAAGCGGCGAGTTTGAGCGCTCAGCATAAAAAGGGCGGTTTGATGATTTTTTTTTCTTCTCTTTTTATTTTTTTCATCTGCTATGACAAATCAAATATACAAAAAATATATGATTTCAAATCAGTTAGAATACACAATGTGTGTGGATAACTGTTAGAGTAACATCGATAAGTAGACTATATACCGCATGAATATGGTTATTATGCATAAATACAGGATGACGTACTAAAACATACACTAAATTACAAAATATAATATATTTCAATTATACAAAAATATGTGGAAAACGTCCCATTTTTTTAGGTAGAGAGTATTCTTAAGAGATTTTTTCCACATGTGTCTTTCAGTGTTATGGTACTTAGGGATCACGTCAAAACTCGACCGCCCGTTGACCGCCGGTTACGGCCGGTTCCGCCCGGTTCTCACAAAACGTCGTCTGTTATAATATACACACATAATGAGGTCAAATAGTTACACTCTGGTGAACACGACCGGTTGATAGTGCCTCGTCACACGCGTGAGCAATAACATCTTGAAGTAATGGGCTCAGTTGACAACCAGTACAATATACAGCTATTGATTTTCGCTGGGGTTGACTTTTTCAATCTGTTTATAGCTCAATTAACTTTTTTAAATCAATACCGAAAGTCATGAATGGTGTTTTTTTATAGAACGATATAGAGAGAGCTATTATGACCGCAAAGTAACAGATTGATAGTGTAAATTGGTCCGGTTACAGCATTAAGTCAACCGGCGGTTGTTCAGTGTTGCATGCCTGAATATTCATATACCAGTAAAACATTTGACCTGAAAGAACCGGGCGGAACCGACCGTAACCGGCGGTCAACGGGCGGTCGAGTTTTGATGTCTTCCCTTAATGATATCATGTTGGATATTTTGAAATGACGGTTTTGAACCATTGCACCTATTTCTGTATACAGCAAATTTCGCAATCAACAAGATGTTATTGAGACCAGTATGTTTACTAATGGGGAATTTGCCAAAGAGAATGTCATTATCGCACAGCGAAACCTTAATTTTACATTTACATAGTATCCATTCCTCGAGCTTTCTCCAGATGGTATTAGTAATAGGGCACATACAGAATATATGATAAATTGTTTCCTGGACCTGATAGCAAAAAGAACATCGATCGTCGCTGGAAACCTTTATCATCTTAAGGAAGCAGTTTGTGCTCAGGATACGCTGAGTTATTCGAAACTGAAACCATCTTAGCTTGATATCCCCAGTACATTTAAATGGCGCGTTGCAGATAGTTTTCCATTTGTTATCGTCGATGTACTGAAGTTTTTGCGACCATTTTAGCTTGGCTTTATTATTGGAATTGGGTAAAAGGATTTTGTAGATACGCCTACAGCCCTTTTTGTCTTTCAATAGAATATCAATGTTTATAGGAATAAATGGTTTAGCAACCGGCTTAGCATTAGTAAACAATGACACATTTCTAAAACTCTCAATAATAGTACGTCTGAGCCCATGGTACTCAAGAAAGTTAGTTCTAAGATTAACATATTTTCTCCTAAGTGCCTCCAAAGAGTAAATGGTTTGATGATATAATCAAGACGTTTCGGCTGGTACCCAGGCGTTCCGACCGGTTAGGAGCCGGTATGGAGGTTGTATGCACACGGTGAGGACACGGTGAGAACGGTAAGCTAGACCTGTATGAGGCCGGTGAGCCCGGTACCAGGCCGGTGAGAACCCGGTACAGACCCGGTGTAGAGCGGTATGGACCGAGGACCGGTAAGGAGGTGTTATGCACCCAGCGAGAACGACAAGCTAGCCACGTATATGAGGACGGTGAGCCCGGTACCAGGCCGGTGAGGACCCCGCATAGACCCGGTATATAACGGTATGGACCCGGTGACCACCAACAAAAACCAATGAGCCCGTTGGCATTTTTTACTGATTGTTTGGACTCTGTTGTTTTTCTATTAGACGGTAAGGTGGCCGCCTACCATTGCCGCCCTGCGAACGGGCCCAAAACGGGTGCGTCGTCTGTATACCGTCCTCAAACCGGGCTCTCACCGTTTGCCGCCGCTTTTACTCACCCGGCAAGAGTTTTGAGAATGGTCAAACTTCCTGCCGGGCGCGGATGGCCGGCAATGTCCCCGGAAACGTGTTCAACGGACGGGAAACGGCCCACCGTGTGACATCACCGTGTGTCACCGTCTGCACCAATTTGTCACACGGTAATGGCCGGCCAGCTCACACGGATACATGTGAGTACAAATGTATTTTACAGAGATTCCCGGAGTGTGAGCGAAGCGGCGAGCTTGAGCGCTCAGCTTATACAGGGCAGGTTGATGACGTTATCAAGGCGGTTCGGTCGGTACCCAAGCGTTTCGGCCGGTGAGGAGGTGGTATGAGCCCGGTTCCAGGCCGATAAGGACCCGGTATAGAACAGTATGAACCCGGTGACAAAAAAATAAATAAATGCGGCCGTTGACATTTTTGCTGATTGTTCACCGTGTTGGACTCTGTTGTTTTTCTATAAGACGGTAAGGGGCCGCCCAGCTCACACGGATACATGTGATTGCCCCATTACATTTGTAACGTAACTTAATTACTCTCATACTGATATTCATAATCTGCCAAAAATAGAATTCAGTCTATATCTCGAATGATATCGATGTTATTTGCTACATTGCAATTCAGCACACACATTTGAAGCAACCTGGAAGCCTTGGCAGTCTTGGGAAGATGCCTGTCCATTCACACTGTAAACCCACACATTCCATGCTTATATAGAACATTGTATCTCTCAAAATGTATCTTTCATAATGACGGCTTTACTCATGAGAACACATGTGTGTGTATGGCATTCCTTCTGACATGGCTGATATTATACATGTTATATAGGATTAATCACCTACTGTCAGAGCTGATATGGTATGACTAAATTGGCACTACATGAAGCGATGTTACATTATCTTTATTTAGAAGTGATGTTATATTAATCTTCCCCGTAAAAATACACCGATAGCCCCATTCAAACGTCAAACTATACCAACACTGGCACGTTCTTTTCAATGTTTACACATAAATCGACAAAAACGCGTGTTATTTAAATCCAGTGTTCAATCACAGACCATTATTATCCTTGTCAACTGATAATGTAGGAAACAATATACGCCTTTGCTCTACCCAAACTTTCATTCCCCCTAAGAATATAATGGTACACCCTAGTAACCATGTGTCTTTTCTTGTATTAATTTATACAGCATTAATTATAACACTTACAATATCAATGATATCATCAATACTGGGTCGTTTGTGGTAGTCCGTATTCCAACATTGTCGCATAAGATCAGCTAACCATTGAGGGCAGTCATCTGGGATGGGTAGCCGTTCATCGTCATTGCAAACCTTCCAAGCGACTACTTGACTGTCCATACCTTTAAATGGAAACTTTCTTGTCCACAGTTCCCAGAATACAACAGCGAGTGCAAATAGGTCATATGATGGAGAGAGTATGCCAAGTCTTAGAAGCTCTGGTGCCATCCAGTGGTAAGAAGCAGACTCTGTCGCTTGGCTGATTGTACTCGCGATATTTTTGGCCAATCCAAAGTCGCCTAACTTCAAGATGTTGCCTCCTGTAATCATATAATTTGGAGATTTAATGTCTTTATGCACAATCTTCATTTCTCGGAGATATTTGACTGGTTTGGCTGCTTGCTTTGCCCAAGAGAAGAATTCCTCTACTGGGAAATGTTTATCTTGATGTTTATCAAGATAAGATCGAAGTGATCCACCTTCACAAAGTTCCAAAATCAGCATGAAATCTATCTCTTCATCTACCACGCCAAGAAGCTTCACGATGTTGGGATGGTCAAGTGTGGACATGATATTCAGCTCATGTCTGTCATTGCGGATTAATTTCTTAGCAGCAACGTCTATCTTTCCTTTCTTACTTTTCCATTTCATCTGATACACAGAGCTGAAACCTCCTGATCCTATCGGCTTGATATATTTCAGTTTGTTTCTGCTGATAGCATTGATTTGGTTGGCCATTTTCCTGATGGGTCTTATATTCCACCTGTCGGCACAGAAACAATACAAAGCAAAATAATTCTACAGGGGTTCTGAACTTGTAATCTACATAGAATCGAACCTGTGGCGCCGGTTCTGAACAAAAATGGTTCTCTATAGGGTCACATTTCTTAAGTTGGGACCCTAAAAGGGGTGGACTTGTCACATTTTTTCGCTCATTTGCCATTCAAATGCTTATATTTTTCAAACCATACATCACAATTGAGTATATTTAGTCTCATTTGGAAGATAATGTATTACTTTAATAGTATCTATAAGAAAAATGTATAGATCAAGTTGAGATTAATTACTATAACTCGTTAATTACAATTAGTCAGGGTGGAGGCGGGCGAGGATGCATGCGGGTGAGGATGCACACTATGTATTTCCAATGGGATGGGCAACATTTTTTTCGCTTATTTGCCATTCAAATGCTTATATTTTCCAAACCATACATCACAATTGAGTATATTTAGTCTCATTTGGAAGATAATTTATTGCTTTAATAGTATCTATAAGAAAAATGTATAAATCAAGTTGAGATTAATTACTATAACTCGTTAATTACAATTAGTCAGCGTGAAGGCGGGTGAGGATGCACGCGGGCGAGGATGCATGCTATGTATTTCCAATGGGATGGGCAAAATAAATGATTAAACCTTGTGTATATTAGTTCATTGAATTATTATTTTGTGTGAATAGTATCATTATTGTAATTACCAGACCTTAATTAGTGTTAATTACATCCCCAATTAATTAATAATAATATTACTAATTAATTACATACAACAAATACCATCTGAAAATGTATCAATGGCAGATTATTACCCATTTCAAATGGTAACTGGGGGGTTGGGGGGACATATCTCTGCAGTGTTTTAATGAAGTCGGACCTAATGTTGAATGTTCCTTAATATTTTAGAAAATCTTTGCTAATTATATTGATACTAATTACCTAGGAAGTGCTTATTTTATCCACCAAATCCGCACAATAATATCACTTTTTAGTGTTTAGGATTAACATGTCCATCGCCGTCACCCTACTAGTATATCAAATTGTTCAATATCCAATGCTGATTTATATATATCAACAGTTTTAACTACATGTATGTATGTTAGCAAGATGTCAGTGCAATTAATGCCAGGCATAACATTGTAATCGATTCATCATACAGAAATGAGGTAAAGTAATCAGCCGAATTTGTTTTCTTCATTTTTGGACACCCTGTATAATAAAATTTGAATGAATTGTACCTTTCTACCAGAAAGGCATGTTCATAAACTTCATTTTTGTGTTTCTTTTGAACAAACAACATTGAAATACATTTTTGTCATACTGTCCACACAGAATATATAGTTTTTTTATGTGAAAATTGACACATTTTGATCACCCTGTATTTTCGTTTGACAATTAATTAACCCCTACAAATAATATATGACCGGAAGGGCCTTGCCTTTGGCTTCTCAAATCTGGGGTTCAATATTTATTTCAATGCACAACGTATAAATTAGGAAGCATACAGTAAATTACATTTCATAGTAATATTTCTTTTGTTACACCCTATATATTTCATAAGTCACCCTGTATACTGGAACAAACACTAGATATTCACAATCCTAGATATCTCAGCTTTCTAACAATGTATACTTTTGCACACTTTGGATTTATACTTTTTGAATTATTAGGCTTAGAGCAATATCACATGTAATTTTTGTCAAATGTATGCATGTGACGCAATAGGGTCCCAACTTGATAAATGTGACCATAGGACTTTGGTTCAAACTAACAGGTACTTTAATTTTAACGAACCATTTTGAGGCTGCCATATAGGTGAAAAATAGGTTCTGAGTTGAATGAGTTTTGCTGAGAGTTTTTGCGTACAACTGTACAATAAATTTGAGAGTAAATCTACTCTACTCGTATACCCGACTAGTGGGCCATTGCTATTTTTGGTGCACTTACTTCCTGCTGAAGCAGGGCGGATAACATAAATAGACGGAACGGTCGTGAAAAAGTACAATTTGGAAACAATTGAAGTCTCGCACTTCGTTTATCAATCGACTCCGACTAGTAAGAATTCTAGAAAGAAAATCTTTGTATTTGCAACATGCAAAACTAAAATATGTAGAGACTACTTATTACTCACCTTCTGCAACACAAAACGAGTGGCGTTTAACAAATCCGGAAAATTGCGTTACGTCAAGAAATTATGATTGTGCACCCCGTTTGTGCACGTGATTTTGACCTTGTGTCGATGGCGTACCAAATGCAATATAACCTTGGTATAGCCTACGCATATATTAAAAATACAACACAATTTACGGGTGAATAGGCTTTGTAGATACTGGGTCATGATTTATTTGTAAATTGTTGGGCACGAAATTGTCAATAGATTTGTGAATATCAATTATATTAAACATATACAATGTGTAACCGAATCCGACATTGCTGAACTTCGGTGAACTTTGGTGTGGGGGGGGGGGGGGGGGGGGGGGGGGAGCTGGATAATTATAGGTGGGTGGGGGCCAAAAAAGTGTTGATACTCTGCAAGGGGGGGGGCGGTCAAACAAGTTTTGAAAACCCCAAAGAGGGGGGGTCAAAAAAGTTTAAAACACTCAGTCATTAGTTTCCAAAATTGTCTGGGGGCTCCGCCCCCAAACTCCTGCTTTACATGTATGCACATTATTTGCGGAACGTTCATAAATCAATGTAAAAATAGCTAATTTTTAGCGCGCTACGATTTTCATGTACTAGCCCAGCTAATTATCATTCATAAAATTCTGCACATGGAGTTTTCCATCACCAGTTGATCTCAGTTGAAAATTCCCATAGCGTTACACTCCCGGTAATGAACTAATTGATATTCATGAGGTGATTTACTACGGCGATTGTACATTGGAATTTTAACTTGCCCGATAAAATCATGAATTGTAATGCTTTTAAATCATGAATCTGAATAGAAACATGAATTTATTGGTATAAAATGTACAATGAACACAATGAAGGTAATTGGGTCTGATGGTTTAATACTTTGTTGACAACACAGTGATAACTTGCAAGCTTCCAGGGGAAGAAATACTTTTGCGCGGCAGTGTATTCAGTTTGTTTTCCTCGCGATCTCGCCGATCTGACAGGTTTCGCGAAACAGGACCCCGTTTAAGGATTTTCTAATACAAAACACCCAACGTTTAGGGATTTCTCGCAAAAGATACCCAAGCGGCACACCGTATACCTTATATATACGTGAGTACCACCCTCATTATACCGATGACCACGGATGTGTAGGCATACAAAAATAGAGAGGGATTCCAATCTGTACAGGTGGGTGACGGAGCAGGTGCGGCAGCCAGCAGCCATACCTGTCCATAGTGCGAGGGCGAGTCTGAACTAACGGACATGTATGCAGGGATTTTCTATTGTAATCGTTAATCTCCAAGTGCAGGCCCACAAGGGCCAAGTCCAATTCCATCGGGCTGTTGGATTGAGTCCAAGTTCAGGTAAAAAGCAGTGGCGCTATGGATTGTCCAAAGGGTGGAGGGTAGGCAGGGGAGCCACGTCCCACACCTTGGACTCATTCAGGGGAACACAGATCAGAGAAGTTTAGATATTTTACTAACATCCAATTTCAAAACGTCAGTCAGTGGAATTGAAACCAAATGTAGTATAAAATAACATTTTTTTGCGCGCATATTCAGGAATATCATTTGAAGTAGTTCAATGGTCCATTAATTGCTTAAGTTAGATAGCTTTTTCATGTTTTTGCTTATTAACTATACATTTTTGAATCATTATGCTTAGACGAACAAGTTTATATGCTTTTCAGCTCAATAGGACCAATATTGACACCTGTACAATGGCTGCCATTTTGAATTCAATGGACCCTCTCCTTATCACAAGACAAATAAATGCAACCCTATCTTTTCTGAATTCTTATCCCATAAAAGATATGGAATTTTAATTCTAAGTCCTACTATAATGGTAATAACCCTACCCTAAGCCTGCCAAATCCAACAGAATCCAATCTCTATGTTTCACCCGTCGTGCTTGTTTTTCGAGGATAAAATGGACCCAGGCTATATACTAGGCGGAGTATACTCCGCCAAGTAGCCTTGACACCCGTGGGGTAGTGGGGAATCCTAAGCCGCTGGTGCTTGAGGTCCGCGGTTCAAATCCGGTGGGGGGGGGGGGGGGTCGCGTTGACTTTTGGGGTCACTTTTCTCCGCGCAGAAAAAAATTCTGAAAAAAGTGCCCGAATGGGATAGGGTTAACAAAAAAACACACATAACAACACATAGTGGGCTTTCATTTCATTGCCGGTGTCGCGCCCCTCCCTAAATCCACCCCTGGAAGATGTAGTACTCACGTAGCCAGATGTGGATGGGTGTGGGTGTAGGCCGTTCGTCATCGTCGGTAGTCCGTCGGTCGAGACGGTACTGTTGGTCATTTGACACGGGTCACTATTATAGTGTGTAACATATTCCCCCTTTTTTAAAAGTGTCCAAATTGTATTTGGAACAACCTGGAACAACCATTTTGGTTGAAACAACGTCTGTCGGTTCACTTTTATTTCCCCTATATAGCTATACCACTCACTGGGATTTACAATATTGTGAAGCAAACGAGAAAACAAAAGTATTAACAAAACTCGTTAATGGCCTATTTCAATTTATATTAGCTTGTCACAAAACAAACAAAGGTTATATGAGTTTGAGAGTTCTCTATGGCGAGTAAGTATTATTGAAAACACAATCCAATAAATGACAGTTATTGCAGGTAGGACATGATAGGCCTATATTTCATCTGGAAATCTCCTACTTTAATTCTCATAGAATATCAGATTTGTTTCACTAGTTTATTTTATAAATAATTGCGCCGTAATATTTTGTATAACACCCTGTATATGATTGTATTGGCCATATTTAAATATTGTAGGTGTATAAACATATCGTGTATTGTAAACTTCCATGCATATTATATTTCATTTTCATTATTAATGTCATCAAAATTGCCTAGAAAATGAAGAAAAGGTAAACATTCGCATTGATTGAGGACTCGATATACATGTACATAGTTACACCCTGTATAATCATGATAATATGGTGTTTATTGGGCATAGCATGTTTAATGCAATAATCGTATTACAAAAGTCGATACAAAACTTACTATGACACCAAATTATGATAATGGTTAACTTTATTTAGCAAATACGTTTTCACATAATTATTTTGTCACAATTTTTGACCACCCTGTTTAAGGTAGCATTTATACAAGACAAAGGTGGCAACGTTTTGCTATGGGATAATATTATAAACTTTGAAATATACAACGTAATAAAATATAATGTTATCGTCAATGTATGAAAATGGCAATTGAAAATGTTGTATTTTTAGTATATTTCTTCATTTTGCACCCTATATACTGTCTACACACTCTGTACAATGACCTTGATATTGACATTATGAGATTTGGAATGTGTAGGCTTTCAGGATATGGTGTGGTCTAACACATACATCCCATTGTTATAACTATACTCTGCTCATACTTTTGAGGGAGTCCTGTGGAGGGGTGCACCGTGCACGGTAACCCTCTGTATATACCCGACCCGACTATGTTTTCATGGTTATCATGTTTAAGCAAAACCCACGTGATTTTTCCATTTTTCGTACATGTCACACAAAGGGGTCCCAACTCAAGGCACACAACCAACCACGGACCCCCCCCCCCCCCCCCCCCCCGTATCGCCGCTTGATACATTAAATATCAAGGTAACTGAGCAATGTGATGAACTGTAAAATACGGTAGTACAATAGACAATAATGTACACTTAACAACAAAAAATTGGTACACATTCAAAAAAAATCCTAACAACATTTTGACAAGATAATTACAGATAACAGTAAAATTAGTATGTATTTCAAAGATTGCTTGCTTTTTAGAATTGGGTCTTTTAATACTACCAGTTATTTTTCAAGACACAAAAATGCAAAATATGAACTGTGTGTAGAGTGTGGATTCTTGCCACTCTGAAACTACTAAATTGATCCTTGGGATGGGCTACTATTGTTTGTATAGATTGCGGGTATTGATACTCATATGAAATAATTATATAATAACATTAATCATTTGGTACTTGCAATCCTATGGTTACCTATGAACGTGTTTCTACTGGGAAACTTAACGGTAATTAACGGTACCAACTGGCCTTTTTGCCCAGTAGAAACAGCTAAATAACGCTACCGTTAAGTATCTAACGGCAAAACCCAGGTTTGTTAACGGTAATTAACGCTAATTTGCAAACCGATAAATGTTAACGCTAAGTTATCATGACCTGGAAGTGCGTACTTTTTAACATGTTTTACAATGTAAAGAAAACTGGTCTGACACGGGCAGGTAACCGGTAAGTTTGGATTCTCATATAAAATAATTTTACAATAACATTAATCTTAATGAGAGTATACCATGCGAAATGATACCCCAAATGAAATGACAAACTCTGTATATATTAACAACAAGATAGTCGGTTATGCCACTCCTTGGACCACCCCTGTTCACAGGCCTGTTCCCCCAATGGTCCCTCCCACACCCAAAAAAGCTATTGGTTTCGGGCAAAAACTTTCACACCGCTCGAACCACAAACAATTAGTTTCTTGCCGTCATCTACTAATGATAGGACCCTCGGAATTGAGTTGGCGAGTTCAATGCTACCTAGATATTCACCGGATACGGAAAAGCATAAAATATTCATAGTATTTAGCTCCCTGTTCGAAATTAATATGATGTCTTCATAGCAGTACACACCACGAGGATCCCATTCATGCCATATGTCATCATTGTCAGGATGCTTCAGAGTGCACAAGACCTGTCCAGTATCGCTTATTATCTGTGGAGGCGTAAGCCACTTAGCTACAATGATTGTATCTTGGGACGTGACACCAATACACGAGGGCTGGATGTCTACCTTGATGCTGGTAATATAGGTACCATCTTGGGTGTGTGTGTTAATACACTTATTCCTCATATCACCTGTCAGTATATGGCCACTAGAATCTATGGTGAGGCCACATAGAGATGGAGATGGAGAAGATGACTGTGGGTTTGATGACAACCATTTACCCTTAAATGCGCCATTAACATCATATATCTTAATGTATTTAGTTTGATCAGTTACAAAATAATCACCGTTTGAATTGACAATGATTTGATTAGGATGTGATGCTTCCGATCCTTGAGTAGTATCCAAGCTGAATTTGTACTCTCCATCAGTACTGAACACCTTTACCTTTGATGATGATTCATCGGCAATGGCCACATCTCCATTCAGGTTGTTGACCGCGACACCAATAACATCATACAGTTTACCTGGTCCGGATTTGCCAAACGCCTTCTCGAACTTCCAGGGACCATCGATGATGTTCATTGCTCTCGTCTTTGCTGCTGCTGCTTTTGCTGCCGCTGCTGCTTTTGCTGCTGCTGCTTTTGCTGCCGCTGCTGCTGCCGCTTTCAATATCTGTGTTGTTATAAATCAACATTGACATTATAATAAATTAGTCAAATTGTGATTACTACTATACTGACTTTACAAGCAAATGCATGAATTATATCAAAATTGGTATCGTGCTTATCTTTTTATGTTTGTTATGAGATTTTGTTCCAAAATATGTTGTATTTAGATATGACTGATACGGCGGAAAGATAGCACCAAATATATTTTTCATTTAGATATGACTGATCGCCGTATCAGTCATATCTAAATGAAAAATGTGTTAAGTGCTATCATCAGTAGATATCAACTGCCGTATCAGTCATTTCTAAATGAAAAATGTGTTTGGCGCTATCATCAGTTGATAGCATCTGTCATATCATTCATATCTAAATGAACAATGTGTTTGGTGCTATCTTCAGTAGATAGCAACCGTCGTATCATTCATATCAAAATGCAAAATATGTTTGGTGCACAGTAAATACCAGATTGATATTATATATATCTGTCTTCGAGTAACACTATAGTTCCGTGCTGCGCCGAGCGTAGCGAAATATATACGACCAAAGGGAGTACAACGGATCAGGGAAAATACCACCAAGCTATGTCTCGATCGAACGAGGCACATGATCTGGACCCTTACATTTCGTCGCTGCTCTGACATACCGGCACATCACTTTTCTTAATTCTGTTGTGATGCGCCGGTATGTCAGAACAGCGACGATTTGTAACGTAACTTATTACTCTCTATATACATGATATACTGATAGTCTATTATACTGATAGTCTACATCTCGAAGGCTATTGATGTTATTTGCAAGACATGGCAACTCAGCACACCAATTTGAAGCAACATGGAAGCATTGGCAGTCTTGGGAAGATGCCTGTCCATTCACACTGTAACCCCACACATTCCATGCTTCTAGAACATTGTATCTCTCAAAATGTTTTTTTCATCATGTTCATAATGACGGCTCTACTCATGAGAACACAGTGTGTTTATGGCATTCCTTCTGACATGGCTGATAGGATCAACTATATACATACTGTTAGAGCTGGTGGTAGGACTAAATTGGCACTGAAGTTACATGAAGCGATGTTACATTATCTTTATTTAGAAGTGATGTTATATTAATTTGTTTCCGTAAAATACACCGATAATTACCCCCATTCAAACGTTAAACAATGTCAACACTGGCACGTTCTTTTCAACATGTTCAATGTTTACACTTAAATCGACAAAAAAGCGTGTTATTTCTTATTTCATAAAATCCAGTGTTATCACCCTTGTAAACTGCATGTTGTGTGAAACACTATATACGCCTTTGCTCTACCCAAACTTTCATTCCCTCTAAAAATCTAATGGTACACCCTAAAGGCTATGGCAATAACCATGTGTCTTTTCTTGTATTAATGTATACAGCATTAATTATAACACTTACAACATCAATGATATCATCAATACTGGGTCGTTTGTGGTAGTCAGTATTCCAACATTGTCGCATAAGATCAGCTAACCACTGGGGGCAGTCATCTGGGATGGGTAGCCGTTCATCATCATTGCAAACCTTCCACGCGACGACTTGACTGTCCATACCCTTAAATGGAAACTCTCTTGTCCAAAGTTCCCAGAATACAACAGCGAGTGCAAACAGGTCATATGATGGAGAGAGTATGCCATGTCTAAGAAGCTCTGGTGCCATCCAGTGGTAGGAAGCTGACTCTGTCGCTTGGCTGATTGTACTCGCGATATTTTTGGCCAATCCAAAGTCGCCTAACTTCAAGATGCTGCCTCCCGTAATCATATAATTCGGCGATTTAATGTCTTTGTGTACAATCTTCATTTCTCTGAGATATTTGACTGGTATGACTGCTTGCTTTGCCCAAGAGAAGAATTCGTCTACTGGCAAATGTTTATCTTGATGTTTATCAAGATAAGATCGAAGTGATCCACCTTCACAAAGTTCCAAAATCAGCATGAAATCTATCTCTTCATCTACCACGCCAAGAAGCTTCACGATGTTGGGATGGTCAAGTGTGGACATGATATTCAGCTCATGTTTGTCATTGCGGATTAATTTCTTGGCCGCAATGTCAATATTTCCTTTTTTACTTTTCCATTTCATCTGATACACAGAGCTAAAACCTCCTGATCCTATCTGCTTGATATATTTCAGTTTGCTTCTGCTGATTGCATTGATTTGGTTGGCCATTTTCCTGATGGTCTTAGATTCTACCTGTCGGCACAGAAACAATACAAAGCAAAATAATTATACAGTGGTTCTTAACCTGTACTCTTCATAGAATTTAACCCGTTGAGGAATTGAACTCGGGATTCCTGCTTGGGAACCATAGAGTATACCATTATGCTACACTAGATTTAACTGTTTTGTCAAAGTCGTTGATAAAAGATTTTTTACGCGTTGCTAATCCCATAATTTGCGCGCTAAGTGTGCAAATATTTCATTATTTAACGATAACTGTCCAGAAACACGTTCCACCTTGTAGGCTTAGTTGATGAAACACTGAACTAAAATAATTTACGAGACAAAAGTGGACAATTTTAACACTAAAAGTGCACAATATGACGTTAAAACACGTCACATGAGTTTGTTTTTGTTTGGGTGAGGGGGCGAGTCCCCCATATGAATTTTAATGGGCACCGCCCCCTTCACCATAATATCATGCTTACCGTTTGCATTGTATTGCAATTTGAGAGCCTATTACTATTAGTAATGGGCCATTGCTATTGTTGTTTCCCTTACTTCCTGTTGAAGCAGGGCAGGTAGCATGAACGTTCATGAAAAATTATAAGATTTGAAAACAATCGAAGTCTCGCACTTCGTTTATATAATGATCAATCGACTCCGACTAGTAAGAATTCTAGAAAGAAAGTCTTTGTCTTTGCAACATGCAAACAAATAAGAGCATAAAAGAGATAACTCACCTCTAAACACAAATCGACAACGAGTGGCGTGTAACAAATCCCAAAAAATGGCGTTACTTTAAAGGTAGAAATGTGATATGCACGTGACCTTGTGTCGGTGGCGTACCAAATGTCAACGAACCTTGGTATATGGTAGAGACAAGTTAAAAATAACAACATTCACGGGTTGGATAAACTTTGTCACAAAAACTGAAAATATTGCAACATACAAGGAAGAAAGTTGAATATTCAATTTTATGAGCATTATTCATTTTGTCGTTCATGTTTGTGCCACATTTCCAATAAAGAATTCCTTTCAAAAGTGGAAACACACACGTAAGGGAGGCACCATTAGATTTTCAGGGGGGAGGGGTAGGAAGTTCGGTTCGGGGCGAATTGTTGTTTTTTGGGCTGCCGTAATTTTTTATGTATTCATTCATAAGACGACCGTGCATCGGTTTTAGACAGAAGATTTTTGTAGCACTTGCAGATTTAAAGTTTTGGCGTCTGATTAGAGTAGGATTTGTTTAAATTTAACATGGCGGTCGGTTATAAACCTATAATACGACTAAGTACATACCCCCCCCCCCCCCCCCCCCCCAACAGTTCCTGGCCGCTACTGAGTCATTTGGGATGGGGCGAATTTTTTTGACACAATTCTGCGCCAATGTCATCAAGAAAGATGGCAAATTACACGTCTTTATACAATGATCATGATGATTACTAGTTTTACTGGTCGATATATTTTTCGGTTGGTTGATGAAATAATAGGGGCACTTCAAGACAGGAATCAAATTTCAAACAAGAATGCATTCCACGCAGAAGCAAGGTGTCAAATAGTTCTTTGCACACAGAAGGTGTCTAAAATATGAGTTTCTTATGACCATGAATCTCTATATAATCTATCAAGGTCAACGTACTTCTTATCTGGTGACATTTTGTTAGACCCAATTCATTCACTTTACTATCCTCTATCTGCTGAGAACAATTCTATAAAATAAAAAATAATGAGATTTTGCAAATAGGAACAGGACTTCATAAAAATGCTAAAATCTGTCATACCTAAAGAATTAGAAATTACTTGACAACATGTCTCGTCTCATATTGAAATGACATGAAGAATAGGTAAATATATGATAGATATGCAGCACATAATTGTCATAATTTTTCTTTTTCTTTGGATTGTTCTCAAACTTGCAGGATTACAACAACAAATTGATTTATGGTTGAGCAATTTCCAGAACCAATTAAACTCTTACCCCCATTGCTTAAAGTTAAATGGCCTTTTCATGTTTTTGCCTATTAACTCTGCAATGAAACATCGGATATAGGGCAAACTATACATTCTTGAATCCTTATGTTTAGACGAACAAGTTGATATGCTTTTCAGCTCAATTGAACTAATTTTGATTTTGACCCCTGCATAGTTACAGCCATTCTGATTTGTCAATGGACCCCTCCCATTTAACATAACAAGCCAAACAAATACCACCCTAACTTTTCTGAATTTCTATCCCATTAAATATATGGAATTAAGTCCAACTATATGCTATAACAAACAAAAAACAAACAAAATACATACTGGTTTATATTCAACAAATGGATGCACCTTGTTGGGTGGCACTGGAATGAATATTCATAAGGTAATTACTGGTAAATAAAACTGAGATGAAACAAATATTACTGTAGACACGGTAAATTAATTTTTATTTCACGCTGATAGTGTTCTCCAATACATTATCATGAAGCAGAGGTGACACAGCTGATTTTGTGAGATTTTGGCCCGATAACATGGTCCAGGACCATAAACGAAATAAAGCTTTATTAAACATACATTGCGCTTCCTTAAATAGCAAAAAGCCAGTAGGATATCCAGTTTGGAGTTTAGCTTGTGTGGGGAGCCTCCCCATCCCACCACGCCCCCGGGTTTGTTTCATTTCAACGGTGTCAAATCTCTTAACTGTAATGGTCATGGTCAATATAATTGGGTCAGAATCTCATACTAGCGACACAACTGGGAAGACCCAACCGCATTCTGATTCACTATGTTTGGTACAAAAATCAGACACAAATTATACATAATGTTTACACAAAGTACATTTTATGGAATTAATAAGAATAACTGTTGAAATAGAATACATGAAGACATAACAATACAAACAAAGATACAAGAATAAAATAGGGCACTGTTTTAAGACGTGAATCTCATCCCATACCATATTAATAGAGCACAAGACCGGGGGGGGGGGGGGGGAGGTACTCATGAATATATATAAGGTGGACAGGTATGTGCCGTACTAATGGGTCACTTTTTGGCAAATATTCCCTAAATATGGGGTATGATTTGTACTGGAAAACCCTAAACATAGGTCTCAAATCGTAAAGAAATCCTAGTCAAATCAGCCTAATTTCAAACCTCCTGCGGCAGCGCACCTCCATCAAAAGATCATTTTAGTACCTCTTTCCCATATCGCACTATACAGCATCTTGAGAAGAATGTCTCCGCTTCACGTCACCTATATGGGTACACTCAGATATAAATGTGTATACATCTGAATGATTGAAAAAGTACACACACAAAATCAGCAATATTTTGGGGGAGAAAAGTTCCAATGACCACCAAGGCGGGGTGGGGGTGGGTGCACTCGTGGAGCACTCAACTTATTTTTGGGTAGAGGTGTGCCATCCAGGGTTTCAAAAATGGGGCTTCGGAGTAGGCCTAGTAGATTTTTGACAAAAAATTAGGTCTTAAGAACTCATTTACTCCAAAACAAATTTTCTCTCAACTTTGTTGGGGCTTTGGAATGCAAATTTGAAAGATTTTTAAATTTCAATATAAAAACGGGGGTCTTAAGAGCTGATGCTGGCTCAAAAAGGGGCGGCAGCCCTTGCCGGTGTCGCGCCCCCTCCCTAAATCCGCCCCTGGAAGATATAGTACTCGCGTAGCCAGATGTGGATGGGTGGGGGTGTAGGCCGTTCGTCATCGTCGGTAGTCCGTCGGTCGAGACGGTACTGTTGGTCATTTGACACGGGTCACTATAGTGTGTAACATATTCCCCCTTTTTTAAAAGTGTCCAAATTGTATTTGGAACAACCTGGAACAACCATTTTGGTTGAAACAACGTCTGTCGGTTCACTTTTATTTCCCCTATATCTATACTGTGATTTACAATATTTTGAAGCAAAAAAACAAAAAAACTCGTTAATGGCCTATTTCAATTTATATTAGCCTGTCACTAAACAATCACGTTATGTATACAAATGCTATGAGTGTGAGAGTGCTCTATGGCGAGTATTTTTGAAAACACAATCCAATAAATGACAGCTATTGCAGGTAGGACAGGATAGGCCTGTATTTCATCTGGAAATATCCTACTTTAATTCTCATTGAATATTAGATATGTTTCACTATAGGAAATAGTTTATTTAAATAAATAAGTGCTCCGTAAGATTTGTAATACCCTGTATATGATTGTATTGGCCATATTTAAATATTGTAGGTGTCTAGACATATCGTGTATTGTAAAATTCCATGCATGTTATATTTCATTTTTCATTATTAATTTCATCAAAATTGCCTAGAAAATGAAGAAAAGGTAAACACTCGCATGGATTGAGGACTCGATATACATACATCCATTCCGCTTGGTACACCCTGTATAATATGATGTTTATTGGGCATAGCATGTTTAATGCAATAATCTCATTACAAAAGGTCGATTCAAAACTTACCTTGACACCAAATTATGATAATGGTTAACTTTATTTAGCAAATACGTTTTCACATAATTATTTTGTCACAATTTTTGACCACCCTGTATAAGGTAACATTTATAACTAAAGACAAAGGTGGCAACGTTTTTCTTTGGGACGACATTATATACTTTGAAATATACAACGTAATGAAATATAATGTTATCGCCAATGTATGAAAATGGCAAGTGAAAATGTTGTGTTTTTAGTACATTTATTCATTTCGCTCCCTATATATTGTTTACACACTCTGTACAATGACCTTGATATTGACATTATGAGATTTGGGAATGTATACTTTCCTTTACTCCTACACTGCAAAAAGGTTGCTTAAATATTTACTCAAACATTTTACACAACGTTGTTGAAATATGCAACCGCTCAATTGTTGCGTAAAATTTACCCAACACCGTTGGATAACATGTTTTCACCAACAGTTGAACAATTCCAGTTACTCAACAGTTGCACAATTTGAATTACACAACAGTTGGGTAATATGAATTAACCATTTGTCGGGCATTTTAATACCAACTGTTGCTTTATTTGTGAATTGCAGCCATATGTTGGGTGTTTTAATGCAAATCGTTGCTTATTTGTGACATGTTTTTATTATATATTGAGCATTTTTGTATAGCAACACGGGGTAGGCAAATAATGTGAATTCTGGGCGATGCAGCAGAGCTACATACATCACTTCCTCCCGGTAGTGAACCGGTAACTTGTAAAGGGAACTCTTGGCGATGCAGCAGAGCTACATACACCATTCCCTCTCGGTAGTGAATCTGTAATTTCTTTTAACATGTTATTTAACTATGTAATATCTGACATCTCTTATCATTGTGTTTTTTTGCTGTGAACGTTGTCCCAACGTAGTCTTGCTATCTGGGTATGAAGGTATAAATAGTCCATATTATATAATACATAAACATATTTATGTGATTCTTTTGGTAGAAAATAGATCACATGACATGAACTATTCAGTATATGTCCATGTCTTGTATTTTTTTGGCTATACAAATCGACTATTCAATATTCATCGCTAGTGACGTCGCTAGTAACACCGCTGAAATGATATTCATAAACAAATATATGTCAAACAAGGATGGCAACTTTAAACTATTTTGTCAGTGTTTGCGCTTTATTCCGTTTTGGATGCCAAGACAGAATAAATCTAATTGTGGTCCTGGGGCACAAGTTGCGGACGGGATAAGATATATGCGTATACAACCATTCCCCAAATTCTGAGAAGATCCATCACACGGACGCCATTAGGATCGAGAATTTAAGCAACAATTGATCAATAAAAACCACATGTAAATCTTAACATAAGTTGCGTGATTGCCTGAGACAAATACTCAACAGTTGCCCAATTGAAACAATTAACGCAATATTTTAGCAACAAAACAAGTTTTGACCGGGGGTTTCCCCAACTTGTTACTAATTGTTTTGCTCAACGTCGGGTAGTTTTTACTTTTATACAACACTTAACTTAAGAATTTTAATCAACACGTCAACCAACGGATGATAAAAGTACTTTTAGCAACGTATTTTAAGCAACCTTTTTGCAGTGTATGTATAGTTTTCACTGCTATCATGTTTTAGGCAAAATCCATGTGATTTTTCAATTTTTCGTAAATGTCACACAAAGGGGTCCCCCCCCCCCCCCCCCCCGCATCGCCGCTTAATATTTTGAATATCAAGATAACTGAGCAATATGATGAATTGTAAAATAATACAAGACACAATAATGTACACTAAACAAAAAAGAGTGTTACACATTAAACTCTTTGCTAACAAAATGTTGACAAGATAATTACAGATAACAGTAAAATAAGTATGTATTGCAAACATTGCTTGCTTTTTATTAGAATTGGGTCTTTTAATACTACCAATTATTTTTCATGACACAAACATGCAAAATATAAACTGTGGAGTATGGATTAATGCCACTCTGAAACTACTAAATTGATCCCTCGGATGGACTACTATTGTGTATAAATTGCGGGTTTTGATACTCATATAAAAGTATTATATAATTACATTAATCATTTAGTACTTGCATTCCAGTGGTTACCTATGAGCGTGTTTCTACTGGGCAACTTAACGGTAATTAACGGTTCCAATCGGCCTTTTAACCAGTAGCGTATCTCCCGGCTCCCGGTGGGTCGGGGGCAGAGTATCCCACTCCCCCCCCCCCCCCCCCCCCCCCAGACGGCTTTGACCGGGAAGGCCAGCTCAAACTACCGGGCTAAAAAAAATCGAAGAGAAGGGAAGAAGAGAGGGAAGAGAAGAAGAGAAAAGGGGAAAGGAAAGGGAAAAGGGGAAGGAAAGGGAACGAAAAGAAAGAGAGTGGGAGAAAGAGAAAAGGAAAAGGGAAAGGAAAAGAAAGGAAAGGGAGAAAAGGACTCAAATAAAAAGGAAAAAGGATTAGAAAATCTAACGGATTTACTTAATTCCCATCTAAATGACAACTTTGCCCCTTGCCCAGTTTGATGATGGGCAATTTAGTATAAAAATGGCAAATTTTCTCGCGCTACGTGCGCATTTGTCCAGGAATATCATTATTGAAGCCCGTTTGAAAGGAAAAAGGAACCTTAATAATGGTCAGATTCGTGTAATTAACTAATTTTCAAATCTGATTAATGAAGTTGGATGAACCATGTGAAAATAGTCACAAATCCGTTTTTGTCAAGGTTTCAAAATTTTCCTTGCAGGAAAATTGGAAAGGGTTATCAAGGCTCTGAATTTAATGTAAAAGCAATTAGTTATCTTTTCCATTATCTAAAATTTCGTATTTTGACCACCCTGTATATATATTTCCTAATAAGCTGAACAATTAATTTTGTATATGGCTGGATGAGTAATTTACTCAATTACAGCAAAAACATCTCTAACCTTTGAATAGGTCCTGCATTTTTATACAATGGAGGGGGAAAAATAGAAAATTATCATTTTGTATACAATTTTAATTGTTACACCCTATATAACGTTTAGGTCACCCTGTATATTTGATTTTGAGTTACCATATTTTCAATCCTTAGATCATAAGCTTTCAAAATATATGGTTTCATACACTTTAGATGTAAACATGTTGATATATTCTACTGAAACTGCGAAAGGAGGTATATTTCATGAAATAGACTTATGTAACACAAATGTAGCCCAGGTTAAAAAACCATATAATGACCATATAATGTATGTTAATGTTAAGTTCTTATGGCCTGGAAATGCGTACTGTTTAACATGTTTTACAATGTTAAGAAAACTGGTCTGACACGGGCAGCTAACCGGTAAGTTTGGATTCTCATATTAAAGAATTTTAAAAATAACATTAATCTTAACGAGAGTAACCATGCAGAATGATACCCCCAAATGAAATGACAAACCCTATGTAGATTAGCAACAAGATACTAGTAGTCGGTTATGCCACCCCTGATCACAGGCATGTTCCCTCATGCCCCCTACCCCCAAAAAGCTATTGGTTTCGGGCAAAAACTGTCACACCGCCAGTACCATAAACAATTAGTTTCTTGCCGTCATCTACTAATGAGAGGCCCCTTACTAGTGATATGGGGAGGTAGTCAATGCTACCTAGATATTCACCGGATACGGAAAAGCATAAGATATTCATAGAAGTATGATTTATCTCCCTGTTCAAAATTAATATGATGTCTTCATAGCAGTACACACCACGAGGATCCCATTTGTCATCATTTACAGGATGCTTCAGAATGCACAGTACCTGTCCAGTATCGTTTATTATCTGTGGAGGCTTATACCACTCAGCTACAATGATTGTATCTTGGGACGTGACTCCAATATACAAGGGCCAGATGTCTGTCTTGATGCTGGTAATGTAGGTACCATCTTGTGTGTGTGTGTTAATACACTTATTGCTCATATCACCTGTCAGTATATGACCCCTGGCATCTAGTGCGAGGCCATATAGAGATGGAGAATGAGAGGATGACTGTGGGTTTGATGACACCCATTTACCCTTAAATGCGCCATTAACATCATATATCTTAATGTACTTAGTTTTATCAGTTGTAAAATAATCACCGGTTGAATTGACAATGATTTGTTTAAGAAGTGATGTTTCCAATCCTTGAGTAGTTTCCAAGCTGAATTTGTACTCTCCATCAGTACTGAACACATTTACCTTTGATGATTCATCGGCAATGGCCACATCTCCATTCAGGTTGACTGCCATACACATACCATGAGACAGTCTACCTGGTCCGGACTTGCCAAATGACTTCTCGAACTTCCAAGGACCATCGATAATTGTTCTCGTCTTTGCTGCTGCTTTCGATATCTGTTATGTTATAAATTAACATTGACTTTATAATAAATCAATCAATATTGTTATTAATACTATACTGTCTATACAAGCAATTGCAGGATAGATTAAATCAAAATTCGTAGTGCTTGTCTTTTTATGTTTGTATGAGATTTTGTTCGAAATTATTTTGTATTTAGATATGGCTGATACGGTGGGAAGATAGCACCAAACATTTTTCATTTAGATATGACTGTTATGGTGGTTCCTATATACATGTATACTGACGATAGCACCAATGTGTTTGGAGCTATCATCAGAAGATATAGCAACCGACAACTGCCATCAGTAATATACAAATGAATGTGTTTGGTGCTATCTTCAGTAGATAGCAATCGCCGTATCAGTCATTTCTAAATGAACAATGTGTTTGGTGCTATCTTCAGTAGATGGCAATCGCCGTATCAGTCATATCTAAATGAACAATGTGTTTGGTGCTATCTTTAGTAGATAGCAATCGCCGTATCAGTCATATCTAAATGAACAATGTGTTTGGTGCTATCTTCAGTAGATAGCAATCGCCGTATCAGTCATATCTAAATGAACAATGTGTTTGGTGCTATCTTCAGTAGATAGCAATCGCCGTATCAGTCATATCTAAATGAACAATGTGTTTGGTGCTATCTTCAGTAGATAGCAATCGCCGTATCAGATATCTAAATGTAAAATATGTTTGGTGCACAGTAGATCCCTGGTTGTTATTATATCTGCCTTCGAGTAGCACTAGTTCCGTGCTGCGAGCGTAGCGAAATACGACATAAGGGAATACAACGGATCAGGGAAAATATCCCCAAGCTATGTCTCGAGGCACATGATCTGGACCCTTACATTTGTAACGTAACTTAATTTATACTGAGTAATATTCATAATCTGCACACAAAAAAGAATTCAGTATATATCTCGAATGCTATCGGTGTTATTTGCTACATTGCAACTCAGCACACCAATTTGAAGCCACATGGAAGCATTGGCAACTTGGGAAGATGCCTGTCCATTCACACAGTAACCCCACACATTCCATGCTTCTAGAACATTGTATCTCTCAAAATGTATCTTTTATAATGACGGTTCTACTCATGAGAACACATGTGTGTGTATGACATTTCCTTCTGACATTATCTATTAATTAATTATCTACTGTTAGAGCTGATGGTAGGACTAAATTGCCACTGATGATACATGAAGCGATGTTACATTATCTTTATTTAGAAGTGATGTTATATTTATTTGCCCCGTAAAATACACCGATTATCCCCCATTCAAACGTCAAACTATTTCAACACTGGCACGTTCTTTTCAATGTGTTTACACTTAAATCACGTAAATCGACAAAAAAGCGTGTTTTTTATAAAACGATTCCGTGTTCAGTCATAGACCATTATCACCCTTGTCAAACACATGTTGAGAGAAACACTATACGCCTTTGCTCTACCCAAACTTTCATTCCCCCTAAAAATCTAATGGTACACCCTAGTAATGGCAATGTAATCTTTTCTTGCATTAATTTATACAGCATAACACTTACCACATCAATGATATCATCAATACTGGGTCGTTTGTGGTAGTCCGAATTCCAACATTGTCGCATAAGATCAGCCAACCATTGAGGGCAGTCTCCTGGGATGGGTAGCCGTTCATCATCATTGCAAACCTTCCACGCGACGACTTGACTGTCCATACCCTTAAATGGAAACTTTCTTGTCCAAAGTTCCCAGAATACAACAGCGAGAGCAAATAGGTCATATGATGGAGAGAGTATGCCATGTCTAAGAAGCTCTGGTGCCATCCAGTGGTAGGAAGCTGACTCTGTCGCTTGGCTGATTGTACTCGCGATATGTTTGGCCAATCCAAAGTCGCCTAACTTCAAGATCTTGCCTCCCGTAATCATATAATTTGGGGATTTAATGTCTTTGTGTACAATCTTCATTTCTCTGAGATATTTGACTGGTATGGCTGCTTGCTTTGCCCAAGAGAAGAATTCATCTACTGGCAAATGTTTATCTTGATGTTTATCAAGATAAGATCGAAGTGATCCCCCTTCACAAAGTTCCAAAATCAGCAAGAAATCCATCTCTTCATCTACCACGCCAAGAAGCTTTACGATGTTGGGATGGTCTAGAGTGGACATGATATTCAGCTCATGCTTGTCATTGCGGATTAATTTCTTGGCAGCAACATCAATCTTTCCTTTTTCACTTTTCCATTTCATCTGATACACAGAGCTAAAACCTCCTGTTCCTATCTGTTTTATATATTTCAGTTTGCTTCTGCTGATAGCATTGATTTGGTTGGCCATTTTCCTGATGGGTCTTAGATTCCACCTGTCGGCACAGAAACAATACAAAGCCAAATAATTATACAGTGGTTTTGAACCTGTACTCTACATAGAATCTAACCTGTTGAGGAATTGAACCCGGGATTCCTGCGTGGGAGCCATAGAGCGCATACCATAATGCTACACTAGATTTAACAGAGTCGTTGATAAAGATTTTTTACGCATTGCTGATCCCATAATTCTTCTAAAGGACTTTGGTACGAACTAACAGTAACAGGTACTTCAATTTTTAACGACCCATTTTGAGGGTGCCATATACGAGGGTCATTAAATAAGTTCTACCTCCTCCCTCATAACATTGCTAATATGAATGTACGCCTCTTGACATTTGTCATGATTATAGTTCTGAATCATAGCTACACATTTATAGTAAATGATAACTGATATCTGTTTTACTTTTGATATGATGCGGTCAAAGCCAGAGAGAGATTTTGGACAACGGAAACGGAAAATTACATTAAAAATAAATAAAAAATTTTAGTGGTTTTTTAGTATTATATGGTTAGATATAAGAGCATGATTGCAATACTGAAAATGGAAATCAATGAATGATATACGGTATACTAAAATTACAGTATTTCACGTATGAATAAGATTGTAAGCAATATTAACTCTTGTAGGCTTGCAAGTAGTGTAATATTAACTCAAATGTATTTCTATGCCTTTAACATAATAGTCACTTTATGAATTATTCATTATGTGCAACCTTCAGAATAGTCAATCAGGTAGCCAATGATAGAAAGATATCTCTTTGAGAGACTTGTAATCCCTCTAATTAGTCCGGTATATTGAAAATCACTTAGTTTTCAAGAAAGTCAAATATGCCTTTTGCAGGGTTGTCTGGGGAGGGGTAAACGTATGGTTGTCCTGATCTGGTTCTGGTTAATCAGAGGGCATATTTTTCCAGATAAATCAGTCACCTTTATTTTGTATAGCCTGTTATGAGATATCTGACATTTAGAACGGTTATAATTGACCGATAGGTATGTTTAGCCTCTTACAATAGACCAGATGAATAGCACTTCGGTGATATTTTGCTGTTTTTCATCCGTTTCCGTCACACTAAATGGAAGTTTCGTTTTCACTGCATCTCTAGAAAAGTACAACCAGTACTCAGATTATTTTACAATGAATTTGTGGCTGAGGTTCCAAGCTACAAGTGTGTGATATTTTATCAGACTGGCTTATATAATAATAAAGTTATGAGGTAGGAGGTAGAACTTATTGAATGACCCTCGTAGTGAAAAAATAGGTTCTGAGTTGAATGAGTTTTGCTGAGAGTTTTTTTACGTACACCATGTACAACTGTACAATAAATGTATGAGTAAATCTAGTCGTATATATATCACTGCCTCTGAGAAGTATGTACGCGTTCTTATCACTTAGTAGCTATAAATAGATACAAATGCTGTAATCTGATTGGTTATTTTAAAAGCATTTGGCAAAAAAAACCAATGTATTGCGGTGTAATTAACATTGCTTACAGGCGATATATCCCGTATTGCGTTGTTGGCAGAATAACAACTCTGATTGGTTAAATTGAGATTTGGGTTGATCCATTATTATTTTTAATTATTTTTAGGGGTTATGATGGTGGTGGATGGGGGAAAGGGTGACTGTAAGTGTTGGGTTATGGGTGTGCAAGGGAGGAGGAGAGGGGTTTATAAGATTTCTTTTTGGTGGTTCCCTGTAAAATTTTGGTGATTCCCAGTGTTTTGGGTTCCAAGTTATTTAAGTTTGAGCGCTCACTGAGTATATGTCGGGGGTTGGGTAGTATAAGTGGAATAAGGAGGGGGGGTTGACAAAATGGCCCTCTTGGGTGGTCCTGGGCATCATTTTGGTGGTTCTGAGTGTTTTGGGTTCCAAGTTGTGTAAGTGCTCAATGAGGATATTTGTAGAGTTGGAATGAGTTGTGCTTAATTAGGTTGACAGAGTGACCCATTATGGTGGTTCCCTGTGCCATTATGGTGGTTCCCTGTGTCATTTTGGTGGGTCCCAGTGTTTTGGGTTCCAGGTGTTTAAATGGTCAATAGCTGGGTTATTGGTCATCAGGGATATAGTCAATGAGCTCAAGGGTGGGTTGACATACACAACTTGGAACCCAAAACAGTGGGAACCGCCAAAATGACATTTTGTCAACCAATCTCTTTATTTATCACAACACATCCCAATTAAAAAAACCATGAATTGAGCACTTGCACCACTCGGAACCAACAAAACAATACGAACAACTGAGCAAAATGGACAATTTATTCAACCCAACCCCTCCTAATACACCACATCCTAGCACAACCCAATGTTATTGGGTACTTAAACAACTTGGAACCCCAAACACTGGGAACCACCAAAATAACACTGGGAACCACCAAAAAAGACAATTTATCAATCCCCTCCTAATTCATCATACCTCCACCCAACATATATTTCTGAACACTTAAACAACTTGGAACCCCAAACACTGGGAACCACCAAAAAACACTAGGAACCACCAAAAAAGAGAATTTTTCAACCCCCTCCTTATTCACCATATACCCCCTCCCAACATATATTTCTTGAAAACTTAAACAACTTGGAGCCCAAAAACACTGGGAAGCACCAACATTACACTGGAACCACCAAAAAGGCATGTTAACCCCCATCCCCTTCCAACCCATAATCCAAAACCTACCGCTACCCTATCCACCCATCACCACTACCACAACCCCTGAAAATGATAATGGATCAACCCAAATTTCTATTTAACCAATCAGAGCTGTTATTCTGCCAACAACGCAATACAGGATATATCGTCCTGGTAGCAATCTGCCAACAACGCAATACAGGATATATCGTCCTGGTAGCAATCTGCCAACAACGCAATACAGGATATATCGTCCTGGTAGCAATCTGCCAACAACGCAATACAGGATATATCGTCCTGGTAGCAATCTGCCAACAACGCAATACAGGATATATCGTCCTGGTAGCAATCTGCCAACAACGCAATACAGGATATATTGGAGATTTTCTAAGTGATAAATTCGTTATCCCCTGTTTAATAACGCAATACGGGAAGATACCTACATGTATGGTCGGGTGCCATATCACAACCATAGGTATCTTCCCGTATTGCGTTATCAAACAGTGGATAACTAATAGTATCTTCTGTTTTCTTCTGAATGGACGAGCCCAAATTTGGTTTTATAATGTTAAAACAATACACGTGAACAAGTGCGCGCTAAGTGTGCAAATATTTCATTATTTAACGAAGATTTTCCAGAAAAACGTTCCATCTTGTGTGACAAATTGAGCTATTCAAGTTTAGTTGATGGAACACTAAACTAAAATAAGTCACGAGACAAAAATTGACAATTTTAACCCCAAAAGTTCCCAGTAAGATATTAAAAACACGTATACCTGGGTTTGTTTTTGTTTGAGGGAAGGGGCGAGTCCCCCATATGAACTTTAGTGGGCACGCCCGTCCCCTTCACCACTTATGGTTTGCTTCATGCTATATACATTGTATTGCAATACTTGAGAGCCCATTAGTAATGGGCCATTGCTATTTTTAGTGCGCTTTTACTTCCTGGTGAAGCAGGGCAGATAACATGAATAGTAGAAGTGGAAAAGTTATGAAAAAGTACAATTAAACTTGAAGTCTCACACTTCGTTTATTTATACATATACATGTATAATCAATCGACTCCTAGTAAGAATTCTAGGAAGAAAGTCTTTGTCTTTGCAACATGCAAAAAATAGAGTATAAAAGAGACAACTCACCTCTAAAATACAAATCGACAACGAGCGGCGTTTAACATATCCGGACAAAATGGCGTTACAAAGGTAGAAATATGATTGTGCATGTGACCATGTGGTGACCTTGTGTCGATGGTGTACCTAATGTCAAAGAACCTTGGTATAAACAAGTTAAAAATACAACAACATTCACGGTCGGTGGATAGGCTTTGTCACCAAAACTGAATCATGATTTATTTGCAAATTGTTGCACATAGCGAAATTTTCGGCATAATTCTGTTGTACCCTTCACACCAAAATCGGTAGTAGGCCTATGCGTCGTTCTTGCACTATGAATACCTCTGTGAAGGGTATAACAGAATTACTCCACATTTTCAATACATTTGTGAATATATCAGTTGTATAATAATACAATTATAGGTTCCAATGGCGTATCCAGGACTGTTTTGATGGGGGGGGGGGGGGGGGGGGGGGGGGGGTACATGTTAAAAACTGTAGAAAATATGCGCGCGGAGCGAGTAATTGTTGATTTTTAACTAAAATGGTCATGGAAAACTGTCCTGAAGCCACCTTGTTAAGCTTAAATAATGAAATGTTAAAATTAATACGCGCGCAAAATAATTTGCATTTCTAACACCAATGGTCCAGTATGATAACATCCCCCCCCCCCCCCCCCACCACCCCCACATAATATTTAGAATTTATGGTGTGGTTTTTGCATTAAAACTTTGGTCCAGTATGATGTTTTTAACGTCCCCCACACTTAGAATATTTGGTGGGTCTGAGGGCAAATATTGTTAAAACCTGCAGGAAATATTCGCGCGGAGCGCGCAAAAAGTTTGACTTTTTGAACTAAAATGGTCATGGAAAACTGTCAAGCTTGAATAATGAAACACTGAAACTAATGCGCGAAGTACACAAAAATTGACATTTCTAACACCTAAATTGGTCTTGTATGACGTTTTTAACGTCCCCAACATAATATTTAGAATATTTGGCATGGTTTGAGGGCCATTATAATGTTAAAACCTGTAGAAATTATGCGCGAGCAGCGCGTTACATTTTTCAGATTTTGAAATAAAATGGTCATAGGAAACTGTCCTAGAATGCTATATTGTTTCATTATTCAAGCTTGACAAGATGACTTCAGGACAGTTTTCCATGACCATTTTAGATCAAAAAGTCAAAATAATGAAACATTCAAACTAATGCGCGCGATGTACGCAAAAAGTGACATTTCTAACACTAAAATGGTCCAGTATGACGTTTTAACGTCCCCACATAATAATTAGAATATTTGGTGTGTTTTGAGACCCATTATAATGTTGAAACCTGTTGAAAAGTGAGCGCGAATCGAGCAAAATAAATCCAGTTTTTGAACTAAAATGGTCTAGAAAAAAACCGTTCCTGAAGCCCTCTTGTTAAGCTTGATTAATGAAACATTGAAACTATTACGTGCAAAGCGCGCACAAATTGGCATTTTTAACACTAAAAAGGTCTAGTGACTCTAGTATAACGTTTTTAACGTCCCTGGCATTAAAATTATGGGGTACGTGACCCCGTAACCCCCCCCCCCCCATTTGCGCCGCATATGTCCCTACCCTTCCTCCCCTACCTCCTTCTCTTCCCCCTTCTTATCCTCTTCCTCCTTCTTCTCCTCTGCCTCCTTCTCCTCTTCCTCCTTTTTTTTAATCTCATTTTTCAATGGGGCCATGGCCTGCTGTCCCCTGGATACGCCACTGTATAACCGAATCCGACATTGATGAACTTCAGTGATCAGACTGTGGAGTTGACAAATGACTTATATATATATATATTTATTTATATAATATTGAGTGAATTTATATGTATTGCACGAGCTAGAAAGATATTATTATACGAGTCGAAGACAGAGCAATATTTTACATTTGAGTGGGTTTTGTTCGTTTGATTTTGTGATAATAAAGTAGAATCGTACAAACAAAACGATTATATTTTAGTATCGTAGAGCGAGGAGTTGAACTCTTTGCGTAGAGTAACGTAAGTTCGGTAGAACGCCTTTAATCAAAACCAGTTATTTTTTACATTGTGTATAAGGGGAAATCCCTTTATCAACTGTCAGTCCAAGTTTTGCGTAATATGGACCAATCAGGTCACGAATATCAGCTGAGACTAGTTAGAGAATAAAACTTAGCTGTTTATGGTCTTATAATGTATACCATATTTGGAGTCGTGTATGGTCGCCGCAGGCGGCCATACACGACGACACAAATATGGTACAGCCAGAGAGATGTTATTACTATTAATAGTAGGGACTGCTCAGGAATATAGCTACAAGACAAACCGAAGTCAATCGAATAAATATAAACACCGCAACATGCAAACGCAACTCCTTGAGCAAATCATGATTGGGGGATAGCCTACATGGCGAGCCTGGATGAAAATAGTGAAATGTTACAATACAAAGTATAGTGATGATATTACACCTCCCTGGTACAGCCTATACATTATAAGACCATCGTCTATAGCAAAACAGCTAAGAACTATGTTTTATTCTCATTCTCATTTAGTTTATTGGTTATTTTGATCTTTTATCATAAAATGTAAGCTTTATTTTAAACAAACAACAACAAATTTCCCCCTCTATAAAATCGGCGAATCCAGCGAGCTGTTTTCCAACATCCTGCTTCAAATTAATCGCGTTCTTTAGCACACACGGACCCGTCATCTGCGTTATACCCACAACGCATATGGCGGCGACTTTGTGTAGGGCACGCTAACGTGATGATCATACGCACTGAAGGTATTATTTTTCGAATGAATTAAACCCCGCCCCAAACTATACACCATTGTCTCATTATGTATGGGCGTGTCGGCTGAAAATCAGCCAAAATCAAATCAAATTGCCTGCTGACATCTCAAACCACACCCACTATATTATATTCTTATATAGTGGGTGTGGTTTGAGATGTCAGCAGGCAACTTGATTGGTTTTTGGCTGATTTTCAGCCGACACGCCCATACATTATGAGACAATAGTCTCTCAGGTTATCAGTATCACCGTCGCTACATGTAGCTATTTATTATTTTGGGGCAATCACAGCGCAGCCCTGGCAGATAAGAAGATGTGGGCGTAATTTACAATAATGAATGCAATATTTAAATGTAATCTTACACTCCGTGAGAAATAATCGAACGTAAAAACCGACTTTTAAAATCAAGATTCAACGTAATTTATTATATCTTCTACGAATTAAAGAATATTTCAAACATAATTTACTGTCTCCCGTGTGATTTTATAACATGTTTAATGAGTTGAAAGCCCTGCTCGGCTACTCGACTCTCACAGACTTTTCTTCGCGATTTTGGACCCATATTCAGTTTGTTTTTCTCGCGAATTCCATTATAAACAATATCTGATCTGACGGTTTCGCGTGTAAGGATTATCTAATACATAACCCCGCCCGCACGTTTAGGGATTTCTTGCAAAGAGATAACCTTTTATAGCGACACACCGAATACGAATTTTGTTGACACAATTCTGTGTCAATTGACCCCTCCTACAAAGAAGTCACTGTTGGTGTGTGTGTAAAGATAGCAAAGACTTGCATTCTTCACAGCTCACTCCATACCCATTCATCCAGATAGCACAGAGTTATGAAATAATCACACACCTAGAGCAACTTTGCTGTTGTTATGAGCGATCATTGAAATCGCCATAACTTTAAAAGTATCCATTCGATTTTGTTTACTGCGGAGAAGAAATTTGCTCATTTAATGCATATTTCAGATTTTTGGTATCGATTATCTTTTTTGAATTAGCCAACCTTAAAGCACCTGGTCAGGCTAGGTGTATAACACTTATATGGGTCCAGTTTTGGAAGAGTTGTTAAAATTGATATCCTCTATAGAGGCTTTTGACCCCAGACCCCACAACCCCTTTAAAACGGTTGCATCTGATTGGGTGGCACTGGAATGAATATTCATGAGGTAATTACTGGTAAATAAGAACTGAGATGAAACAAACATTACTGTAGACACGGTAAATTAATTTTTATTTCATTAATTTTCATGCTGATAGTGTTCTCCATTACATTATAATGAAGAAGAGGGTGACACAACTGATTTTGTGAGATTTTGGCCCAATAACATAGTCCAGTATTATAAACGGAATATAGCTATGGTAAACATACAATATTGTGCTTCATTCCATAAATAGCATAAAGCGTGTAGGATACCCGGGCTTGTTAGATTTATTCTTTTTTGCAAATATCATTTCTACGGTGTCAAAATTCTTAACTGTAATGTTCCCGGACCATATAATCAGGCCAAAATCTCATACTAGCGACACAACTGAAGACCCAACTTCATTTTGATTCACTATGTCTGATAAAATCAGAAACAAATATACATAATGTCTGTATATCACAAAGTACATTTCATGGGATTATTAAGAATAACTTGAAATAATTTTGAGATAGAATACATGAAAACATAAAAATAAAAACAAAGATACATGAATACAATAGGGCACTGTATGTATTAAAGACATGAATCGGGGCAATGTTATACAAATATTTACTGTTCATGAGGGAAACGGTGCAAAATAGCTCCCCGAGGTAACTGGAGGACCGTGGGCCTACTATTTTCCCGATTCGGTCGAGGGGAAATAGTAGGCCCACGATCGGCCCTCCAGTCACCGAAGGGACCCATGTTGCACCATTTCCCGAATATAGAGCAGTAAATACAAAATCCAGAGCAGTAAATACATGTATTTGTTTTATATAACCAAGGAGGTATTATAGCTCCTTGATATAACATATAAATATATTCCTGTCATTTGAATATATATATATATAGGCCTAGGGCCTACTCAATGTGAAGGTTAGTCACTATTAAAGGTATATTATATGATGTTTTCCAAGGGACGCAGATTTACTTTTCTGATCATAAATCATAAATATATTCGAAGTTACAGAGCGATACGATTCATAATTACCTCAAAATCATGGTTTTAGAGTGAATTTAGAATAATATTTGAAAAATAGATTGTACCGTAGCGGTACAATCTATTTTCAAACCATGATTTTGAAGTAATTAGGAATCGTATCGATCTGTAACTTGGAAGAGCTTTATTATTTATGATCAAATATGTAATGCAAAATCTGCTTTTATAGTAAAAATCAATGATAGAGGGCGCTACTTGGAAAATATCACATAATATGCCTTTAAAGCTTATCTCCATCATACCGCGATCGCGAGCAGGGAAAAAAGTTCCCATAGAAAGTATTTCCATCGCAGCTCCTCATCACAGGGAAATAGTACTTTATTATGGGAACTTTTTTCCCTCCTGTGAAATAGAGGGGAAATAGTCCAAATATTGTATGTCACATGATGAAGTATCCACCAATCAAATTACAGGAATATTTGTATGTGTTACCCACAGCACGAGACAGGGGGGGGGGGGGGCGAGGAGGTTTAATGAAGTAATGTGGTTTGGGTGGCAGTGTTTTAGGTGTAGGTGTCCTTGATTAAAGGAAACATGGTATATTTTAATGAGTTTGAATGAGAAGTATAGGGGCTGTAATTTCTTGTAATATATTTATTTATATAATATTGAGTGAATTTATATGTATTGCACGAGCTAGAAAGATATTATTATACGAGTCGAAGACAGAGCAATATTTTACATTTGAGTGGGTTTTGTTCGTTTGATTTTGTGATAATAAAGTAGAATCGTACAAACAAAACGATTATATTTTAGTATCGTAGAGCGAGGAGTTGAACTCTTTGCGTAGAGTAACGTAAGTTCGGTAGAACGCCTTTAATCAAAACCAGTTATTTTTTACATTGTGTATAAGGGGAAATCCCTTTATCAACTGTCAGTCCAAGTTTTGCGTAATATGGACCAATCAGGTCACGAATATCAGCTGAGACTAGTTAGAGAATAAAACTTAGCTGTTTATGGTCTTATAATGTATACCATATTTGGAGTCGTGTATGGTCGCCGCAGGCGGCCATACACGACGACACAAATATGGTACAGCCAGAGAGATGTTATTACTATTAATAGTAGGGACTGCTCAGGAATATAGCTACAAGACAAACCGAAGTCAATCGAATAAATATAAACACCGCAACATGCAAACGCAACTCCTTGAGCAAATCATGATTGGGGGATAGCCTACATGGCGAGCCTGGATGAAAATAGTGAAATGTTACAATACAAAGTATAGTGATGATATTACACCTCCCTGGTACAGCCTATACATTATAAGACCATCGTCTATAGCAAAACAGCTAAGAACTATGTTTTATTCTCATTCTCATTTAGTTTATTGGTTATTTTGATCTTTTATCATAAAATGTAAGCTTTATTTTAAACAAACAACAACAAATTTCCCCCTCTATAAAATCGGCGAATCCAGCGAGCTGTTTTCCAACATCCTGCTTCAAATTAATCGCGTTCTTTAGCACACACGGACCCGTCATCTGCGTTATACCCACAACGCATATGGCGGCGACTTTGTGTAGGGCACGCTAACGTGATGATCATACGCACTGAAGGTATTATTTTTCGAATGAATTAAACCCCGCCCCAAACTATACACCATTGTCTCATTATGTATGGGCGTGTCGGCTGAAAATCAGCCAAAATCAAATCAAATTGCCTGCTGACATCTCAAACCACACCCACTATATTATATTCTTATATAGTGGGTGTGGTTTGAGATGTCAGCAGGCAATTTGATTGGTTTTGGCTGATTTTCAGCCGACACGCCCATACATTATGAGACAATAGTCTCTCAGGTTATCAGTATCACCGTCGCTACATGTAGCTATTTATTATTTTGGGGCAATCACAGCGCAGCCCTGGCAGATAAGAAGATGTGGGCGTAATTTACAATAATGAATGCAATATTTAAATGTAATCTTACACTCCGTGAGAAATAATCGAACGTAAAAACCGACTTTTAAAATCAAGATTCAACGTAATTTATTATATCTTCTACGAATTAAAGAATATTTCAAACATAATTTACTGTCTCCCGTGTGATTTTATAACATGTTTAATGAGTTGAAAGCCCTGCTCGGCTACTCGACTCTCACAGACTTTTCTTCGCGATTTTGGACCCATATTCAGTTTGTTTTTCTCGCGAATTCCATTATAAACAATATCTGATCTGACGGTTTCGCGTGTAAGGATTATCTAATACATAACCCCGCCCGCACGTTTAGGGATTTCTTGCAAAGAGATAACCTTTTATAGCGACACACCGAATACGAATTTTGTTGACACAATTCTGTGTCAATTGACCCCTCCTACAAAGAAGTCACTGTTGGTGTGTGTGTAAAGATAGCAAAGACTTGCATTCTTCACAGCTCACTCCATACCCATTCATCCAGATAGCACAGAGTTATGAAATAATCACACACCTAGAGCAACTTTGCTGTTGTTATGAGCGATCATTGAAATCGCCATAACTTTAAAAGTATCCATTCGATTTTGTTTACTGCGGAGAAGAAATTTGCTCATTTAATGCATATTTCAGATTTTTGGTATCGATTATCTTTTTTGAATTAGCCAACCTTAAAGCACCTGGTCAGGCTAGGTGTATAACACTTATATGGGTCCAGTTTTGGGAGAGTTGTTAAAATTGATATCCTCTATAGAGGCTTTTGACCCCAGACCCCACAACCCCTTTAAAACGGTTGCATCTGATTGGGTGGCACTGGAATGAATATTCATGAGGTAATTACTGGTAAATAAGAACTGAGATGAAACAAACATTACTGTAGACACGGTAAATTAATTTTTATTTCATTAATTTTCATGCTGATAGTGTTCTCCATTACATTATAATGAAGAAGAGGGTGACACAACTGATTTTGTGAGATTTTGGCCCAATAACATAGTCCAGTATTATAAACGGAATATAGCTATGGTAAACATACAATATTGTGCTTCATTCCATAAATAGCATAAAGCGTGTAGGATACCCGGGCTTGTTAGATTTATTCTTTTTTGCAAATATCATTTCTACGGTGTCAAAATTCTTAACTGTAATGTTCCCGGACCATATAATCAGGCCAAAATCTCATACTAGCGACACAACTGAAGACCCAACTTCATTTTGATTCACTATGTCTGATAAAATCAGAAACAAATATACATAATGTCTGTATATCACAAAGTACATTTCATGGGATTATTAAGAATAACTTGAAATAATTTTGAGATAGAATACATGAAAACATAAAAATAAAAACAAAGATACATGAATACAATAGGGCACTGTATGTATTAAAGACATGAATCGGGGCAATGTTATACAAATATTTACTGTTCATGAGGGAAACGGTGCAAAATAGCTCCCCGAGGTAACTGGAGGACCGTGGGCCTACTATTTTCCCGATTCGGTCGAGGGGAAATAGTAGGCCCACGATCGGCCCTCCAGTCACCGAAGGGACCCATGTTGCACCATTTCCCGAATATAGAGCAGTAAATACAAAATCCAGAGCAGTAAATACATGTATTTGTTTTATATAACCAAGGAGGTATTATAGCTCCTTGATATAACATATAAATATATTCCTGTCATTTGAATATATATATATATAGGCCTAGGGCCTACTCAATGTGAAGGTTAGTCACTATTAAAGGTATATTATATGATGTTTTCCAAGGGACGCAGATTTACTTTTCTGATCATAAATCATAAATATATTCGAAGTTACAGAGCGATACGATTCATAATTACCTCAAAATCATGGTTTTAGAGTGAATTTAGAATAATATTTGAAAAATAGATTGTACCGTAGCGGTACAATCTATTTTCAAACCATGATTTTGAAGTAATTAGGAATCGTATCGATCTGTAACTTGGAAGAGCTTTATTATTTATGATCAAATATGTAATGCAAAATCTGCTTTTATAGTAAAAATCAATGATAGAGGGCGCTACTTGGAAAATATCACATAATATGCCTTTAAAGCTTATCTCCATCATACCGCGATCGCGAGCAGGGAAAAAAGTTCCCATAGAAAGTATTTCCATCGCAGCTCCTCATCACAGGGAAATAGTACTTTATTATGGGAACTTTTTTCCCTCCTGTGAAATAGAGGGGAAATAGTCCAAATATTGTATGTCACATGATGAAGTATCCACCAATCAAATTACAGGAATATTTGTATGTGTTACCCACAGCACGAGACAGGGGGGGGGGGGGGGGGGGCGAGGAGGTTTAATGAAGTAATGTGGTTTGGGTGGCAGTGTTTTAGGTGTAGGTGTCCTTGATTAAAGGAAACATGGTATATTTTAATGAATTTGAATGAGAAGTATAGGGGCTGTAATTTCTTGTAATATATTTATTTATATAATATTGAGTGAATTTATATGTATTGCACGAGCTAGAAAGATATTATTATACGAGTCGAAGACAGAGCAATATTTTACATTTGAGTGGGTTTTGTTCGTTTGATTTTGTGATAATAAAGTAGAATCGTACAAACAAAACGATTATATTTTAGTATCGTAGAGCGAGGAGTTGAACTCTTTGCGTAGAGTAACGTAAGTTCGGTAGAACGCCTTTAATCAAAACCAGTTATTTTTTACATTGTGTATAAGGGGAAATCCCTTTATCAACTGTCAGTCCAAGTTTTGCGTAATATGGACCAATCAGGTCACGAATATCAGCTGAGACTAGTTAGAGAATAAAACTTAGCTGTTTATGGTCTTATAATGTATACCATATTTGGAGTCGTGTATGGTCGCCGCAGGCGGCCATACACGACGACACAAATATGGTACAGCCAGAGAGATGTTATTACTATTAATAGTAGGGACTGCTCAGGAATATAGCTACAAGACAAACCGAAGTCAATCGAATAAATATAAACACCGCAACATGCAAACGCAACTCCTTGAGCAAATCATGATTGGGGGATAGCCTACATGGCGAGCCTGGATGAAAATAGTGAAATGTTACAATACAAAGTATAGTGATGATATTACACCTCCCTGGTACAGCCTATACATTATAAGACCATCGTCTATAGCAAAACAGCTAAGAACTATGTTTTATTCTCATTCTCATTTAGTTTATTGGTTATTTTGATCTTTTATCATAAAATGTAAGCTTTATTTTAAACAAACAACAACAAATTTCCCCCTCTATAAAATCGGCGAATCCAGCGAGCTGTTTTCCAACATCCTGCTTCAAATTAATCGCGTTCTTTAGCACACACGGACCCGTCATCTGCGTTATACCCACAACGCATATGGCGGCGACTTTGTGTAGGGCACGCTAACGTGATGATCATACGCACTGAAGGTATTATTTTTCGAATGAATTAAACCCCGCCCCAAACTATACACCATTGTCTCATTATGTATGGGCGTGTCGGCTGAAAATCAGCCAAAATCAAATCAAATTGCCTGCTGACATCTCAAACCACACCCACTATATTATATTCTTATATAGTGGGTGTGGTTTGAGATGTCAGCAGGCAATTTGATTGGTTTTGGCTGATTTTCAGCCGACACGCCCATACATTATGAGACAATAGTCTCTCAGGTTATCAGTATCACCGTCGCTACATGTAGCTATTTATTATTTTGGGGCAATCACAGCGCAGCCCTGGCAGATAAGAAGATGTGGGCGTAATTTACAATAATGAATGCAATATTTAAATGTAATCTTACACTCCGTGAGAAATAATCGAACGTAAAAACCGACTTTTAAAATCAAGATTCAACGTAATTTATTATATCTTCTACGAATTAAAGAATATTTCAAACATAATTTACTGTCTCCCGTGTGATTTTATAACATGTTTAATGAGTTGAAAGCCCTGCTCGGCTACTCGACTCTCACAGACTTTTCTTCGCGATTTTGGACCCATATTCAGTTTGTTTTTCTCGCGAATTCCATTATAAACAATATCTGATCTGACGGTTTCGCGTGTAAGGATTATCTAATACATAACCCCGCCCGCACGTTTAGGGATTTCTTGCAAAGAGATAACCTTTTATAGCGACACACCGAATACGAATTTTGTTGACACAATTCTGTGTCAATTGACCCCTCCTACAAAGAAGTCACTGTTGGTGTGTGTGTAAAGATAGCAAAGACTTGCATTCTTCACAGCTCACTCCATACCCATTCATCCAGATAGCACAGAGTTATGAAATAATCACACACCTAGAGCAACTTTGCTGTTGTTATGAGCGATCATTGAAATCGCCATAACTTTAAAAGTATCCATTCGATTTTGTTTACTGCGGAGAAGAAATTTGCTCATTTAATGCATATTTCAGATTTTTGGTATCGATTATCTATTTTGAATTAGCCAACCTTATAGCACCTGGTCAGGCTAGGTGTATAACACTTATATGGGTCCAGTTTTGGGAGAGTTGTTAAAATTGATATCCTCTATAGAGGCTTTTGACCCCAGACCCCACAACCCCTTTAAAACGGTTGCATCTGATTGGGTGGCACTGGAATGAATATTCATGAGGTAATTACTGGTAAATAAGAACTGAGATGAAACAAACATTACTGTAGACACGGTAAATTAATTTTTATTTCATTAATTTTCATGCTGATAGTGTTTTCCAATACAGTATAATGAAGAAGAGGGTGACACAACTGATTTTGTGAGATTTTGGCCCAATAACATAGTTCAGTATTATAAACGGAATATAGCTATGGTAAACATACAATATTGTGCTTCATTCCATAAATAGCATAAAGCGTGTAGGATACCCGGGCTTGTTAGATTTATTCTTTTTTGCAAATATCATTTCTACGGTGTCAAAATTCTTAACTGTAATGTTCCCGGACCATATAATCAGGCCAAAATCTCATACTAGCGACACAACTGAAGACCCAACTTTATTTTGATTCACTATGTCTGATAAAATCAGAAACAAATATACATAATGTCTGTATATCACAAAGTACATTTCATGGGATTATTAAGAATAACTTGAAATAATTTTGAGATAGAATACATGAAAACATAAAAATAAAAACAAAGATACATGAATACAATAGGGCACTGTATGTATTAAAGACATGAATCGGGGCAATGTTATACAAATATTTACTGTTCATGAGGGAAACGGTGCAAAATAGCTCCCCGAGGTAACTGGAGGACCGTGGGCCTACTATTTTCCCGATTCGGTCGAGGGGAAATAGTAGGCCCACGATCGGCCCTCCAGTCACCGAAGGGACCCATGTTGCACCATTTCCCGAATATAGAGCAGTAAATACAAAATCCAGAGCAGTTAATACATGTATTTGTTTTATATAACCAAGGAGGTATTATAGCTCCTTGATATAACATATAAATATATTCCTGTCATTTGAATATATATATATATAGGCCTAGGGCCTACTCAATGTGAAGGTTAGTCACTATTAAAGGTATATTATATGATGTTTTCCAAGGGACGCAGATTTACTTTTCTGATCATAAATCATAAATATATTCGAAGTTACAGAGCGATACGATTCATAATTACCTCAAAATCATGGTTTTAGAGTGAATTTAGAATAATATTTGAAAAATAGATTGTACCGTAGCGGTACAATCTATTTTCAAACCATGATTTTGAAGTAATTAGGAATCGTATCGATCTGTAACTTGGAAGAGCTTTATTATTTATGATCAAATATGTAATGCAAAATCTGCTTTTATAGTAAAAATCAATGATAGAGGGCGCTACTTGGAAAATATCACATAATATGCCTTTAAAGCTTATCTCCATCATACCGCGATCGCGAGCAGGGAAAAAAGTTCCCATAGAAAGTATTTCCATCGCAGCTCCTCATCACAGGGAAATAGTACTTTATTATGGGAACTTTTTTCCCTCCTGTAAAATAGAGGGGAAATAGTCCAAATATTGTATGTCACATGATGAAGTATCCACCAATCAAATTACAGGAATATTTGTATGTGTTACCCACAGCACGAGACAAGGGGGGGGGGGGGGGGGGGGGGGCGAGGAGGTTTAATGAAGTAATGTGGTTTGGGTGGCAGTGTTTTAGGTGTAGGTGTCCTTGATTAAAGGAAACATGGTATATTTTAATGAGTTTGAATGAGAAGTATAGGGGCTGTAATTTCTTCAGTAGGGGGCGGTCCCAAATATCCTGGGGTCATATTTTTTTTACACTGAAAATAGGGGTCATGAAATTAATACCATTGTAATAGGGGTTATTACAGCAACATTTTAGTTACGACGCTGTCGAAAATATCACATAATATGCATTTGTTCGACATGTTTCAACATTGATTGTAAAACCACCCTAATTTTAGTTACTGAACATGCGTGCGTGCTTTTTGAGCATTTTGCTCGACATGTTTCAACATTAATTGTAAAACAAAGTTGGGCCTGGCCATCCTAATTTTAGTTAGAATACTGATTTTGTGTGTGCGCTTTGCGCGCTTTCGTTCACATGTTTCAACACTGTAAAACAAATTGGGGCTTGGCCATCCTAATTTGAGCTACCGAAAATTTGTCCGTGCTTTGCGCGCATTTGTTCGATATGTTTCAACATTGATTACAAAGCCAAAAGTGTGGACTTGACCACCCTAATTCTAGTTAAAATCCTGATTTGTTTGCGCCTTTTGGTCCGCATTCGTTCACATGTTTCAACACTGTATAACAAATTTGGGATTGACAACTATAATTTTAGTTATAAAATACTGAACATTTGTGCGTGCTTTGCGCGCATTTGTTCGATGTATACAAAAGTTGTGCTTGTCCACCCTAATTTCAGTTAAAATACTGATTTCTGTCTGCCCGCTTTGTGCGCATTCGTTCTACATGTTTCAACACTCTAATTTTGTTTTGCTTCCTCATGAACTGTATGTTTACACAATAACCCTAACTAGATAGGCCTACAGACTTGTGTGTGTTGGGGCTGGGGGGCGGGGGGTCATACAAATAATCCAACATCTGAGTAGGGGGTCATAACACAGAAAAGAATTGGGGAACAAGATGCGTACATATATTGCTTTTTAATTTCAAACTAGACAAATCAAACCAATGTTTAACTTATAATTATTATATAGGTCATCTTGACATTAAAAATCACATCTTTTATTGCTTGGGGACAATGAATGTCGTGGGGCTTGAGCTTACTTGGGGGAGGGGTACCGCCACTGATGTCGAGGTTATTGGTCGGCTAAGTGAAGGGTATATTGTTTGAAAGGCGCTCTGGCCATGGTAAATATACTGATATGCTGATATGTTAACAGTTTTCATTCATTCCAGCCTTAACTAATAATGAACCACATCGTCATTATTTCTTTAATTTTAAAATCTAATATTAAAATGTCAAAAGAGAGTGGAAGAAGGACATAAAGGATGCACTTTAAACCAAACTACGATCGGATATACGTCACACTGTTGCCATAGAGATGTGACAGGGCCATCACGCATATGAATCGTATATTTTGGTCTAGGGTATACATGTACATGAACTGTAAAATGTTACAATACACAACAATGTAAAGATGGGGTGACAGTAATGTTTATCAACAAAAGCAACGGTCGAAGGGACTGGACTGTCGATACATGCTGAAGGGAACAGCATATAATCACAACACTCTCAACTATGCCTTATTGCCCTTTATAATGCTTTGGCGCGAGTTTTAAAAGCACGGGTCCTAAACAAAACAGGATGCGCGCACACCGCCGGGCAAAGAACAATCGCAACTGCCGACCAAATGCCCGGCGTGATATCACATCACATGTTACCCCATCTATAGCCTACTTAACAAAACAAAATAGTTGTAACACATTCAAATCGTTCGTAACGAAATGTTGACAAGGTAATTACAGATAACCATTACATAGGAGTAACAGTGAAATGAGTATGTACAATCATGTGTGCAATAATTGCTCGCTTTTTAGAATTGGGTCCTTTAATAAACAAAACAGGAAGAACAATCGCAACTGCCGACCAAATGCCCGGCGTGATACCACATCACATGTCACCCCATCTATAGCCTACTTAACAAAACAAAATAGTTTTTTAGACGGTGTGGATTCTTGCCACTCTGAAACTACTAAATCGATCTCTGGGATACGGTATGCTACTATTATAAAAGAATTTGTATAACTACTCGTACATTAAACATTTGGTTGCATTCCAGTGGTCACCTATCGAGTGTGTTTCTACTTACCGGTACAAACCGGCCTTCTTTCCCAGTAGAAACTGCTAAACAACGCTAATTACCGTTAAGTTTTTCTAACGGCAAACACCTGCAAAAACCAGGTTTGCAAAAGGGGGGGGGGGGGGGCACAAAACAGGGGGGTGAGTCATAACTTTTTAAAGTTATCAAAAGGGGGTTATAACTTTTTTAGGAAATTAAAGGGGGGTCATAACTTTTTTGTACCAATATTTCAAACCATATTTTTTTCTGGATAACAATTTCATTATACACCCATGGTCCCCTTAAAGATAACATTCTAAAAACTGACAACAACAATGTGTTGCCCATCTTTGAAGCGCCTACTTACAAGTAGACTTTTGCTCATCTTGGAACTCAACAATAAGACAGCATGCCCACGCTGAAAGCATGCTCACGCTGACAGCATGCCCACGCTGACATTTGAGTCGTGTCAGTTGAGATCGGTTCATTTGTCAAATGAAATAAAGACGGAAAAAAGTAAAAAAATGGCTATTTTTTTCGCGCTGTGCGCGCATGTGCCCACAAAATAGATTTTCGATGTTTTAAAGCACGTTTAAAGCACAAAAAATATACCTCAATCATGGAAAAATATGGTGTAAAATAGTAAATTTTTCGCGCAAACACGCTCTCATTTTTAGTGGGTAAATCATTGTCAGTTAAGTTTTATTTTTCGCTCCACCAATTACTATGACAAATCTAGCTACGACACTGCATGCCCACGCTGACAGCATGCCTATGCTGACAGCATGCCTATGCCGACAGCATGCCCACGCTGAACGCATACACTATCTGTTTACACTACTCAACAAAAATGAAAAATGTATAATAATATAATTGTATTGTATATTTTTATAGTATTCTCAAGGGGTGGTGGGTGCAATAAAGTGCTAAGTTAAAGTGCTCCCAATCCCTTAAATTGTGAATGCTTATTGTATTTGTAGGCCTATGTGTGATATAAATATTGTGTAAAATAAAAGGGGGCTCATACATTTTTAGTATCTAGGTAAGGGGGTCATGTTTTTTTGTTTTTTTGCTTTCTTCAAGCTACCGCCCCCCCCCCCCCCCCACCCCCTCCGGTAGAAATAATGAACGGTCTATAAGTTCTCATGACCTGGAAGTGCGTACTTTTAAAGGAGGGGTCCCGCAAGCAAAACATTGTGCATTAGGCCTATAACTATCGAGCCCAACTTTTGTAATTAAATAGAACAAAACACCACACTTATGACAAAAACAAATAAAGACCACCATCTCTCAACATGCAATTTTTAAAATTAGCGGCAATCGAAATCCCGGTGTCGATGAAGTCATAGTTATATACAATGCACATGCGCAAATTTGAGCACCGATACCTATGACGTCATCGACACCGGGACTTTCGATCGCCGCGAGTTTTAAAAATTGCATGTTGAGAGATGGCAGTTTTTATTCGTTTTTGTGACTAGTATGATGTTTTGTTCTATATAATTACGCAATTTCGGCTCGATACGTTATTTTTCTATATAACAAATAATGCTCAATGTTGGGCTTGCGTGACACCTCTTATCTTAACATGTTTTACGGGCAGGTAACCAGTAAGTTTTTTATGAGTTTTTGTTTAAATAACATTAATCTTAATGAGAGTAACCATGCAGAATGACACCCAAAATGAAATGACAAACCCTATGTATATTAAAAACACCCTTGATCACAGGCCTGACCCCTTCATGCCCTCACCCCACAAAAAACCAAAGGCTATTGGTTCTCGGGCAAAAACTTTCACACCGTCTGCACCACAAACAATTAGTTTCTTGCCGTCATCTACTAATGAAAGGCTCCTTACTAGTGATATGGGGAGGTAGTCAATGCTACCTAGATATTCACCGGATACAGAAAAGCATAAAATATTAATATCATATATCTCCCTGTTCGAAATCAATATGATGTCTTCATAGCAGTACACACCACGAGGATCCCATTCATGCCATTTGTCATCATTTTCAGGAAGCTTCAGAGTGCACAGGACCTGTCCAGTATCGCTTATTATCTGTGGAGGCTTACCCCACTCAGCTACAATGATTGTATCTTGGGACGTGACACCAATATACAATGGTCGAATGTCTACCTTGATGCTGGTAATGTAGGTACCATCTTGTCTGTGTGTGTTAATATACTTATTGCTCATATCACCTGTCAGTATATGACCCCTGGTATCTATGGTGAGGCCACATAGAGATGGAGAATGACAGGATGGCTGTGGGTTTGATGACACCCATTTACCCTTAAATGCGCCCTTAACATCATATATCTTAATATACTTAGTTCGATCAGTTACAAAATAACCACCGTTTGAATTGACAATGATTTTATCAGGGTATGATACTGTCCCTGGATCCAATCCGTGAGTAGTATCCAAGCTGAATTGGTACTCTCCATCGGTACTAAACACCTTTACCTGTGATGCATCGGAGTCGGCAATGGCCACATCTCCATTAAGGTTGACCGCCATACCATAAGACAGTTTACCTGGTCCGGACTTGCCAAATGACTTCTCGAACTCCCAAGGACCATCGATAATGTTCTTTGCTCTCGTCTTTGCTGCTGCTTTCGATATCTGTTATAAATTAACATTGACATTAAAATAAATAAGTTACGGTAATATTGTAATTAATACTATACTGCCTATACAAGCAATTGCAGGATAGATTAAATCAAAATTCGTAGTGATTGTCTTTTTATGTTTGTATGAGATTTTGTTCGAAAATATTTTGTATTTAGATATGGCTGATACGGTGGGAAGATAGGACCAAACACATTTTTCATTCATATAGATATGACTGATACGGAGGTTGCTCCAAACACGTTGGTGCTATCTTCAGTAGATAGCAACCGGCAACCGCCGTATCAGTCATATCTAAATGCCAAATGCGTTTGGAGCTTTCATCAGTAGATAGCCACCACCGTATCAGTAATATCTAAATGCAAAATGTGTTTGGAGTTATCTTCAGTAGATATCGATCGCCATATCAGTCATATCTAAATGAAAAATGTGTTTGGAGCTATCTTCAGTAGATAGCAACCTTCGTAGCAGTCATATGTAAATGCAAAATATGTTGGGTGCACAGTTGGTTCCCTGGTTGTTATTACCTGTCGTCGAGTAGCAGCACTAGTTACGTGCTGCGAGCATAGCGAAGTACGACCACCAAAGGGAGTACAACGGATCAGGGAAAATACCACCAAGCTATGTCTCGAGGCAAATGATCTTGCCCCTTACATTTGTAACGTAACTTAATTACTCTCTATAATTATACTGAGTGATATTCATAATCTGCCAAAAATGATCTCAGTCTATATCTCGAATCAACTCAGCACACCAATTTGGAGCAACATGCATTGGCAGTCTTGGGAAGATGGCTGTCCATTCACACTGTAAACCCACACATTCCATGCTTCTAGAACATTGCATCGCTCTTAATGTATCTTTCATAATCATTTGATAATGACGGCTCTACTCATGAGAACACATGAGTGTGTATGGCACGTGGCTGGTATTATATGGGATTAATTACCTACTGTTATATCTGATGGTAGGACTAAATTGGCACTGATGTTACATGAAGCGATGTTACATTATCTTGATTTAGAAGTGATGTTATATTATTTATTCCCGTAACATACACCGATTAGCCTACCCCCATTCAAACGTCAAACTATGTCAACATTGGCACGTTCTTTTCAATATTAACACTTAAATCACGTAAATCGACAAAAACGCGTGTTAATTTATAAAACGATTAAGTGTTCAATGACAGACCATTATCACCCTTGTCAAGCATAATGTTGTGAGAAACACTCTACACGCCTTTTCTCTACTCAAACTTTCATTCCCCTAGAAAATCGAATGGTACACCATAAGTAATGGTAATAACCATGTGTCTTTTCTTGCAATATCACTTTCTACGCGGCTATTTGTTTTACCATATAAAATACAGATTTTTCAGAAACCTTTCCCAATTTTCAAGTCTATCTCTATTATTACTGACCCAATACTAGACATGTTTGTACATATTTCAATTTATTTCTCGTGGTGATTCCAAATATGGTAATGAAATCCAATAATTTTGATGCAGACGCCTGCCGCGTGTAAAAGTATTAATTTATATAACAGCATTTATAACACTTACAACATCAATGATATCATCAATACTGGGTCGTTTGTGGTAGTCCGTATTCCAGCATTGTCGCATAAGATCAGCTAACCATTGAGGGCAGTCATCTGGGATTGGTAGCCGTTCATCGTCATTGCAAACCTTCCGAGCGACGACTTGACTGTCCATACCCTTAAATGGAAACTTTCTTGTCCATAGCTCCCAGAATACAACAGCGAGTGCAAATAGGTCATATGATGGAGAGAGTATGCCATGTCTAAGCAGCTCTGGTGCCATCCAGTGGTAGGAAGCTGACTCTGTCGCTTGGCTGATTGTACTCGCGATATGTTTGGCCAATCCAAAGTCGCCTAACTTCAAGATATTGGCTGCCGTAATCATATAATTCGGGGATTTAATGTCTTTGTGTACTATCTTCATTTCTCTGAGATACTTGACTGGTATGGCTGCTTGCTTTGCCCAAGGGAAGAATTCATCTACTGGGAAATGTTCATCTTGATGTTTATCAAGATAAGATCGAAGTGACCCACCTTCACAAAGTTCCAAAATCAGCATGAAATCTATCCCTTCATCTACCACGCCAAGAAGCTTCACGATGTTGGGATGGTCAAGTGTGGACATGATATTAAGCTCATGTTTGTCATTGCGGATACATTTCTTGGCAGCAACGTCAATCTTTCCTTTTTTACTTTTCCATTTCATCTGATACACTTCACTGAAACCTCCTGATCCTATCCGCTTGATATATTTCAGTTTGCTTCTGCTGATTGCATTGATTTGATTGGACATTATCCTGATGGGTACTTAGATTCCACCTGTCGGCACAGAAACAATACAAAGCAAAATAATTCTACAGGGGTTATGAATCTGTACTCTACATATAATCGAACCTGTGGTGGTTCTGAACAAAAATTGTTCTATAAACGACTTTGGTTCGAACTAACAGGTACTTCAATTTTAAGAACTATTTTAGGGTGAGATAATAGGTGAAAAAAATGTTCTGAGTTGAATGAGTTTTGCTGAGAGTTTTTACGTACAACTAGCTGTACAATAAATTTGAGAGTAAATATTCCGATCTCGTCGTACTCGTATATCACTGCCTCTGAGAAGTACGTACCATTACAGGCGCAACATTTACGTACGCGTTCGTATCTTCTGTTTTTCTACCCATAGAATAATGTAACCTCGCTGTAGACAAAGAAAGTACGACCGATGTACATGTACAGTATACGCCAGCGCATCGACGCGCGGAAGTTCACGGGGCGCAAGTAAACATTGACATCACTGTCTCGTGAAATTGAAATAGACTATAGAAGATAGAAGATTATGAATTCAATTGCAATTAGTTCCTCTTTTTTGTTATTATTGGAGAGTATTATTAATTTCCAGTTCGCTAAAGTGGCGGGAAAATGGGGATGGGCGGGCCCAAATTTGGTTTAAGTGTTTACCTTTATGCTGGTAAAGTAGGTACCATCTTGTCCAGTGTGCAAATATTTCATTATTTAACGAAAGTGGTCCAGAAAACGTTCCATCTTGTGTGACAAATTGAGCTATAAGTTTAGTTGATGGAACACTACACTAAAATAATTCACGAGACAAAAATGGAAAATGTTAACCCCAAAAGTGCCCAGTATGACGTTAAAAACACGTCACCTGGGTTTGTTTTGCTTGGGGGAGAGGGCGAGCCCCATATGCCCTATGCATTTTAATGGCCCCTTCACCTCCTTTCACCACCACTTATAACCATAAATGGTTTGCTCCATGCTACATCGTATTGCACTACTTGAGAGCCCATTAGCAATGGCGCTATACTTCCTGTTGAAGCATGAAGGGCGGATTACATGAATAGACGGAACGGTCACGAAAAAGTATAATTCGGAAACAATTGAAGTCTCGCACTTCGTTTATCAATCGACTCCGACTAGTAAGAATTCTAGAAAGAAAGTCTTTGTATTTGCAACATGCAAAAAAAATGAGTATAAAAGAGACAACTCACCTTCTAAAACACAAATCGACAACGAGGGCGTTTAACAAATCCGGAAAAATGGCGTTACTTCAAAGGTAGAAATGATTGTGCACGTGACCTTGTGTCGATGGCATACCAGATGCCAATGAACCTTGGTATAGACAAGTTAAAAATACAACAAATTTCACGGGTGGATAGGCTAACGCTTTGTCACAAAATTGTTGCGTATAACGAAGTTATGGTACCGAAGTTGTCAATAGATAAGTGAATAACTGTATTAGTTACTTACATACGGTATATACACTGAGCCAAAAAAGAAACTTATACAATTTTAACAGATCACCAAATAAAATTACGTGCATGAAAATGTACCAAATTTGGATACAATATTACTGCAACGTATTGCTTCAAATGGCAGTCAATAACCAATTGTCTGCTTCAATGACACAAGAGAAATGTGCACCGACTCGACAGACAACGTCTTGCATCACAGGTCACAGCAAACAATTTCAGCAACATAAAGTTAAAAACATTTCAGAGAGTCAAAACAAACTCATATCCAAACAAACAATGAAGTCATTAATAACGGGTATGTCCACCTCCAGCTTGCAGACAGGCTGTGCATCTCCTTCTCATGCTTCCAATCAGGTTCCTGTCCTGATGGTAGCCTGGGATGAGCTTGGATGACGTGTATCAAGAAGAGACAATCTACCTGTCAATAGACAAACACATATCGCAGCACTACAGGAAGAATGGAACAATGTTCCCCAGGCTACCATCAGGAACTTGATTGGAAGCATGAGAAGGAGATGCACATCAGTTAATCTTAAACTCCGTGAGAAATAGTCGCACGTAAAAGCCGACTTTAAAATCAAGGTTCAACGTATGCCTCATTTGTTGCAATATCTTCTACGAATTAAAGAAAATATTATAAACATCGGAAGGAACTGTCTCCTGTGAGTTGAAATCACCGCTGGGCTACTCGACTCTCATAGATTTTTCTGCGCGATTTTGGACCCATAGGCTATTCAGTTTGTTTTTCTCGCGAAATCGTGGGACTGAGACCCATTATAGGCCTGGTTTTCTACCATTTAACAGCTGATCCCGAGAGCTGATCTGACAGGTTTCGCAAAACAGGTCCCGTTTTTAAGGATATTCTAACACAACACAAACCACTTGCAAAAATATACCCTTTAAATAAGTACACACCGTATACCTTTACGCGAGTATGCCTACCAGTACCCCTCCTACCGCCATGACCGCACCTCCGCCCGATCAACCCCGACAGCATTTCAGTTGGGCGAGTACAATTCAATTTGAAGTAGACTGTTAACCACTTTTAGCATGGATTAAAACACCAAAGGGAAATCCCCATAGGATTTACCCTACAATTGTGAAAATATTGCAACATACAAGGAAGAGAGTTGAATATTCAATTTTATGAGCATTGCTGATTTTGTCGTTCCTGCCACATTTCCAATAAAAGAATTCCTTACAAAAATGGTATAATAGGGGCACGGTCGTTGATCAAATTTAAAAAACAACAATACATTCCACACACCGTCTAATAGTTGTTTGCACACAGAAGGTGTATTAAACAAGGCAGTTCTCGAACCGCTAGTCTCGTCTGCTTTCGTGACCGCCTTCTTGTGCGATCTATTGTAGAAATTATAATCTTAACTGCTCATGTAAGAGCATTTTATAAATTACTGCCTATTTTACAAGTTGACCTTAGATGACCTTTGCCTGATATTGAACGATTTCTTAACTCAGCCTACCCTTGAATTGAATTGCAATTATCAACAAAAGAACACACCTCCCCCTTCCCTCCACCAAGTCCCATCAAGTACCAAGTCCCATCAAGATAGGCCTTAAGGATCCTACTTGACCCCGGATGACCTTGAATGACCTCCAATGACCTTGAAAATGTAATCCGTATGAGAACACACCACGCCCTCCACAGCCTTACGGATCCTACTTGACCCCGATGACCTTGAATGACCTCCAATGACCTTAAACATTTAATCAGCAAAAGAACACACCACCCCCTTCTCTCCACCAAGTCCCATCAAGATAGGCCCTTATGTGACCCCAGATGACCTTGAGTTACCTCCAATGACATTGAACATTTAATCAGCAACAGAACACACCACCCCCACCCCTTCCCTCAACCAAGTCCCATCAAGAAAGCCTTACGGATCTCCAATTGACCTTAGATGACCTTGAAATTTAATCAGCAAAAGAACACACAGCCCCCTTTCATCCACCAAGTCTCATCACGATAGGCCTTACGGATCTCCAGATTTCTCGCTCACAAGGTTAACCTACTAGTATTTGACCCAGATGATCTTGAATGACCTCCAATGACCTTGAACATTTATTCAGCAAAAGGACACACCACCCCCTTCCCTCCACCAAGCCCCACCAAGAAATGCCTTACGGATCTCCAGATATGTCGCTCACAAGGTGTACGGACGAACGGACAGCCCGACAGACAGACACCCCGACAAAAAAAAGTGACCACATCACAAAGTCTCTTTCTGAACATAGTTCAGAACTTCCATGGTTCAGGAGAGACAAATGAGTTTCTTATGACCTTGAATCTCTGTATAATCGATCAAGGACAATATAATTGATTTTCTGGTGACATTTTGTTAAATCCAATTCATTCGCTTACTATCCTCTTTCTGCTGAGAGCAATCTAACAAATAAAAAATAAACAGCGTGACAATTTGTGTACAGCCATGAAATTGTTGCCCTGTCCAAATGGAATTTTGCACATAAAAACAGGACTTCATAAAAATGATAAAATCTGTTATAGCTAAAGAATTAGAAATAATTTGACAAAAGGTCAGGTCATATATTTAAATGACATGAAGAATAGGTGAAAATATGATAGCTATGCAGTATATAATTGTCATAGTTTTTTTCTTTTTCTTTGGATTGTTCTCAAACTTTCAGGATAACTCTATCTTACAGTGATTCTGATTGGTTTATTGCAAGATATATTCAATTGAATAGCCAATTAAAATGCGGCTTGTAAAATATTTCACTCCAATCTTTATCAGGGTTACAATTATTCTAACGCTGTCTCTCATTGGTGCAATAAATGATGTATCTATCTTTCTGACCAATCGGCCGGTAGTTCTCAGGGGGTTAAGTTAGTTATGGTCAAGTGATTTACAGAGTCCTATTTTTTGTATGAACCAGAACCACTAGTTAAATTTTGACCCCATTTATTGCTTAAAAGTTAAATGGCCTTTTCATGTTTTTGCTTATTAACTCTGTAATGAAACATTGGATATAAGGCAAACTAGACATTTTTGAATCATTATGCTAAGAAAAGACGAACAAGTTGATATGCTTTTCAACTCAATTGAAGCAATTTTGACTCCTGTACAACGGCAGCCATTTTAAATTCAATGGACCCTCCCCTTATCCAAAGACAAATAAATGCAACCCTAACTTTTCTGAATTCTTATCCCATAAAAGATATGGAACTTTTATTTTTAGTCCAACTATATGGTATTAACAAACAAACAAACACGAAAAAACATAGTGGCTCCTATTCACCAAATGGTTGCATCTGATTGGGTGGCACTGGAATGAATAATTAATGGTAAATAAGAACTGAGATGAAACAAACATTACTGTAGTCACGGTAAACTAATTGTTATTATTTTATTAATTTTCATGCTGATAGTTTTCTCCAAATACATTATAATGAAGAAGAGGGTGACACAACTGATTTTGTGAGATTTTGGCCCAATATCACGGTCCAGGACCATAAACGGAATAAAGCTATGTTAACCATACATTGCGCTTCATTCCATAAATAGCATAAAAGCGAATACAATACCCGGAATTGTGTGATTTATTCTTTTTTGCAAATATCATTTCTATGGTGTCAAAACTCTCAAACTGTAATGGTCCAGGACCATATTATCAGGCCAGAATTTCACACTAGCGACACAATTAAGAAGACCCAACCGCATTCTGATTCACTATGTTTGATACAAAAATCAGAAACAAATATACATAATGTTTTTTGTATCAAAAAGTACATTTTATGGAATTATTAAGAATAACTTGAAATAATTTTGAGATAGAATGCATGAAAACATAAGAATACAAATAATGTATACAATAGGGCACTGTGTATTAAAGACGTGAATCGGGGCAATGTTATACAAATATTTACTGTTCATGAGGGAAATGGTGCAAAATAGCTCCCCGAGGTGACTACTGGAGGACCGTGGGCCTACTATTTTCACCGAGGGAACCTATTTTGCACCATTTCCCGAATAGGCCTATAGAGCAGTAAATATTTGTTTTATATAACATATAAAAATATGTCTGTCATTTGAAATATTTTGATAAACAACAGATAATAGGCCTATAGGCCTACTCAATGTGAATGTCAGGCACTACTATACAAATATGTACTGTTCATGAGTGAAATGTTGCAAAATAGCTCCCCGAGGTTACTGGAGACCGTCGGCCTACTATTTTCCCGAGACAGAATCCAGTTACCGAGGGGACCTATTTTGCACCATTTCCCGAATATAGAGCAGTAAATATTTGTTTTATATAACATAAAAATATTTCTGTCATTTGAAATTCTATATAAACAAAAGATAATAGACCTAGGCCTACTTAATGTATCAATCAAGTCAAGGTCAATAACCGCGATCACGAGCCAGGGGAAAAGTTTCCATAAAAAGGTAATATTTCCCTCGCAGCTCCTCATCACAGGGAAATAGTACATTTGTATGGGAACTTTTCCCCCTCCAGTGAAATAGTAGGAAAATAGTTCAAATATTTCATGTCACATGAAGCTTATACCTCCATCGTGCAACAATTACCGCGATCGCGAGCAGGGACATAAACCTCCCATAATAAGGTATTATATTCTTCATCAATATATTCCTGTTCATTAATTGGTTAAAAGTGTGTCACATGATCAAAAATAGTCTCACCATTAGGCAAGAAGACCAAAAATGCTATGGATGAAGGAGAGAGGTACCATTTGGAGAATTAAATAGTCTACTATTACCCTATGACCTCGATTTAAGTGTCAAAGTTCTCTTTATGTTAATATTATGACAGTTGACTTAGCTCAGTATTGAGAGTCTAATTTTAACAAATTAATGAACAAAAAATATATTGATGAAGGATATAAAACAAATATTTTCTGCTCCTTATTCGCGATCTGGTGGAATCTATTGGCCCCTCGGTGAACTGGAGACCGTGGGGTACTATTTTCCCTCGACCTTCGGTCTCGGGAAAATAGTACCCCACGGTCTCCAGTTCACCTCGGGGCTCAATATATTCCACCAGATCCCTCAAGAGCAGTAAATATTTGTATACTATTTCCCTCGCAACTCTAGCTCATTACAGGAAAATAAACTTTGTATGGGAACTTTTTTCCCTCCTGTGAAATAGCGGGGAAATAGTCCAAATATTTTATGTCACATGATCCACCCATCAAATGACAGGAATATTTGTATGTGTTATATAAACTCATTTATATAACACAAACATATTCCCGTATCAATAATACTCGACTTAACTATAAGACCTACATGTTGATAGTTAGTTCAATTTGAGCAGAAAAACATATTTTCATCCACATTATCCATGACAAACCACAGAATATTTGAACACGCCCTGTACACTAAACAAAAAAGATTGTTACACATTCAGATCTTTCCTAACAACATTTTGACAAGAAAATTACAGATAACAGTAAAATTAGTATGTATTGCAATAATTGCTTGCTTTTTAGAACTTGGTCTTCTAATACTACCAGTTATTTTTCAAGACACAAAAATGAAAATATGAACTGTGGAGTGTGGGTTTTTGCCACTCTGAAACTACTAAATTAATCCCTGGGATGGGCTACTATTGTTTTTTCTATTGCGGGTTTTGATACTCATTCAAAACATTATAATTACATTAATCATTTGGTACTTGCATTCCAGTGGTTATCTAAGGGCGTGTTCACATTAGAGAAAGTTTGCCCCACCTCCCGGATAAAAAGCCTAGTATAAACAGTAATTTGTGGTACAAAAATGGTTCGGATTACAATTTTGAAACCTGGAAAAGTCCAAGTTCAATCCGCATATAATCCAGATATTTATCAGTTTAGTTTAGTTTAGTTTAGTTTTTATTTGGCATCACAACATATACAAATAACAAATCACACGAGTATAAAATTATATTAACATTCAATAAATAACGCATATCACAATGCCATCCCAAACTGGAACGGCAAACACACCACAACGCCAAAAGTTGCAAGGCCAGGATAGCCCGTAAAAGCCAGCTACATGTGCAGGCTTATTTCCAATGGGGTCCCAAAACAACACAACAAGAGGGCCATGGACGTGGAGTAACATAAACAAAATGACATTGGACACATTGGACAATAAGCCTACACACGTATGAAATCTGCAGATTCCTGCTTCAGAGCGCAATCAGCCAGGTGTTTTTTCACAGCCTTTTTAAATTCCATCTTCCTGCGTATGGTCTGGATTTGTGGTGGCAGGGCGTTCCAGTCTATAAGATGGCATTGTAGTAGAATGACTTGGAAGCAATTCCTTTAACTCTAGGGACAATAAAATTGAAATTACTTGACCTAGTTCGGTGGGAATGAGCACTCGTGGTTCTTATGAAATTGTGAGCAAGGTAAGGAGCACCAATACCATTAAATATATTAAAAACGTGGTAAAGTCTTAACGGTTTTGCACGGTCCTGTGTATTTAGGAGTCTAAGTAAATTACGGTTAAATTGATCAATGTGAGTCCTTGGAGACAATTTCAAAATGAAGCGAACTATTTTGTTTTGGGTGACTTGTAATTTGTGTCTGGCCCTGGTATTGATACCAGCAAACCATGCGGAACAGCAATGTCAAGGTGACATTGGATCAGAGCTGCACTCAGATTTTTACGCAAGGTTTGGTTAAGGTAACTAGAATGTCGATTTAGGGGTTCAATAAAGTTTCGGAGTTGTTTATCTTGAATCGACAACGGTAAGACTGGTTTATTTTGCGAGGCCCGAGCAAAATTAACCCGTCTTACTACCGTTGTTGATTCAAGATAAACTACGAAGAAGACCTTGTTAAACCCCGTTTAACAACGACCACACATTTTTACATCATTCATATGTGAATAGCGTTTCGGATAATTGATGAAAACAATTTAAAAAAATGTTTTAGGAATGATCTTAATTTGACATAAAAATAGCTGCTCTTTAAAAAACGGGGAAAAATGTTTACATTTATTATAATTAGGCCCTTATTTGGACATCGTCCGTTCCCTGTAAATGGGCGAGGGAACTTCTGAATGGGCTGGGTTACAAAAGGTAAACATTAGAGAAGACAAAATATTTCGCAAGTAATTGTGAAATTTAAAATATTTTGTAAATAGCATTTTATTCACACACCACCTTTAACATTCAGAGAAAAATTAAATCAAGAATGCGTTTAATTTAAATAACACATTTTGATACATGTTTATAGAATATTTATATCAAGTCAAAACACACCCCTCCATTTCAATAGTGGTAGGCCTACGGTCCATGAGATGAAAGGGAACTCATTTTACCGCGATGATGCAAAAATGGCGATTCTCTTGTGCTCAGGTAGCCACCGTCCGGACTAAAATTGTGGCTTTAGGAGTGAGCCGTGACATATGGTCCTCGCCAAAAATATTTTCCTCAGGGATATAGCTACATTTCGGTATATAAAGCTGTTTGCTAACTTTAAGGATTGCATGGGGAAATGCATTTATACGACTTTTACATTTTTGTTCGTTTACAATTTTGCATCGATGCATAATGCATTATATAGTGGTTTCCAAATAAGGTTCGCCATCCTAGCAATTTGCATATAAACAGTGGGTTTATCTCAAATCGACAATGCTTTGTTACTGTACTTAAAGTATGGGGGAGTTGATGAACGTAGTATGAAACGTGTTTATATTACATTAACTTCATGTGTTTCTAAAGTGTTTAATCGTATCATCTCCAAATCAATTTCATGTTTTATTGAAGACCACCAATTTCTTTCGGAAATACAGGGAGGCTTTAGGAAGAATTACAGATGCGAGGATCATATATTTTCCCTGAAAAGCATAGCAGCCATGCGACTGGCTGAGAATAAATCCACACATTTAGCCTTCCTGGATTTCAGTAAAGCATTTGATACGGTCTGGCGCGACGGTTTATTATCACTTGCATGGAAATTAGGTATAAGGGGTAGTATGTGGAAAATCGTCAGTAGCCTATATATGAATGTTCAATCTAATGTTAAGTTTGGTGATTTTGTTACAGACTTTTTTGAAGTGGAAGAAGGTGTGAAGCAGGGATGTGTACTTTCCCCAATTTTATTCTGTATTTATATTAACGAATTAGCTAGGCTCATACAGAAAGAAGGGGTAGGGGTCCGTACATGTAATGTGCAAACAGGCTGTCTTTTCTGGGCCGATGATGTAGTTTTAATAGCGGATAATGCAATCGATTTGCAAAAGATGCTAGACATCGCTTCAACTTTCTCAAGAACCTGGAAGCTAGACTTCAATATTGATAAATCTAAGGTAATGGTGGTTGGCAAACGTACAGATAAAACCAAAAGTTGGAAATTAGGTAACCTATCAATTTCCGAGTGCGATCACTATAAATATCTTGGGGTCCACATATCAAGAAATCTGTCTGATCACACTCATATCAATGAAGTTGTCAAGAAAGGTAATCGGTTGATCGCGTATATCAAATCGATCGTTGATAGTCACGATAATTTTAATAGGATATATTATGGTAATATTCTATGGAAATCATTAGCGCTCCCTTGTATTAATTATGCATGCTCAGTATGGACTTGTGGTAGCAAGGCTGATATCAATAAAATAGAGAACTTGCAACTACAAATGGCAAGATATATCTTGAAAGCACCCCGTAACACCCCGGGCGTAGCCCTCTATGGCGACTTGGGGTGGAATCCCATCGCCTCTATCCAAGATGTTCATAGAATAAAGTATTTCGCACGACTCTCAAATCTAGAGATGCACCGTTGGCCAAAACTTATGTTAAACGCTCTTATGAATCTGAACTGCGTCATTGATCATATAAGGTACAAATGGCTGTCGTCGATTAGAGATTCACTTAAAAGTTGCGATATGGAATACATTATTAATGGTGTCGCCGATACAGATCCACGCTGGGTAAACACATTTAAGCGCATTAATAAGATTGTCTGTCATAACACATGGAGTAACATTGTTAGGGAAAAATCGTCTCTTAAAGACTATTTGCAATTCAAAAAAGATGTTCATTTGGAAGAATATCTTTTGGACAAGATCGATTTCTTTGGTTGTAGTCTTAAATTCAAAGCTCGATCAAACACGCTTCCATTGGAACATAGAATACGCAATTGGTCCTCAAATAGTAAGGATGGTAAATGCATGCTTTGTAATGAGGATTCAGTTGAAGACTTAAGACATTTCTTATTTACATGTAGGTCACTGAATGAGATAAGGGCAGAGGAATATCTCAAACTGGAAAATAACATGTGCAATAACGGCTTCAGTGATGTTTGGATAGAGTTTATTGTTAGTAATCTGGACACAAAATTGTACATAATGCTCGGTTGTCCTATTAAAATCACCACACCTTTCAGAAACACCAAAGATGCCCGTTCTGCTTATGTTATTCTTGACCAATTCTGCAAATCATACCTTAAACGTGCGTGGGCTGATAGATGTAAGATCATGAACTCAAAGTGAGTCTATTGTAATATATATGTAATTTGTAATTATTATAATGTTAATGTTCTTTTTGTATAATTATGAACGCACCGTCGGGTAGACGGGTGCCACTGTTGTGAAAGTGTATGTTCAAATAAATAAATAAAAATAAAAATAAAATATAAACAGAGTTGATCGATAAACACTGTTTTTCGATCGGAAAATATTGTTTTTCAATTTGATAAACTAAGTTTTTCGATCCAAAACATTGTTTTTTCAATTTGATAAACATAGTTTATCGATCGAATTATTAAACATTGAGCTTACCATAGGCGCCACAAAGTTATGGGTTTCTGGCAACAACAAACAAAAAAATCACACGCCTTTCACATCACATAGTTTCTTTCTTGCCATCATCTACTATTATATAGATGAGGTGACCTATGATGTCATGTATTTACAAATGCACTCCAGGCAGAATATACAGTAAAGTTAATGAAGACAACATGAAATTTCTTTCTAATGAATTGTAAAACTCATTTACTTTTAGTTTTTTGTGTGAAATGCGATAGCTTATAGCATTCCTAAGCAAGTTTAAAGACAGTTTTGATAACAATTTGCTGTGATACCACAATCTAGTTAGAAACCTGATCTGGCCTATGTAAACTATAGGAACTCTTGCCCGGTGTGTTTTGTCTCAAACCAACAGAGGGCGTCCTAAATGTCACCTCATCTATATGAGAGGCCAATTGGAAATGATGATGTGGCTAGGTCGACGATACACGAAAACATAAAATATTATGCGAATTAATATGATGTATTTCACAGCATTTACATTTTTGTAAATATCTGGGATGCTAGAGCATTATGAGACGCCATGAACTGATGGGATTGGATAATCGTTACCATTATATAAAATCTAGGTATTTCCTTTCCGTTGTTAGTTTACCCACAAAACAGAAATATCGGCAAATATTGTATGTATTGAGTTTGGATACTCTTCATATAATAATTTTGAAATTACATTAATCTTAAGGAGAGTAACCATGCAGAATTAGCAGGGGCCATTGGTACGCCCTCCTGATGCCCCCAAATGATAGTCGATTATGCCACTCCTGATCACAGGCCTGACCCCCTCATGCTCCATCCCCCAAAAAAGCTATTGGTTTCGGTCAAAAACTCTCACAACGTCCTTATCACAGACAATAAGTTTCTTGCCGTCATCTACTAATGATAGGCCCCTTGGAGATGATATGGCGAGGTCAATGCTACCTAAATATTCACCGGATACGGAAAAGCATAAAATATTCATATTACTAGTAAATAACTCTTTCGAAATTAATATGATGTCTTGATAGCAGTACACACCACGAAAAACATGACAAAGACTATCCAATTTGTCATCATTGACAGGATACTTCAGAGTGCACAGGACCTGTCCAGTATCGCTTATTATCTGTGGAGGCTTCCCCCACATAGCGACAATGATGGTATCTTGGGACGTGACACCAATAAACATGGGCAGGATGTCTATCTTGATGCTGGAAATGTAGGTACCATCTTGTCTGTGTGTGTTAATACACCTGCTCCAATCACCTGTCAGTATATGACCCTTGGAATCTATTGCGAGACCCAGCAGAATTAGAGATTGAGCGGATGACTGTGGGTTTGATGACAACCATTTACCCTTAAATGCGCCCTTAACATCATATATCTTAATGTACCTAGTTCGATCAGTTACAAAATAATCACCGTTTGAATTGACAATGATTTGATTAGGGTTTGATGTTGTCCCTGGTTCCGATCCTTGCGTAGTATCCAAGCTGAATTTGTACTCTCCATCAGTACTGAACACCTTTACCTGTGATGCATCGTAGTCGACAATGGCCACATCTCCATTCAGGTTGACCGCCATATCCGTACCATCGGACAGTTTACCTGGTCCGGACATGCCAAACGCCTTCTCGAACTTCCAAGGACCATCGATAATGTTCATTGCTCTCGTCTTTGCTTCGGCTGCTTTTGCTGCTGCTGCTGCTGCCGCTTTCAATATCTGTTATGTTATAAATCAACATTGACATAATAATAAATTAGTCAATATTGTAATTACCATACTGTCTATGGTCTATACAAGCAAGAATTAAATCAAAATTCGTATCGTGCTTGTCTTTTTATGTCTGTTATGAGATTTTGTTCGAAATATGTTGTATTTAGATACGGCGGAAAGATAGGTATGTTCCGCCGGTACATTTGCCACTTGTACCATATACGATTTTTTTGGGGGACAACCACATCCCCCCCCCCCCCCACCCCCACACACACTTAGCAGAAATTCACTAGCTGACGGCAAAAACAAAATGGGGACCCTTTACGATTTTTTGGGGTACCAATTAAAAAAACCTTGGTCAGCCCCCCGCCCGTAAATCCTGGATCCGCCACTGAAAGTACAACCAGTAGGCCTACTCAGATTATTTTACAATGAATGTGTGGCTGAGGTTCCAAGCTACAATTGTGTGATATTTTATCAGACTGGCTTAGGCCTACATAATAATAAAGTTATGAGGTAGGAGGTAGAATTTATTGAATGACCCTCGTAGTGAAAAAATAGGTTCTGAGTCGAATGAGTTTTGCTGAGAGTTTTTTACGTACACCATGTACAACTGTACAATAAATTTGAGAGTAAACCTAGTCGTATATCACTGGCTCTGAGAAGTATCGCGTTCGTATCTTCTGTTTTCTTCTGAATGGACGAGCCCAAATTTGGTTTTATAAATGTGGAAACAATACACGTGAACATGTGCGCGCTAAGTGTGCAAACATGCGATGCGATCTTTTCATTTCATTATTTAATGAAAATTGTACACAAAAACGTTCCATTTTGTGTGACAAATAGAGCTATTCGAGTTTAGTTGATCGAACACTAAACTAAAATAATTCACGAGACAAAAATGGACAATATTAACACTAAAAGTTACAAACACGTCACCTGGGTTAGTTTTTGTATGCGGGAGGGGCGAGTCCCCAATATGAATTTCAATGGGGACGCCCGCCCCCGTCACCACTTATGGTTTGCTTCATGCAACATTGTATTGCAATACTTGAGAGCCCATTAGTAATGGGCAATTGCTATTTTTGGTGCGCTTACTTCCTGTTGAAGCAGGGCAGATATAATGGATAGTAGAAGTAGAAAAGTTATGAAAAACTACAATTCCCGGCTACAATTAAACTTGAAGTCTCGCACTTAGTTTATTTATACATATATAATTAATCGACTCCTAGTAAGAATTCTACTTAAGAAAAAAATCTTTGTCTTTGCAACATGCGAAAAAATAGAGTTAACAGAAACAACTCACCTTCATAAACACAAATCGACGAGTGGCGTTTAACGAATTCTGGAAAAATGGCGTTACGTCAAGAAATTATATGATTGTGCACGTGACTTTGTGTTGATGGGGCGTACCAAATGTCAAAGAACATTGGTATAGATAAGTTAAAAATACAACAACATTCACGGGTCGGTGGATAGGCTTTGTCACAAAATCTGAGTCATGATTTATTTGTAAATTGTTGCGCACTGCAACGAAGTCGTGGTACCGAATTCGTCAATAGATAAGTGAATACCTGTACCGGGTGTCCCAAAAATATTGTACGCTCAAGGTTATGATTTCAGCTCTAGGGACACTTTGTTTACAGTGGAAATATTGGCCATGTTCACTTGTACATGATCCATAACCAGTGTTGTTGTCAAACAGACACTATGTTGAATACCCTACTGATAAACGACAAAATCCTCATACAATTTATACCAGAGGAATTCAATGATTGGGTAATAATAAACTTAGCCAGGTAAACCAGACAAGGACCAGACCAGTGATGACAGATATGTCTGGCCAACTATCCTCTACACATTTAAAAATAGGTAGTTAAAAATGACTCCTTGTCAGGGTTCAACTATGCACCAACTGAAAAAGTGTTAATGACACTTTTCCAGTTAGGTGTGTATTTATTATGGTTTTTGGTTAATACTAGCCTGTTTGTATGGAGCATACCAGTCTGTTGGTATTGAAATCATAACAACTTGGTGAGCCCTCATTATTTAAATTTGACACAGTGGTAGGCGTACAAGTAAAATGTCCCATTTGTGCCCTCACGGGCACTCATGGAACAACTTTTACTTGTGCACATGTTTGTGCAACTTGTTGACCATAAAGTCCTAAAGTCTGGTGTCATATATTTATACACGCGGAAAGGGAGAACACTCATCTTTCAGATGCCGTTTATTTTATCTGATTTGGATTTGTCAATCCTGAGATATACCCAGTTTATCAAAGCTACCCAAAATTGACGTTGTGCCACTTTACAGTTTCAAAGGTTTACTCCTAAAATACTTGTACGATTGCCCTTCACCAGTGTTATGCAAAATAACATTTTTGTATTGAGATTGACTTAGGTTTATTTAATAGAATGAGTGCCTGTGTATCCAAGCAGAACTGAATATAAAGAAGTTTGTTACATGATTCGAACCAGTCCTTTTGATGAGGTTTCATAAAATGTTTATTGGGCCTACATTTTCAAAACAAGACAGACGTCCATATGGCTTGGTTAGGCCTCGATTTTCATTAGAAGAGGGTGTTCATGGTCTTAAAATATCATGAAACGAGAAGTCCAGCAGAAGTCCCCAGAGAGTTTGCCATTCATTTCCCAAACACTCACGTACCATCTAGGAATACACCTATAGGCCTTAGAGTTATTGGAAATAGTAGATGGTACAAGCACCAATATGAATAAAGAACATTCTGAAAGACTAAGATATGAAAAGTGGCAGGACACAGTAACACATAGATAAAATGCGGCGTGCACTTCAGAGGGATCCCCGAATAACTGCTCGTAGAAATCGCTTACCACATAATTATTCCAAGGACATCATTTTTGTTCCTCCGCGTCTTTTAAACAATTCTGGTCAAATGCCCAGCTCAATGTTTCTAGACGATTGATGCCCATGGATAGACCAATGTCAGTATCGTTTAGACGCTCATAATAATTTATTCTGCAAAAGTGGCACAACGTCGATTTTGGGTAGCTTTGATAACTGGGTATATCTCAGGATTGACAAATTCAAATAGATAAAATAAACGGCATCTGAAAGCTGAGTGTTTTCCCTTTCCGTGTGTTACGCCAAACTTTAGGACTTCATGGTCAACAAGTTGCGCAAACATGTGCACAATGTTTTTAGGGACGGACACCCGGTATAATATACAATGTATAGTCGAATCCGACACTACTGAACTTCGGTGATCATACTGTGGGGTTGGCAAATGACTTATATATTTATTTATATAATATTGAGTAAATTTATATAATGTACAATGTATTGCACGAGCTAGAAAAATATTTTACATACAAACAGCTGATCTCACATAAAAACGGCTGATTTGCCGGGTTTTGTTTGTTTGTTTTTGTGATAATAAAGTAGAATCGTACAAAAGAAAACGATTATAAATTATTTGATTATCGTAGAGTAACGTCCCGTCCGGTAGTACGCCTTTAATCGAAACCAGTTGTTTGCACATTGTGTTCAGGTACAGAAAGTCCCGTTACCAACTGTCAATCAAAGATGTTTTGCGTAATATGGACCAATCTAAAAAATCACATTTTTTGCACTTTTTGGTCAATACTTTCAAAACTAAAAATTGTCCAGCCAAAAACAACAACACCGGGAGCTGATCTGACAGGTTTCGGAAAACAAGTCCCCGTTTTTAAGGATTTTCTAACACAAACCACCCCACGTTAAGGGATTTCTTGCAACAAGATACCCTTTATAGCGTCACACCGTATACGTTATATACGCGGCGAGTACCACTTAATTTGAAATAGACGGTGCTTTTAGCATGGATGGAAATACCAAAGGGAAATCCCCATAGGATATTACCCAACAGTTATATAAAGTATTATTATAAAATATTGCAACATACAAGGAAGAAAGTGGAATATTCAATTTTATGAGCAGTATTCATTTTGTCGTTCCTGTCACATTTCCAATAACAGAATTCCTTGTGAAAAGTGAAATAATGGGGCACGGTCATTGATCAAATTTTAAACAACAACAAAAATTCCACGCACAGACAAGGTGTCTATTAGCTATTTGCACACAGGTCGTACAAAATATGAGTTTCTTATGACCATCAATCGGAACGCAAGTTCGATTTGACCCCAAATTATTAGGTACGAGGGCGTCCTAATGTAAACACGAAAAATTCAAATTTAGTCGATCACCTATTCATAAATAACTAACACTTATTTAGGACGAAATATATACAAAAGGAGACCGCTGATCGTTTACCCACTAACCTACGATGAAGCATACATCTATTTTACTTCATACTGTTTTATCGAATCAATATATTCAGACACCAACGACCCGAAATGTGAGATTTCATGCTACTGCATCGGCGTAAAAACTGACATGAACTGGAAGAAATGGTAGCCAATTTTAGATGAAAACGTCCGTAAATCCCTTATTTTACAACGTCGTAAAAATCCATCTATACAGTGGCACTGGTTATCCCTTCACCCACTCATAACGGGTTCAACAAAAGAAAGTATACCACTTTGTTTATGTCTTTTTGAGTAACATTCAATTTGTTTTTGACCAAACAGGCTAGATAGGCATTTAGATAAATCTTTTAGGCATAATTTGATACCAAATTTGCCCCCTGACAACAAAGACAAACCATGATTAGCACCATTTAAAGGAAAATATCCCATTTTCAAAAGTCGCATTTCCAATACACAGCACGAGAAGATTTGGTTAATCTGTCCATGTTCTCCCCATCCATAACATTCCTTTACATCAGGGACAATCGAATGGAGGGACTAGAAACGACCTATGGTATCGTTACATCATTGTATTCAATTACAAAAAAAGAACAAAACATGCGTGTTGCGGGTTAGCTCTAGTATAGTTGGGGTATAGTTGCGGTGTGTTTTTATTTAAGGAACTCAAAGGTTGCCCTATAATCTTTCGAAAAATGATCAAAATATAATTTTCCAAAAAACTTGGGCCTAGGTCAAACTGAATACAATTTATACGTGATTTGTTCAATAAATAACGTTCTAGTGTTAATAATAATCGGTATATTTGAGAAAAATGTGATAATTTTATATAGATTGATAAAAAATGTGAAAACATGCTAGAACAAAGAAATTAATATTTTTCCTGGGAAGTTTAAACTATAGACATTTTGTTCCTATTGAATTCAATATCCAAATTAATCGGAAAATGATGTTCTTTGATGATATATATTTGCATTTCTAGAGTATAGTAGTTCAGTAGGAATTGCACAGGTATGTAGTCAAGTGGATATCTTCACAATTATGACATGACCGTGAAGTTGCTGAAAATGTTACATGAGGGGGAATGTCTAGATTCAGATTTTTTTTTATTGACGTCAAGCCACGCCCTTTTCGATAATGTTATATTTATGACAAATATAGTTGGTCTTATAAACAAAATATCATGTTTGGTATCAAATTTAAGCTGTTGACTCCTGGAATACATATAAAATGATATAATAAATACATACAAAAGTCAAAAGAGCTCAAGCGTGATTAAAATGTATTCATACATGTCATGTCACCTGTAATTTCATGTCACCTGTGATTTCATGTCACCTGTAATTTCATGTCACCTGTAATTTCATGTAACGTACATAAAACGCTATATCCTGCCTGTCTATTTCAAGATGTGATACTTCATCCATGGTACAAGTAAAACTGTCAAACTGTCAATGCCTGTCTCCATACACATCAGGTGCTTGTTAGTAATATATTTGGAGTTAGAGGCACATCAGCATACTGATAATTATTTCTTTTGAAAACGTTCAAATATTTAATACAAGTAGATTGAGACTATCAGCGTGTTTTTACTGAAGAAAAAAAGCAGGCATATGACTGCTAACGGATTAAAATCCCCCAGTAAAAACACACCACCACCGGCATTTGCCCGCTCATACCGGTTTATTTCTCCTGGATTTTAGATGCCTTTTATCCTTCGAAACCAAGGATAATAGCGGTTGAAACCGGTTAGGAAAAGCAGTCTTTCGTCAGTATAAACACGCACGGTTCCTGCTCAGCGCGTTTGCCGGTGGAACAGCGGAAGTGGGCACACGATGCACACAAGCGTCTAGCGAACGAAGCATTTGATTGGCGTGCTACCAAGGTCGTTCGCTAGACGCTTGTCGATGCACGATCACCTGACAATTAAATGCAAACAGATGTGTATGACCTTTCGCTGGCATTTATTATAATGAGGTCAGCGGCAGCCGGCAAGTTTGTTTATCGAACTGCAATAAAAACACGTCTCTCACACGAGCAACCGGCTTTTATCCTGCTTTTTATAAGACAGGTAAAAGCCGGTTTGCTTAATAAAAACACGCTGTATGGTCTTCATTATTTGTGGTTATTTTGTTGAATTAAAACCGTGCCTTGTCGAAGGGCAACAGTATATAATACTTCACAATTCCACCCTCAGCCCATTCATGAATGTATTGTGTATGCTTGCTCAACTGATGATATTTGTACCCCCGCAACACGCATACTTATATAATAGTACAATAGTTTCTTGTCCCTCCATTTGATTGTCCCTGTTTACATTCAAATCCTTCACCCATGCATCAGCAAATTTGGTATCAAATTATGCCTAAAAGATTCATCTAAATGCCTATCTAGCCGGTTTGGTCAAAAACAAATTGAAAGTTACTCAAAATGACATAAACAAAGTGGTATACTTTCTTTTGTTGAACCCTTTATTAGTTTCACTAGACACATTACGCAGGCCTAATGAGGAAAATCAGGTGTAAGTGCAGCAAAACATTGTCATGAAAACCGTCTTCTAAACGTCACATCATGGGCCGTCTGTGATTCCGTGTGTATATGGGCGATTCCATGAAAATGTGACGGAGCAAAAAACCCTGAAAATTGCTGCAAAAGATTTATTTTTACCTCTATGTTGTTCAAAGCTCATGCAAAGGTTCAGGAAAAAATTGTTACAACATTTGGCTAATGTTTACTATGAAAAAATTCTACTTTTCTTACCCCAAAAATGGTAACACGTGTTACCGGAACAACAGTTTTTTGAAAATATTTGCTTTATTGACTTGGTTTTAATTTACGCCACTTATAATTTTAATTCTACTAGTTAGGCCCTATTTAAAAATAGAAAACAATTAGATAAATTCATAACCACCACTCTACAATAGGCCATCAAAATGTCGTAACGCGTGTTACCAAACTCATATTCAGGAAAACGTGCTAGAACCTCAATTTTTAAGTGTTATTTATCACTATTTATGGTTAATATGTTAGTTCAATTGCCAAAGTCAAAATTAATTTTAATTTAGAAATATAATAAAGAATCTAAGGCTAGTAAATTATGGCTGGACAAAGTGTAACGCGTGTTACCGTAACACGTGTTACCGACTATTTTGCATCTTACAAAAAAGTGAGAACTTTAATTCTTGTTATTATTCTAGTTTTATAAACCTTATGAAGGTACTTGCTTACAGTAGTGACCAATTGATTGTAGGTTGGTTAATTGAAATACACAAGCAAAACAAAGTCGGGATTTTTTTTAGTGCGTCTTTTTTCGTAACGCGTGTTACCGATATTCGGAGCGGTCTTACATTAACATGAGCTAATATTTCATATTGGTGTTAGCATGAGGATCTAGCCTGAAGTCTTGGGTATTACAATACAAAAGATGAAAACTTCATTCAAATTACTTTTACAGTTATAGAGTGGAGAATAAAGAATGGCGCGCTTAAATGTAACGCGTGTTACCGTGGAATCGCCCATATATGAAAAAAGTACGTCGCGTCTTTTATACCAGGAAATACAATACAACTTTAAAGTCTCTCTGATCCCGAGCACTATGCCGAGGTTTGTTTGTTGCTTTGGGATTATTTATACTAAAATCGTGGGGATCTGTTAACTTATGAAAAAGAAATGAACCAAACATTCATAAATAAATCACACACAAAAAATGATTTTGACGAGAAAAAAATAAATCATATGAAAATGTGCAGAGCAGAAGGATCGATTTCGAACCCCAGCCCTCTCGTTCTCCAAGCGAACCCTTTACCATCTGAGCTATCAAGGGAAACTAGTTATATCCGTGAGATTTAAACACTTCATCAATTCTGTTTCTAGAGCCACATGAAGGAAAAACATCATTTATTCTGTTAGATAAAAAGGATATCACAGTTATTTAGCTCATGAGTTGAAAAAGATTTCCCTCGAAAGATGTCCCTCCTATGCACAAAGCCTGCAATCCGCACAAACATCAAAATAAATAGCAACTGATAGTGTGCAATTACTGCGACTTGGCATAATTTTGTTTTCATTTGTGATAAATATTAACTTTATCATGCAATTCGGTGATAGTAAACTTCAACCTCTACTTATGTGAAGTTCAAAATGTGAAGAAAAACCTTGATAATTTGTATGTGCAATATCATGTTGAACTTGGTTAATAACTGGCATATTATTAATAAATAAAATATATAACAAGAATAACAAGTTATATTATCTTTGAGAGAAAGATTGATTAATTTCTTGTCTGTGCTGTCTGAATTGATTCGATATTATCAAACTTGGATGGAAATGTTCTTTAACTACTGTTACCGCACAGGCGCTCATTTCTCCGTACTGAACCGAATACAATACGGGTTTAGGCTTCCATTTAGCAAACTAATTCGACCCCCCCCCCCCCCCCCCCCCCCATTTCAATGTTCAATTCAGATATTTATTAAAGTCACGTTGTATCTTTGGAACACCCAAATTACCACCAGCAGAAAATGTCGTTGGCATCGATAAATCGCCACGATCATGACAATACTTGATATTCTTTTCTTTTTTTTGGATGTTAAGGGGGTACTAGATGTTTAAGATTCATTTTGTTTACACAATTTACTTCAATATCAAAGAAAATCATTGCAATTGGCCATATTTTCACGACTCATAAATATTTGACTTTCCAATGACAAAGGAATGACAAATTAAATGACAAATTAAAAGAATAATCTTAAATCAATAATAAGTCATTTAATATGAATGACAAATTAAATGGCAAATTAAATGACTAATCTTAATTTGTCATTTCACTGATAAATAATAATTTAATTTGTCATTTCAATTGTCATTCATTATCTTTTCATTACAAGTTAAATATAGTTCACTCAAGGAAATGTTTGTTATGATGAAAATTATCTAAAAACACTCTAAATTGTTCTTTTAACATCACAAATAAATGTGCACCATTACATTTTTTTTTTAAATCACAAACCTGCCATTTCTTATGACAAGTTTTTAATTTGTCAAATAAGACCACACATTTTTGACGAATTAATCATTTATTCTTTGTGAATATGTTGAAATATCATCGCTACGCCCTCTATATAATATCGTATGTAATTTGAATCGAAAAGAAAAATAGCGTAACGCTGTTTACCAGAATATGCTGTCCGAGCCGCCGGGGATGGAATATTTTGAAACGACGTTTTATTGCACAAAGACGGCTACATTCTCTTAATCCTTACAGCTGTAGGGGTGTGTATGTAATACAATTGTAAAAATGTAGAAATCCCGGTCTTTATCCTAATTGAGGGCGCAGCCTTCAACACATCTCTTGGTACCCCTTTAATAGGCAATTTGATTGGTTTTAGCCCGGGGGGGGGGGGGGGTACTCACGTATATTGGCCATACGGGTATGTGCGGGGACCAAGACCCCCCTTTTCACGGCATGTCAGCCGCTCTTAAGCATCTCATTTCACCGTTAATTAGCCCGGAAATCCTGTAGATCCGTTCTCTAAAGCATATCGTTTTCGAGTCTCGAGATGGTCTACTTGCGATAGCTAATACACACGAGGATTTTCGAGAGAAGATCCCCGGGGAAAATCCAATGCCAGTCGCCAAGACCCCCCATTTCAACCTTGGGCAAGTTCGCCAAGACCCCCCATTTCAACTTTGGGCAGTTCGCCAAGACCCCCATTTCAAAGATGCCATCAGTTCCATAAGACCCCCAATTCAGGTTGTGTCAGTTCAGTAAGCCCCTGTTTTCAGACTGCCCATTCACACACCCCTACCCTCTTCAAATTCGAGTACGCAATACGCACTATATACAGTCATCAAAAGAAGTAACTATACATAATAAATGGACTTTTAACTCTAAAAATATATATCCTACCTAAAAATATTAAATCATAAAATTGTTGAGAAATTTATCTTCTTATGAGATATTGCACGCTAGGATCGGTAGAATATTGAAGCAGTGACAATCCAAAATGTAAGGTAAAGTCACAATTTCATTTTCACATTTTACATTCCAACACGGGGAGAGTATGACAGGTAGCGTGTGTGTGGCGTATTGATCCATCGGAACAATACGGCCGACTGTCCAACCTGCGCATGCGCTGCATCCCCAATTGCACTACCGGTAATCGATAAGGTACCCGTAGATGGGTCCGTGTGTTGAAAATAAAAAATGTGAAAATGAAAATCGGACTTCACCTAACAGTTGGGAGTGTCACTTCCTCAAAATCACCCGATCCTAGCGTGCAATATATCACATTTCTCGACAACTTTATAATTTAATATTTTTAGGTAGGATATATATATATTTTTAGAGTTAGAAGCCCATTTAGCACCTGTATAGTTACTTTTTTGATGACTGTAAGATGAGACATTCTTTTATACAGTAGTGGGTGTGGTTTTGGATGTCAGCACGCAATTTGATTGTTTTTTCGCTGATTTTCAGCCGATACGCACTATATATTATGAGACAATGGTGTATAGTTTGGGGTGGAGCTTAATTCAGTCGGAAAATGATACCTTCAGTGTGTATAATCATCACGTTAGCGCGCCCTATAAAACGTCGCCGGCGTATGCGTTGTGCGTATAACGCAGCGTTGGGGTGTGTGCGTGTGCTAAAGAACACGATTAAGTTTGAAAGTTGGTAAACAGCTCGCTGGATTCGCTTATTTTGTAAAGGGGGAATTTTGTTGTTGTTTGATTAACATAAATCTAACAAACCGCGTTATTTTATGATAAAAGATCAAAATAACCAATAAACTAAATAGGAATGAAAATGAAATTCAGTAAACGAGAAAGCAATATCAACCACGCTGAAATTATTATGGTTAAAAATCTTTTAATAACTAAATGTGATAACTTTACCCTAGTAAACTCATAGAACCTGGTTAAATAAAGCAATTCTTTAAACCTTGACTTACCAGTTTCCCCGGTGACAGATTCAAAAGCACCCCATGGACGCATCACATAACAGTACACCCAATTACACCATACACATTTAAGCTCGATGGTCATGTATTTGCATTCGCGCCAAATGTAAATAAATCCCACCTAGCCCCCCCCCCCCCTACCCAAAAATAAATTACCATTTTAACCTGAAAAGGCAATTTTTTAAATAGCTTCGCGCGCATATTTCTTACCACTAATTAGGTTAAACTAGACCAAATATTGACAATTTTAGCATCAAACATACCAAATTAGTTCGAATTAGACCAATATGACAATTATAGCGTAAAATTGCGGGCATCTTTTTTCTTCATGCCCCCTTTCCCCCCCCCCCCCCCCCAAACCACACAAACAAACAAACAAATGAATGAGCTAGAATGGGACTGACAAAAGAAAATTAAGATAATGATTTGACGGGGATTTGACACTATGACATGATTTAATTCGACCGAAAGATCAGATCTAAGTGCGCGCCTAGCTTTGGCAGTAATCCGTTCGTTATTAAAGGCCCTGTCATACCATGGCGTATCGCCTGAACGTATGCCGACGTATACAAAAAATAACTCGAAAATTGTCAGAGTCCAAGAACGTCCAAGAACGTCCAACTTCCCAATGAATTGCATACGAAAAGTCGACATCGGTGTTGGAATGGACGTATCCATAGCGTATCCATAGCGTATTGAACGTATCCACAGCGTATGACTAACGTATCGATAGCGTATCACTAACAAATTTATGACCGCGTATCACAGCGTATGCGAGCGTATGACCAACGTATGCTAACGTATTCGTAGCGTATGTCTGCCGTGTTCGACGTATCCTCAGCGTATCCTCGGCGTACAACGAACAACGAACACGTAACTTATGCCGCAGCTGTAGTAATTGAGTTTCGTACACGGCGGGACGTAAACGCGGCCTAAATGATAACTATTAAAATATGAAGAATAAATATAAAATAAAATGAAACCAACAGGTCCAACCTATAACTTACGAGTAACGTACCTCTAACGTATGTCAGCGTATGTAAACGTATGTCTAACGTACCACGAACTTATCGGGAACTTATGCAGAACGTATTAAGCACACGTGAACAAATGAATGAGCTAGAATGGGACTGACAAAAGAAAATTAAGATAATGATTTGACGGGGATTTGACACTATGACATGATTTAATTCGACCGACAGATCAGATCTAAGTGCGCGCCTAGCTTTGGCAGTAATCCGTTCGTTATTAAAGGCCCTGTCATACCATGGCGTATCGCCTGAACGTATGCCGACGTATACAAAAAATAGCTCGAAAATTGTCAGAGTCCAAGAACGTCCAAGAACGTCCAACTTCCCAATGAATTGCATACGAAAAGTCGACATCGGTGTTGGAATGGACGTATCCATAGCGTATCCATAGCGTATTGAACGTATCCATAGCGTATCCATAGCGTATTGAACGTATCCATAGCGTATGACTAACGTATCGATAGCGTATCACTAACAAATTTATGACCGCGTATCACAGCGTATGCGAGCGTATGACCAACGTATGCTTAACGTATTCGTAGCGTATGTCTGCCGTGTTCGACGTATCCTCAGCGTATCCTCGGCGTACAACGAACAACGAACACGTAACTTATGCCGCAGCTGTAGTAATTGAGTTTCGTACACGGCGGGACGTAAACGCGGCCTAAATGATAACTATTAAAATATGAAGAATAAATTATTAAAATAAAATGAAACCAACAGGTCCAACCTATAACTTACGAGTAACGTACCTCTAACGTATGTCAGCGTATGTAAACGTATGTCTAACGTACCACGAACTTATCGGGAACTTATGCAGAACGTATTAAGCACACGTTGAGTACGCCGAGAAAATTTGAACATTGCTAATGTGCACGCCGTCGTTCATTGGAGATACGCCGTGGTAGCCGCGTGTTACTGTTAGATAGCTTATTGTATAGAGGCTATCCATGCGTCGGCCAAATTTGCGGGAACTAAATTTAAAAATACCAGCACCACAGATATCTAAATCTGTGACCAACACGCCTCTTGATGGATACTCGTTTAAAATAAACCGCCAAATTTATAGCTCATTCTTTTTTATATATAGTAACACTTGAAGGTCATGCATTGAATTGATCTGAACAACGAATACTACGGGAACGAAAACCTTTTGTTACGGGTATGCATGAGTGAAGTAAATATTCTCTATTGTATATTAGTATTTTATGTACCATATCAAGGAGTAAATTATATCAGGGATAATAATCTCCCCCTAGACAAAACCCCGATTCTCTTGACCTTAATACTTTGTCGCAACTGGTCTATGTGGCGCTCTATCATTGCCAACATAATCAGAGGATGTTAGACATGTTTGCCTAAATTCAGTTGTTTCTAACGTGATCACGAAATACCTTGATGCGAAAAAAGAATCCAAGGGCGTTAAATTGATATCAGGTGATGGGTGGTGGGCAGGATGATCAATTAACCCTTTCTAGGCAAAAAGGCAGGAAATAATTTAAAGCTATGGAATAACTTAGAACCAGGGATTTGAAATGCGGTGCAGTCACCTCAGCGGAGAATCACTGTTGCTTGTTCATTATGATCAGATTATCATGTAATTGCTGAGGATCGGATTGAATAAACAAAGAAATAGCTCTGACATGGTTAGCACTAATTCGGTAGTGTTATAAATTGTTTTCTTATGATTCTAATAAATTTCATCTATTCAATACCGTATCACTATATCATAAACAGCAGCACTATAGTGCTCAATAGTTAACATGGTTAAGTGTGTGTGTTAGTTTCCAAATGTAGATGCTCATTAAAAACAAACAATCAGGCATTCGACTATATATACAATTGTAAAACACATCCAACACGATGCACATATGCGCCAATATCAGGTTCATGTAATCTTTGTTTAGAGGAGAAAGTTGAGATATTGCACATGAACGGTAAATCGACCAACAAATCATATCAAACTCATATCAACGTATCGACACATAGATCAACACCGCCCGACCGTGCAAAGAAGAAAGATAAAGACAAATGTTGTAATTGTTTGACCTACATTAATAATTATAATACGTCTTTTAATTAAATACCCATAAGGGGCCATATCCAAACTCCAGTGATTTTAAAGCATTTTTCTACCGATTTTACCCCGGTATTCCAACGAAATAGAACGAAATACCGTTGGAATACCGAGGATAGAACGAAATACCGTTGGAATACCGGGGTAAAATCGGTAGAAAAATGCTTTAAAATCACTGGAGTTTGGATATGGCCCCTAAACGTTTAGGCTCGTACCGCAAGTCTTTATATTAAATGCCAGATTGAAAAAAATCCTGGTGCCACCACCGTCTGAGGGGAACAGAGATGGGGCGGGACCATGCAGTGTTTGTCATGAATATTGAAATACGTTGATAAACCACGTTTGGTTTAATATCTTTGCGTATATTCATAAACGTAAACACTATTTCCGGATAAGAGTGACGGGGTTGAATAAAACAACTGATTTAATTAATTATTATCAGGTGTTCATGTCGTGCCCAAATTTTCATACGCCTGAATATTCATACATACAACTGTTATAGAGTGCTCTATTCAAGAGCCGAATCTAAACAATGGGCAGATTAGGGGGGGTACCGCGCCATTTTGCGATATTTTGCGAGAACGTTCGTGGTTATCACGTGATACGTATCGTTGAAAAAATAATTTACACTGTTTTAACGAAATGCACTGTGGATTGTGTAATTGTGAATGTATAAACAAAGTGTGCAAAGGAGAAATTGTTGGGCACACTGGTAAAATGGTTTTACAACAGGTTTTGCTATCATTATCAAACTGAACTCAAGTTAAATCACTTATTTATCGAGCAATAATATAATTGTTTACGCATTTTAATTGTTTATTTAGATACAAAGTTAAATAATTCAAGAGTTAAATGATAAATAAATAAATAAAAAGAAAACTATAAACGCATGGGCGGCCTTTATAATTTATAAAAATTGACATAACAATGATGTTACATTAATCCACCATCAAGTTTAAACAATAGAAAAATAAAAGGAAAACAAGGATTATTCGGGAATCGAACCCGTGATTGCCGATTACCAACTACACGGCCAACGTATGCACGCCACAGAGATCGACGATGATAGTTTTATTAATTATCAATATCCATTTATTTATAACGAACGGATTTTTATTGTGCCATTTTTGCCAAATTTGTGTGTTTCTCTCGCACAAAATGTGTTTGTAATGTTATTATACTCCTTATTTTTGAAAGAACGGTAAAAAACGTTGACATTTTCGAACACAAAAAACGACGTCATTATACGGTCCACAATCATTGGTAGCGGTATGGTGTAGAAGTCCCAAGTATGCAAATGAGCTCACTGAATACAATGTCATGCTCTACCACACATCTACCCAGTACTTAACAGCGGAATAAATCTCATTATCCTCATTTGCATACTTGGGACTTATACACCATACCTTTACCCAGTCACTGCTCGACTAAACCATACGATGTGTCGTGACGGATGACGTGACGTGTTGCATTATTCATGTTACAATCTGTTATACACAGCGAACATGCACCGGGGTCATGGGTTAATGCACTGTGTATAAATTCTACATTTCCGGCAGACATTCTGTTCAAAGGCACAAAAAGTGGACTTGTTTAAAGCATTTTTTAGCAATTCTGAGGTGTGCAGTTCGAGTTTCTTTCTCGAATTGGTTAGAAAACCATCCATTTTAGAACATCTGAAATTTAAAATGAACTGCACACCTGGGAAAGTATGATGCCGAGGGCATATATTTTGCACGTAAATCCACTACAAGAGTTCTGTAAATCGACAGAAATATGACGTCATAACCATTGCTTCGGGACAAAATGGCGCGGTACCCCCCCCCCCCCCCCCCCCCCCCCCCCCCCCCCCCCCCCCCCCTATGGGCAGATTAAGAGATTCATACGGCTGTGTATATTTACAGTATGTAGACTGAGTTGATGAGGAAGATACATGTATGTAGGAATTTGTTAGCTTCGGAGTGACGCTCGCTGTAGTCTGACCCGGGAGTCTGACATATAATTTATCTACAACACAAGAAGTGGTGAAGGTGAAATTAACGACGCCAAAGGCGGGAAGCTATTGATTCTCCCAGACCGGAAGGTTTGTAAAATCAAGATACTGCCGACGCTATCACGTCCATAAATCTTAAGTGGCAAGAAGTACTTGGTTATTGATTTGTGCCAAATAGAAAAGAAACGTTATCCGATGGTTATGATCTCAGTACAGTCTGTGCAATACACCATCGTCACACCGCAACCAAACTGTTAGCAACATGAATGCCTACATTCCTATTGAAAGGACAAGCCACAAAGTGCACGTTCAAATTGAGAAGGGTAACATTACGACCGAGAGGACACAGGCCGTAGTTGTCTTCAGATGTTTCGCCGATGGTACCGCCACAGGCGATTCCCTGCGTGTACTGCAGACTGCGGGGGATGCAGTAGAAGCTGAATATCAAATCGTAAAAGCTCAAGGAAGACGACCTGTATCCAAAGGAGTGGTACTGACTTCAGCGGGTAATCTTCGCCATTCAAGATGCATACTTCACCTTCACGTAAAACATGACGCTCCGTGGAGTCTGACTGACACTATTGTAGCTGGTCTTCGTTTATCGGATAAGAAGGAGTTGAATTCCATAGCATTCCCACCGCTGCCTGATGGGTTAAAGTCGGATACAATGATAGGGCGAATGCTTGATTCGTTTGTGGAGTTTATCGAACAGCATCGACCTGTGTGTCTGCACTTTATTCAGGTTGTTATGACGATTGCTGAAAACACGACACTCGCACAAAATGTAGATGCCAAATTCGAAGCCATGAATCAAGTGGAGAGCTATAAGGGACTCGCAAGAATCCACGTACCTGGAAATTACGACATGGCAAGAGATATCAACCAGTCCCAGAAATGCCAGGGGAGCTTCTTCGTTAAACGAATCCCATATTCCAGGATCCATTCGCCCTAGAAAACGAGCTATTATTACACCAACCTTTTTTTGCCAACTGGGGCTCACCATATTTCTGGGAGTCGGCGACTCACTGGGGATCTTGGGCCTACAGGAGATGAAAAGCGCAACCGATCAACTCAATTGGATGGTCATTCATTTCTGAATCTTCTGTGGAACGTCTTTTATGAGGAACACCCATGGATGGTACTTTTTGGATGCTCTTTATTCATTCTATTCACTGTGTTAATGCTACAATATTGAGGATCAGCGAAACAGTTTCCCTCCGAACAGAATAATGTTAACATTGCACTATCTCCGTCATTTGATATTATTATGCTGTATATGAGCAAAGACGGTAAAAGGTACCGTATAATATGAGCTATAGACGTAACATAGACGGTACATCTAGATTGGAAGATGTTCTTTTAAGACAGGCACTGGTAGGCCTACTTGCATTGACTCTGAATTGGAATTGTAACGCCGGCAATAAGAAGGGGCCAGGTCCTTTGCTTTCAGGTATCAAACTTAGTGGACATTTCCCTCCCTTGATATGTTACGGTATGTGACAGCTGCTCATACAACTGACCAATCTCCGTCCAGATCAGCATTGGGTGGCCGCCTGTCACTGGTCATAACTTAGAATTTATTTATTGTTGAGTACTACTTGTATCCCTGGCCATGTGTGGGTGAAACTGAATAATTAATTTGAGGGCTTCCCCTTTGGTCGCATCTCGCTACGGTCGTTCTGTATTGTGTAGATAACAGCACTTTTCTGCTTTGAGTAATCGCATTTTTTAGCTCACGCACCCGGCGACACTCATAGACGACCACTCTGAACTACCAGCAAATAGTATAGTAAAACTACTCATAAAACATTGACTACAGTGCTTTTTGGACTGCGAAATGTTGTGTCCGTGCGAAAAAATTTGACGTGCGAAATGTGTTGACTTCACCCCCCCCCCCCCCCCCCCCCCACCCCCACCCACCTCGATCGGATGACTATCGACTCCACATGGAGTATAGGCCATTGCAGTACAACCATAAAGTATAGGCTACGCACTGAAGCCCAAACTACACCAGCAACCAAAGGTATTAGGACAATTGGTTAGGTGTCAAAATCATCCCATATATTAAATTTAGACTGTGATATTTCACTATGAGTTGAACAAATGTGTTGCTGCATCTCGTCATGTTTCCAACAACATCTGCTTATTCAACATGTGCCTTGTTTGAATCCCCATACCAAATTCCCATTGGAAATAGCTCATAAAAATATTCAACCTCATTATAGCCAATGTACGTACTCCTATAGCGGGTAGTCTGACAGTTTTGACTTCCTTTCAAAAAAAAAAATTCAATTGTTTGTCAATTAATTCACTGAATAAAAAACTAATCCCAATATCGCCAGCTCTCACATACATCTAGCACAAAAAGTCCCGGACCAGGTGCTTTGATGTTGGCTAATTCAAAATAAATAATCTGCGGAGAAGAAATTTGCTCATTTAAAGTATATCTCAGATTTTTGGTACCGATTATCTATTTTGAATTAGGCTAGGTGTATATTGACACTTGATGTCTTTAATCATCTTAAAAATAAGATATTTGGGATGGGAATTTAGTTTCATTTTGACACCTTTACCATCATAGTTTAAATGGAAACCATCCAAATTATCTGTACTTTCTCATAACACCCACATGACATGGGCACACATACACAAATGTAATTCATTTCAGCATATAACTTAGAATTTTTTGTCAAGCTACAATGTAATGTGATACTCTAAAATAGATAAAAACCGAATATATTTCACCAATTTGGAACTGATTGAATATAGGCCAATAGGCTAAGTAGGCCTATCAATAATTTTTTGCGACCACCCTTAGGCCAAAAACAAGTTGTTTGGTTGTCCTTGACCGCCCCGAATTTTCAGCCCGACCCAATTTTAATTTTAAACAATTTTAATAGAAAATCATTTATTTAGTCCGAAACAGGACCTAAGATGACCCATATTTGACCATAATGGCCTAAATAACCCCCGGAATACCCCTTGACCCACACCAGGAAATGTAACTCATAACCTAATATCCTATTACTGTATGTAATTTATGTAATGAAAAGGATTATGTAGAACACTTTTTATTTTTCTGTAAAAAGATACAACCAATATGGTTAGAAGCAAATGCTATTATATCATTAAAAGTATAAAAACGTGTAATTTTAACACATTTTGATGTTCTTTTTTGGGTTTCAGCATTGTAAAGTCAAAATACGGAGAGATTTTATGACTAGCATAATTATGATAGCGAAATTGTCAATAAGTAAATTTAGATATGGGAATCATCCCCCATCTTTTATTTCTTTTCAAGTCAGAATTGAGATTCAGATAACTAATTCAGATTTAATAATAATAATAGCAATCTAGACACAAATATTCGGTTGAAAAAAGAAATGATCCTGTTTGGAAATTACCAGTACAAAGATTATGTTTTTAACAATAGCTTATTAATTCTGAAATTCATTATTTACAAAAGCAGGATAAATAAAGAAAAACCTTGTTTTATCTATGGAAAGAAAGAGGTGATAAATGTGTATGTCAACGAAAAAACTATTTATAATGCAGATCTGAAAAATAAAGCTTTCAATATCCGGTGGCATAAATGGACATCACTTTTTGAGAAATAAGATAATTAAATTGTCAAAGTTATTGCACGTATGTTTATAAGAAAGAGGGAAAATACACACTGTAAAAAGGTTACTTAAATATTTACTCAACATTTTACACAACGTTGCAACCGCTTAACAGTTGCGTAAAATTTACCCAACACCGTTGGATAACATGTTTTCACCAACAGTTGAACAATTCCAGTTACTCAGCAGTTGCACATTTTAATTACACAACAGTTGGGTATTATTAATTAACCATTTGTTGGGCATTTTGTGACTGTTGCTTAATTTGTGAATTGTTTTCATTATATATTGAGCATTTTTGTATAGCAACTGTTGCTTAATTTTTCAAATATAGCCATATGTTGGGTATTTTATTTGTGTCAAGTTTTTATTATATATTGAGCATTTTTGTATAGCAGCACGCGGTAGGCAAACTAATGTGAATTCTGGGTGATGCAGCAGAGCTACATACATCACTTCCTCCCGGTAGTGAACCGAACCGGTAACTTGTAATGGGAATTCTAGGCGATGCAGCAGAGCTACATACACTATTCCCGTTCGGTAGTGAATTTGTAATTTATTTTAACATGTTATTAAACTATCTGACATCTCTTATCAATGGTGTTATTACTAGACTGTGAACGTTTGCCAAACGTAGTCTTGCTATCTGGGTATGAAGGTATAAATAGTCCATATTATATAATACATAAATATATTTATGTGATTCTTTTGGTGCAAAATAGATCACATGACATGAACTATTCAGTATATGTCCATGTCGTGTATTTTTTGGCTATAAAAATCGACTATTCAATATTCATCGCTAATGACGTCGCTATAACACCGTTGAAATGCTATTCATAAACAAATAATGTCAAACAAGGATGGAAATATTAAACTATTTGTCAGTGTATTCCGTTTTGGATGCCAAGACAGAATAAATCTAATTGTGGTCCTGCGCTGCAAAAAGATTGCTTAAATATACATTTTACACAACGTTGTTCAAGTATGCAACCGCTCAACTGTTAAGTAAAATTTGCCCAACACCGTTGGATAACATGTTTTCACCAACAGTTGAACAATTCTAGTTACTCAAAAGTTAGGCAATTATATTCACTCAACAGTTGTTCAAGTATGCAACAGCTCACGAAATTCATGCAACAGTTGCCAAAGTGGAATATTTTTACGCAACATATTTTAGCAACAGAAACAGTTTCCACCAACATTTTAAGGACATTGTTTTCAACGAATTGCTCAACGCTGGGGATTTTTTACTTTTATACAACGCCTAACTTTCTACATATCAGTCAGTACGCAGGTATCGTTTTTAATGAGTGTCCTTGCCGATTTCTAACCCACGCAAAGATCGATTTCAGGATGTCAACCTTGCGCTAAAACATTAAGGGAAGTTTGTTTTCCCTTAATTAATTGAGGTAGGGTTAGCTGGCAGCCATGATGGAGAAGTAGGTGGATTGTTCGTAATTTTCTCTATAATATGATGCCAAATCTGACATATTTGGTCCACAAACAGTGATTTTATCGCTAATTTTAGAATTTAAAAACATTTCGTGACTTTGCTTCTTGTAACTATTCACTTGACTGGACTAAAATTCGTACGATGTTTTAAGAGCAATTTCCGTACTAACGGAATCTTAAGCTTTAATTTCATATCAAAAACATTGATGCCCGACTTCTTTTTTGATAAGAAAAACGGAGTTTGATTTTCACCGATTTTCGGTCAGAAAACGAAACTTACGATCCCCCGTTAGGCCTCGCCAACTTGATTTTTAGTTTCCCGTAACACGCCCGCGCTTCATTTTCATGCCCGCGTTTGAATTCATTATTGAAATTTTTGAAAAAAAAATACCGTTTTTCCAATGAAAACGTCCGAATTCATGCATTTTGTGTGATGAAATTGTGAAATGTTTATTCATTTTGACCAGAATAGCCTTTCTGTAAAAAAAATATCATATGACATTGTGTAGCGCAGAAGGATCGATTTCGAACCCCGGACCTCTCGCTCCCAAAGCCAGCCCTCTACCATCTGAGCTATCAAGCAAATCTGAATATAATTGTGAGATTTAAACACTTGATCAACAACCCGTCGACGCTACGAAATGAATTTAGATCGAAACAAGATTCGAGGAGCTACAGGGTGAGTCAAAATAGTCCGGTCCCGATTTTACCGATTTTTTAAACCAGTTAAAATTCAAAAATGAATATATTTAATGACTTGCCTAACAAGGTGGCATTACTAGCTATAACCTAAATTTTATTCCATTCAAATTGGTTATTCGAAACGGGAGATATGATAATTTTTCTAAATTCTGTGAAATAAAATCTGTTCCAACTTATCTAAGGGATCCCTATGGATGTTAACGTTTAACGCGCGCGTTTTGAATAAGTCAATCAAAGGCGTGTTGGTATTCACAGCAATTACAATAGGAAAAGAGATTCTATTGTCTTTCCGGTTATGTTTTCGTGCAATTATAGATAGCCTATAACAAACATTATTGAGTTTGTACAAAATGTTGACCAAAGTATTTTGAAACTTGTTATTTTAATCGAACTGATATGAGAGAAGTCTGAGTGAAATCAGATCTTATATCTTTAAACAGTTTGTGCTTTGGCAACTTACCAGGCAAAGTGCATAGTCCATTTTTATGAATATATTTGTGCAATACTGAGTTATATTATAATATATTTAAATACTTTGCATGCAATATTGTTTAATTTATCAGAGATTCAACAAAAAAACCATGATATTTTGGTATAAATTGCAACAGTTATACAGTGTGTTGTGTTGTATAAATAACTAATATTACAGTAATATTAACATCCCCCACCAAACTTGGAACACTTTGGATTACGCGTCTTTTCGTAAATATGTTGTAAATCTGGCGTGGAATATGATATTGTCGTGAAAACATCAGCAGGTATGAAGAAGTATGTCTACTTTAATAAACAATTGAAACAATTACCAATTTTGTACAAGAAGTATTTTTCTTGATTTTTTGAAAACGGGACCGGACTATTTTGACTCACCCTGTATTTTATAAGCATTCACTTGACCGGACTAAATAATTTTATAAAATTGTAGGCATGTTTCTAGTTACAAAAGACTATGATATTATGATACGATGGATAAAATTGATGCCTGATTCTTCAGAAGCGACTTTTTTACCATGAATTTGGCTTTAGTTTCGTCAAGTTTTTTTGAATTCGGGTTTGTCGGATTGCAATAATCTGCACCGAAAATACAACATGTCATGAAGTTCACAGATAATATTAGATAATATTATTTGCATAATATGCCTTTTTACTATACAATTTCATGGCAAATATGTTTGAAATGTGTGATTATAATCATGAAAAGAGCTCATTTACATTGTGCTATTACGAGGTCAACTATGACTGCGAAGCGGTTTCACTACGGGTGAGTACTTCCGGGTCGCTTTGCTGGGTTAGAAAAGGAACGACTTTTCGCGTGGTTGCGAACTGACTGATATATTGAATGAATTTTAATCAACACGTCAACCAACGGATGATAAAAGTACTTTTAGCAACGTATTTTAAGCAACCTTTTTGCAGTGCACTGTCTCTGTATAAATTTACCTGTTTATATTCAAAATACATTCAATCAAAATAACATTTGTTCATACATGAATGTACCACTTGGTAAATATAATTTGTGTCACCACATGTATATTTGAATTGTTTTATGATGAATGTGATCTTTTCAGCGAAAGAAATGATAATAAAAAACTATAAATGAGAAGAAGAAAAAAACTAATTCAGATTTAAGTAGCATTAAATTGATTGTGCGTAACTATGAGATGTGTGACTTGAAATAAAATCATATTTTGAAGTAATAGTAAAAATATGTAATAGGTTTGTAATTTAAACAGAACATGTTTGATTTTATATACATGTATGCGATTGTGATAAAAAAAAGATGGACGATTATGTAATCATGAAGAATTTGTAACTGATAAAGGAAAGGTGAAAAATAAACTTAAAGATTAAAAAATAGATATATTACTGAAGCAGCAACATTTAAATTCATTTTGTTGATTAGATATCGCAATGGAAGTGTCGCAGGTTACATGATATAACGTTTTAATATTTATATATACTAGCGGCGTACCCTCGCTACGCTCGGGTCCCCGCTAGATGGTTCACATTAACTACCTCTGAAACCACATAAACCCCCTACAACACCCCCTAAACCAGGTTGATTTATAACCATATCCCTTCTAAAGGCATTATAAACCCCCTATAACCCCCCCCCCCCCCCCCCCCAATCAGAATCAGAATCAGGTCGATTTATAACCATGTCCCTCCTAAACCATTTACCGTGGCTACTTTATTAACCCTGTATACCTCTCAAACAGCATCAAGTTAACCCTCGGTACTTTTAAAACCACATAACCCCCATACAACCGCCCCCCCCCCCCACCCCCACTGCAACTACACCAACCAACCATTTCCCGCGGCTACTTCATTAACTCTTAACCCTATCCTAAAACATTTCCCGTTGTTTTTCCCCCCTCCCATGCACACACCCCAACCAGTTTGATTTATAATCCCTTATAGATTGTTGTTAAAGTAAAGAAATCAGGTTGCCTCGTTAACCCCCGCAAAACGCTAATTGTACCATTATAACCCTAGGCCTATCCTAAACCATTTCCCGTGGTTTTACACCGCCCCCTCCCCCTCCCCCAACATGACAGGCTGTACACAGGCCTGTAACCATTTCCCGTGTGGCTTCTGCGCCATGTGTAAGGGTGCGTGTGCCGCGGCAGTGAGACCTTGCGCAAACATGCACGCGACGCGTTACCACGGTAAGATTACGCTGTAGTAGTACGCGCAACGCACAATGTTGTTCAATTCTAGTGGCATTTATGAGCCAAATCTGAGAGGTTTTTTGCTGTTTTTGGAGCCAATTGTTAACCAATTTCAGTGGAATAAACTTTAACACCCTTCCCGTCATTTCCTCTATCTTTCATGCAAATTAGGCGCCACTTTGATTATAAGCAACGGAGAAATAAGGATAACAAACAAACAAACACACAAACACATACACAAACACACACCGTTTCCAGATTTATAGTAAGATAACTTGGGTTGATTTTGTTAAAACTATTTTGAAATTACTGCTTCAGTTCGTATGCAGGTGACTTGGTAAGATTATTCATGTATGCATGATAGCTAAAATAACAAATATAGTTTGAATGCATCTTAAAGGGGCGTGTACATCTCAAGTGTTTGTCCTGGACAAAAATCACATGACTCCCTACGTATCTGAGTCTCCGGATTCCCATGTAATAATACCCATGGTGCAATAGATTTGCCGCGAATTTTAATCGACAAAAGGTAATGTTGAAATTATTGTACGAACGAACTGTGTCTAGAATAGTTTCAAAAAGAAGTGCAATGCATAATAATGAAATCAGAATTACAATCTCCTTCAGCATATAATCAACTTTTGGGCGATAACCTTTGATAAAAACGCACAACAATCGAAATATAAAGCATTTTACCCTCCGATTTCAGTAATATTTGTATTTTAAACTCTATCTAATTTTATTTTAAAACTGTTTTATGCATAGTTTTCATTAGCTCGAATGGTAGAGCGCTGGCTTCACAATCATGAGGTCAGTGGTTCGAATCTTGTAAATGTCTTTTTCTTTTTGTTATTACACTCTTTTTTTTTAATAACAGGATTGCTTATAATCGTTCGCTATATTTATTGAATGTTGAATAATACTTTTTTCATTTGCAATTTCACTATGATAAAGAATGTCCTGTAAATATAATTGTGTTGATTGAACCATAAACTATGGAGTCCCTAGCACGTCTATAATGGACATGGTCTGCAAAGACCAATTGTTATGTAAATAAGAAGCCAGTCGGCTTATATCCTTGAATCGATTTTTTTTAGTTCCTTCAACACAGATATTTGTAATTTGCTCCAATCTTCAAAAAAGAGAGTTGTATCTTCAAAAATACATTACGCAGTTCACGGCTTACGCGGCCTGGTATGGGCGACAGTATTTTGGCGTAGATTTGATACCGTGCTGAACTCATCATGCTCATCGCTGCAAGAGCGCAATTATAAAATGCTGTCCGCTGTCCTAAATCTCTCTCGTCTTGACTCCCGGTCCTGAGCACATCATAACCCAATATTTGTATTGTGCCACTATGAGACTACAGGGCCGTAAGACACTTTTTTCAAAGGGGGGGGGGGGGGGCGTTTTTAAAACAAACAAAATCACCGGAAGATTTTTGTGAGTCAATTATGCGCGTGTAGCGTGCGAAAAATTTCGAATTTGCACCTATTTTGTGCACGATCGAGGTACATGTTGGCTCTAAACAAGCTTGTAGCAAAAAATATTGCATTTTGGGAAGACAAATGCGCGTGAAATTTTTTCATCTGTGTACAAATTTTCCGGGGAAGATTTTCAAAGGGGGGTGGGGGGGGGCGATCGCCACCATCGCCCCCATCGCCCCCATCGCCCACCTTCTTACGGGCCTGGACTAAATAAGTGGGTATGCCGACTATAGTTTTGTCAAATCTCAACATAATTGAGGCTACCGACGTAACGGATGCGCCAAAAAGTGGCTCTATAAGTTGTAAAATAAGCTGAAACCATCTAAAAATGCTCATTTATTGTTTTGTTCATATAATTATACAAAGACCGTTTGAACCAATATATCGTTCCATTAATATATCCATCTATCTATATATCTAAACACGTTCTTTTGATACCCTTTTAAACTTCAGTGAAATAATTCAACAAAATATCTGAGGCCCCATGGCCATATGAGCTAAAATGTTTGATCACATAACTTAAATAAGACACATTGATTCAACATGGTAAACACGTGCTGATAATTTTTCAGATTTCATTTTTTATATTCATGCGGCTTTTGCAAAAACAAATTGTCAACAAAACTTCAGTTTTATGCTAACATTATATACATCAGGGGCGGAGCCAGAGACTGAATTTACCGGGGGGCTGAAAAGAAGATGAAAAATCTTGAATGTTGTGTTGGTGGACTATCCAATGCGGTGCGCAGCACCGCCCTTCGAGCTCTGCTCGGACAGGGGGAGTCTGAGGGGGGATGTGCCCCCCTCATAAGTAGAAAAATTTCAATTTTCGAACTCATTTGGTGCGATCTGGTGTATACTTTTTCGAAATTTTATTGAAAAGCCACCTCTTCATTTCCATAAAATATTTTGTTTTTTATCAATACACGAAAGAAGTTGAGCATATTACTGATATATTTTCTTGAATTAGGTTTAAAAGGTCGAACAGGGGGAGTCTGAGGGGGGATGTGCCCCTCAGAAGTAGAATTTTTTACAGGGGTGGAGCCCAACTGGAGCCAGAGACTGAGTTTACCGGGGGCTGAAACAAATCTTGAATTTTCACTTAATGGGCTATCCAATGCGGTAGCAGCACCGCCCTCCGAGCTATGCTCGGTCAGGGGTGTCTGATGAGAAATGTACCCCTGAGAAGTAGAATTTTTTTCAATTTTCGAACTCATTTGGTGCGATCTGGTGTATACTTTTGACCAACATTTTATTGAAAAGCCACCTCTTCATTTCCATAAAATATTTTGGTTTTTTATCAATACACGAAAGAAGGTGAGCATATTACTGATATATTTTCTTGAATTAGGTTTAAAAGGTCGAACAGGGGGAGTCTGATGGGGGATGTGCCCACCTCAGAAGTAGAATTTTTTTCAATTTTCGAACTCATTTGGTGCGATCTGGTGTATACTTTTGACCAACATTTTATTGAAAAGCCACCTCTTCATTTCCATTAAATATTTTGTTTTTTATCAATACACGAAAGAAGTTGAGCATAACTGATATATTTTCTTGATTTAAATATACATGGTTTAAAGGTCGAACAGGGGGTGTCTGAGGGGGATGTGCCCCCTCAGAAGTTAAAAAAAAATTCAATTTTAAAAATCATTTGGTGCGATCTGGTGTATACTTTTGACCAACATTTTATTGAAAAGCCACCTCTTCATTTCCAATAAATATTTTGGTTTTTTTCAATACACGAAAGAAGTTGAGCATAACTGATATATATTCTTGATTTAAATATACATGGTTTAAAAGCTCGAACAGGGGGGAGTCTGGGCTCAGAAGTAGAAACATTTTCAATTTTCGAACTCATTTGCTGCGATCTGGTGTATACTTTTGACCAATATTTTATGAAAAGCAATCTCTTTCCTCCGTTTCTTCTCTTTTTTCCCCTTCTTTTTTTCTTTCTTTACAAAAAAGTGGGGCGGCCGCCTATATAGGCCTACGTGTATATCACGACATACAACGTTATTTTATTCACCAATCCGACATACAACGTTATTTTATTCACCAATCCGTCGATCAATTAAAGGCTCTTTCTCCCTTTCTCTTCCCCTTCCCCCTTTCCTCTCCCTCTCTCTTTTCCCTTTTTTTTTTTTTTGGTCGATTTTTTTACCGGGGGGCGCGCGCCCCCTCCGCCCCCTGGATCCGCGCCTGATGAGACGTACTCCAAAGTGTTCAAAATCTTCAGTTGTATGCTATCACTAAATAAATGAAACGTATTCAGAGAACATTTCAATGTCAAATGCGCAAATTGTACAATTTCCAATTTGGTGCATTTATTCATATACAGGCTGTCCCAAAATGATATAGTAGGCTGCGCCTACCCATCGATGCCCATCATTAAAATCAATGAGTAGGGGGGGGGGGTGGGGTACCGCGCCATTTTGTCCCGAAGCAATGGTCATGACGTCATAATTTGGTCGATTTTCTGAACTTTTGTATTGGATTTACGTGCAAAATATATGCCCTTGGCAGCATACTTTCCCGGGTGTGTGGGTGCACTTTAAATTTCAGATGTTCTAAAATGGACGGATATCTAACCAATTTGATAAAAAAACACGATCCACACACCCCAGAATTGCAAAAAAAGCATAAAATAAGTCCACTTTTTTTGTGCCTTTGAACAGACATGACAGAGTGGCGGCCGGGATTGTAGAATTTAACACAGTGCATTAACCCATGACCCATGATATAAATAAATTATTTGCGTTACATTTTTTCAATTAGCACGGTTAGTGTAGTGGAAAGAAAGTCGCTTGAGGAGCGAGAGGTTGTGGGTTCGAGTCCCATTAGGAGCACTTTTTGTTTTATATGCTGGATTTGCTTAGCATCATCTGTATGCTTGCCCACGCGGACACTACACTGCTGGCGTTTACCGTATATCAGGGTTACGCCATTTTTTTCTCTCGAAAATGTCAAAAAAAATTACCGTTCTTTTAAAAATAAGAATTATAATCAAATTACAAACACATTTTGTGCGAGAGCAACGCACACATTTGGCAAAAATGGCACAATAAAAATCCGTTCGTTATAAATAAATGGACATGGTTAAATAATAAAACTATCACAATTACAGTCGTAAATCTCTGTGGCGTGCGTAGGTTGGCCATGTCGTTGGCAATCGGATATCACGGGTTCGAATATTCCCATTATTTTTCTATTTTTTAAACTTGATGGTATATTAATGTAACATCATTGTTATGTCAATTTTTATCAATTATAAATGCCGCCCATGCGTTTATAGTTTTCTTTTTATTTATATATCTATCATAAATGTATCCTTGATTTATTTAACTTTGTCTAAACAATTAAAATGCGTAAACAATTATATTATTGCTCGATATAGAGTGATTTAACTTGAGTTCAGTTTGATAATATGATAGCAAAACTTGTTGTAAAACCATTTTACCAGTGTGTCCAACAATTTCACACTTTGGTAATACATTCAGAGATGTCACTTTTAGCTTGTTATAGCTAGGCTCAATATAAGCAAGTTTGCGACCGGGTTTGCGACCTCTATAATTTTAGGCTGGTAACACAATCCCACAGTGCATTTCGTTAAAACAGTGTACATTATTTTTCCACGATACGTATCACGTGATAACCACGATCGATTTCGCAAAATATTGCAAAATGGCGCGGTACCCCAGCCCCCCCTAATCAATGAGATTCAGGTCCAGGTTTTTTCATCATCTTTGACATAACCATTTCATTAAAATGTTACGATCACGAATATCGGAATTATTTCACCTCTTTGGCAAAGTACAAAAGGGTGGGGGTGTGTGTGTTAACACTTTCCACGCGGCAGGCGTCTATGAACCGAACAAAATGTTTCAAAAATGTCAAAATTATTGAATTTCCATCACCATATTTGGAATCACCACAAGAAATACATTAAAATAAGTACAAATATACCTTGTATTGATTCACTAATTCTTGAGATTACTTGAAATTTCGGAAAGGCTTTTGAAACATCTGTTTTGTGTGGTAAAACTAAAATAGCCGCGTGGAAAGTTTTAAACTTGTTTGAAAGAAACATAAATAGTCTCTCAATGCCTTGTCTGCTATTGTTCCCGTCTGTTATAAACTGTTGTTCGTTATGGTTGTTCAAATCATTAACATCCTTTAATTTGAAGAGTAAAAATGGATCGTCACACATCACTTAAGTGTGACGAACTTCTTTATGTGTTAGGGTGTACTTTGTTTTTACTTTGATTTCATTGAAATATTGTAGATTCTTTACCATGTTTACAGTGGGTGTGGTTTTGGATGTCACTGGACTGTGATTGGTGTTTTATTGCTGATTTTCATCCGATACGCAATATAAACTGCTCACAAAAAGTATCGAAACACTTAGAAATGATCCAATACATAACGGCTCGAAAGGGTAGGCCTATGCATTAATCGAAGCAAATAACCTAGTGCATAATTTTGTTCTGCGTATTTTGACACCTCGATCGTTGAGATCGATGTTGCGGGGCGGAGTTATTGTCATTTCAATGATCGTGGGTCCACTTTCCCAAGTGACACATGCAGTCTCATCACCACATACTCCCCATCAGAGAGTGTAACTCAACAGTTGATAGTATTTTACAATATGATTACATTCAGGAATGTGAACTCATCTACGGCAAAAAATCTGAATGCTGTCAATAGGCCTACTTTGCAAATGCACTGGTTGGTATAGACTAATTGACTGGCTGCGGTTTGAGTGCCGGATCAAATCGGGCTCTAAAACCCCACATAAAAGCAAAACAGATTCTTTTGAGAATTTATATCTTTGTCTAAAACAATCCTGGGTATACAATTCAAATGGATTTTTACGATCAACCAAAACTCGCTCTGGCTAGAGTGAAATAATTGCCTCAAATAATGCAATCTCCTCAACACTGCCAAGTTGTCAGCCATAGTTAGTCCACACTTTAAACCTACCCTTTCAGTGGACTAAATTTAGGGCTGGATTAGCACAATTTAGTCCAGGACTAAGCTTAGTCCACTGTTGTGAAACCCAGCCTGGACTAAACGTGGACTAAACCTAGACTTAGTCCAGGTTTAGACCAGGACTAAAGTTAGTCCACTTTCGAGAATTCCAGCCTATATAGTGTATAGGCTGTACCATATTTGGAGTCGTGTATGGTCGCCGTAGGCCTCTATACACGACGACACAAATATGGTACAGCCTATACATTATAAGACCATCGTCTATAGCAAAACAGCTAAGAACTATGTTTTATTCTCATTCTAATATTTAGTTTATTAGTTATTAGTTATTTTGATCTTTTATCATAAAATAACGCAGTTTGTTAGATTAATTTTAAACAAACAACAACAAATTTCCCCCTTTATAAAATCGGCGAATCCAGCTGTTTTCCAACATCCTGCTTCAAATTAATCGCGTTATTTAGCACACACGCACCTGTCATCGCTGCGTTATACCCACAACGCATACGGCGGCGACTTTGTGTAGGGGACGCTAACGCGATGACGCCAGTGGCGTAGCTCAGGGGGGGGGCAAATGCCCCCCCCCCCCCCCTGACAGAAAAAAACCATTTGTGCCCCCGCCCCCAGCCCCTCTAAAAATTAAAAAAAAGGAGGAAAAAAATGAAAAATCGGAAAATAATGATAAAAGATCGAGATGGCGGGCGGTTATATATTGGTATATTCAGCCCAAATAGTCAAAAAAAGGCAAAATAGTACATGTACTGTGCGATTTTTTTTGACCGTGCGAAATTTTTTGAACCTCATATATAATAATGTTGTTTGATTATTATTTTTGTTGTTAAAATAAATCTAACAAACTGATTAAAGACCAAAATAACCAATAATCTAAATATGAATGAGAATCAAACATAGTTCTTAGCTGTTTTGCTATATACGACTCCATGGTACAGCCTTTACATTATAAAACCATCGTATATAGTATTAGAACTATATTTTATTCTCTAAATACAAATCTGATGTTGGTTTGTATACAGGGTGAGTCAAAATATTCAGGTCCCGTTTTTAGAAAATCACGACAAATACTTTTGTTAAAAATTAACCAATGTCTTCATTGCATATATGGGTACACTAGCTACTTCTTTATACTTGAATTTATACATGAAAGTGTTCCAAATATACCCCATTGTCCATTGTAGGCATTGTGAATACCAACACGCCATTGATTGACATTTCAAAATGCGTGAGTTAAACTTTTGCATTCATAGAGGTACCTTGGAAAAGTGCACATATCTCCCGTTTGAAATGACCAATTTGAATTAAATGAAATTCAAGTTATAGCTGACAATGCGTTCGGTGCATATTAATAAATTATATTATTTTTATGCATATTAGCTGGTTTAAAATATCGGTTGGGCCCGCTGATACTAGGGGAGAGCCTTGTTTTTATTTTGAAATAGGATTGCGTACAAGTAGCGTATAGTCAGTGTCATGCTATGGTCAACTCCATTCTATGCGTGCGAACTTGTGTGCATTCGTATGTGCGTAAACCCAGAGGTGCGTACCGGGCACATTCAAAAAATGACCGCGCGTCAATATCGTGATATCGTCACGCACGTTAGTTAGCACATTTCAGGCATCTGGACGCAGCTCCGCGAACAACGACGAAACATGCTCGTGTGAAATAGCTTGAATTTAGTAATATATCATTATACCATTATGACAGTGATTATAGACAGTGAAGCTAGCAGTTAGCATTTGCGCAAACGCGACACGCAACGCGATACCACGGTATGATTACGCGGCAGTACGCGCAACGCACAATGTTGTTCAATTCTAGTGGCATTTATGAGCCAAATCTGAGAGGTGATTTGCTGTTTTTGGAGCAAATTGTTAACCAATTTCACTGGAATAAACTTTAACACACCGTTATTTCCTCGATATTGCATGCAAATTATGCGCCACTTTGATCAAAACTAACGGAGACATAAGGATAACAAACACACACACCCCCACACAGATTTATAGTAAGATGCTCGCAGCAGCAATGAACATGATGAGTTCAGCACTCAGTCAGTGGCGTACCAAGCTTTTGGAAACTGGGGGTGGGGGGGGGGGGGGGGGGGGATAGTTACGAAAGTCATGATGTACCGACAAAAAAATCGCAAAAATGACCCAATTTTCTTCTTCTTGTCAGTAGCTGAAATATTGAAAAGTGGGGGTAGCGATGGCATTGTCAACAATAGCTGAAAAAATCGCCTGGTAGAAATCGCAAATCTACCCAGTCAGAAGTCAAGGCATGAAAATACCGTCTATGTTCGCCCCGGCCAGTGAAGTGAGATTTCAAAAAAAAACCAAATAAAAATCGGATCATTTACAACTCGCGATTGTGAAGGATTGCCTCCATCAATTTTTGATCATCTTAGGCTCATTTATGTAAGATGTCATTTCCGATTTAATAAAAAACACGATTTTTGTTACTATCTTTGAGTCGATAAAGATGCATTTTCAATGCGATCGTAAACATCGTATTTTTGATGATTTTTAGACGTCATAGCAAAAACTTTATGCACAAGAAATGTTCCTAACGTATTAAACTTGATCAAAAATATATTTATTTGTAATACATTTTTGGACAGGGGTCAGGGCCACGACTTTTATTCACCTACGGTAAAAATATACGGTAAAAAAAGGTATTCAGCAGGATTCGAACCGAGGAGGGGAGAATCTATTAGATTACTAGTCCATATTCGTAACCGCTCGGCCATAACTACTTACTGACATGTCTATGTGTTCTCTATAATAATGAACTAGTGGTGAACTATTGAGTATTCGACGAAATGTAGCCAAATTGAACCCAGTTTCTAAATTGTATTTTAAATGTGAAAACGGTGTCGCTGCAAGCTAGGTTTGGATTCAATGTAAAGAGCAATAAATTGATGATCGTGGAAGGTTATTAATTTAAAGCTTTTAATGAGACAGGGGTCAGCGCCACGGGAAATATCCCCCTAGTCACATGACGTTGAACCACATTTAAATGCCTTAATGTTGTCATTGTATAAGGCTGACATTTTGGCATAAATTGAATTGCACGATATCGACATCCGCTTTTCAAGGGGAAAATAAATTCTCTTCGTATACAATAGACTCACTCAACGTTGGCATCTGACTGTACCGACGGAAGCTCAAGTCTACCGACGGGGATATTTCAGGGGGGCACCGGCCCCTGGACCCCTGGGTTCGCCACTGAGCACGGTATCAAATCCACGCCAAAATACAGTCGCTCACACCAGGCCGTGAAAGCCGTGAACCGCGTAACGTATTTTTGAAGGTACCACTCTCTTTTTTTTAAAGTTTGGAGCAAATCAGCAAATACAAATATCGGTCGTATAGGAATAAGAAAATCGATTCAAGGACATATTAGCCGATTGGCTTCTTATTTACATAACAATTGGCCTTTGCAAATCATGTTCATTGATAGACTAGCTAGGGTCTCCATAGTTCAATTGAACGGAATAGTCAACACAATATATTTATAGGGTATTCTTTATCGCAGTGAAATTGCAAAAGAAGAAAAAAATATCATTCAACATTCAATAAATATTGCGAACGATATGCAATCCTGTCAATTTCTAAAAATAAAGTGTAAATAACAAACAGAAAAAAGTATAACAATCCTAGGATTCGAACCACTGACCTTATGATTATGAAGCCGGCGCTTTGCCGACTGAGCTAATGAAGACTACACATAGATATTTAGAAAATAAAATACATAAAGTTCAAAATACGAATATCACATGAATCGGGGCAAAAATGCGGGCTAAAATGCTTTATATTTCGATTGTTGTGCGTTTTTAACATAGGATTATCGCCCAAAAGTTGATTATATGCTGAAGGAGATTGTAATTCTGATTTCATTATAATGCATAACACTACTTTTCGAAACGATTCTAGACACCTTAGTATTTCGTTCGTACATAAAATGTTGGCCATTACGTTTTTTCGATTGGAATTCGGCGCGGCAAATCTATTGCACCATGGGTATTATTACATGGAAACACGGAGACTCAGATACGTAGGGAGTCATGTGATTTTTGTCCAGGACAAACACTTGAGATGTACACGCCCCTTTAATAGCTTTAATGTACATGTACAGGTTTACCATTTTTCCGTACCAGATGTGAACTAAAAAAGTGGGTTTTTTCTGACTTGAATTTACAAATATACTTCTTGTTTTATGAAATTCTATTCATTTTATTGCTATATCGTGTAACAGGCAACACTTATCTTGCCATATTAAATGAAAATGTACTGATAATTTACTGAATGTATAGGTATTTTTAAAGCATTCCAAAATGTATGTCTTTATTGTTTAAAACAAATGCAAATATTTCTGAATTAATTGAGACACCAAGATATAGGTTACATGGTCATGGACAACCAACTAATTATTTTTGTTGCCTTATCTGATGCGAAAATACCAACCTGTCTGTACTTTATGACAAACATCAGTAGTATACTCCCGGTATGCTCCCTTTCTTTCAACGTGGAAAATCGACCAAAATATCCCTCCGGTCCCCCCGGGATTTGATCCAGGGACCTCTAGCACCAGAGGCGAACAATTCCCCACTACACCACGGCTGCCAAGGCTAGTTTGCGCAGTATATTGCGCAAACTATATGGGCTGGTCCATTTCATCGAAAAACATCCACGCCGGGTGGTACCAACGTGCCCAGTCGTGGTATTTTGGAGTATATATATGGTAGGGTTAGGGTTAAGGGGGGGGGGGGGGGTGGACCCTCAGCATAGCCTCCGTAAAACTGCCGTAACTTCTTCATTATTCATTTAATCTATATGAAAGTATACATTCTTTTGCAGAAAAGGGTTCAATGAATCCGACCATGATCATGAAATTGACCATTTTGGAGAAAATTATAAAAAACACATTTTTTGACCCATTTTAGTTTCTGCAAAGATAACTCAAAATATATTTTGTCAAATTTTGTCATACTAGTTTTATTATAATCCTAATACAATTCCCTAGGGTGCTTTTTTAATATCTGATTTATCTGACCAAAAAGTGCCAACAAATCTGATTTGTTACCTCCAAAATCATGAAAATCACATTTTTGGCACTTTTTGGTCTATAATTCCAAAATCAATAAGATATTAAAAAGACTTTCTTTACATTTTTGCAAGTTAAAAAAGTAGTTCTTGAACAAGTCCGGTAATTTTAAATTAGTGTTGCTTGAAATTTCATGTTATGTATCTCAATGTTTTGAGGCGAAATGGTAGAAAAGAGAATAATATATAATACTTGACGATATTCTGTCCTTATGATATAGTTTTATGATTATTTGGGAAATAATGACAATCTTTAATACCTACTGCTTATTAAAATAAGTACTCAAATTCTACGCCTCTTGTTTTCCATATACATGTATAGCAGCTTGGACGACTGTGTAATAATAAATCTTACTATAAATCTGGAAACGGTGTATGTTTGTTTGTGTGTTTGTTTATTTGTTTATTTGTTATCCTTATTTCTCCGTTAGTTGTGATCAAAGTGGCGCCTAATTTGCATGAAATAGAGAGGAAATAACGGGAAGGGTGTTAAAGTTTATTTCAGTGAAATTGGTTAACAATTGGCTCCAAAAACAGCAAAAAACCTCTCAGATTTGGCTCATAAATGCCGCTAGAATTGAACAACATTGTGCGTTGCGCGTACTACAGCGTAATCTTACCGTGGCAACGCGTCGCGTGCATGTTTGCGCAAGGCAGTGGCGTAGCTGGGATTTTTTTCAGGGGGGGCAAGATTTCTGAAATTTTCGTAAAAGGTTGGGGGGGGGGGGGGGGGGTGAGGTCAAAAAATTTCGCACGGT
>CM069444.1:22601399-22749584 GCA_035610835.1 Ophiura sarsii
TAAAAACAACAATTTGCACGAGGGGAATCTTCATTTCATCCATTACAGGAAATCTTGACTCACTTTTTTCTGAAGGATTGAGAAGGTTAAGGTTCAAGATTCAAATCGACATCTCCATAAGCATTTAACAGGGATATCTTAAAAATGATACTTTATGTAATTCATTGTAATTTTTAAAGAGAGATAGACAGAAAGAAAACACAACTTTGTTTTTGTTATTAATTTATTGGTGACAGGCTTCACATTTTACATGTGACACCACAATTTCACTCTACTATTCATTGTAAATTCAATACAAATTATACAATCATTCAAGTTTTTACTCAGAAAGGACAAAAAAGAGGTAACATAAAAATTCAAAATTTATTGGTCGGCAGGATATCCTTACACAGTGCATTACTTCAGAATTACCATCACTCAACGGTCTTTGTAAGCACATGTTCCATAACTCCTCAATCTATACCTAATATCTTACATAGAAATGAATCCAACCCTCCCAAATCTCAATTTCCCTCAGTAAGTTTAGACCCTCTTGTCGGTATGCAAAACAAGTTTAAACCGGGTCTAACAACGTTAGACCGGGTTTAAATGATGAATAGTTGAGTCCTTCTGGAAGGACCATTTTATTATAGTATATTATTTGTATGCCCCTAACAAAGTAAAATTGGAGTCGCTTGATTAAGCTAATGCAACAATAAAATGTATTGCCCCGTACAAGGTTCATCAAAATATAAAAGGATCCTTGATGGAAGGACTATTCTCCATTTAGACCAGGTCTAAAGTTAGACCAGGTTTAAGTTGTTTTGTGAATCTCGACTCACATAAACTTGATTGTGCTCACCTGTTCGTATCGTATTGTCTTATCATCTCATCTCGCTTCAATATGTCCTCTTTTTTCTTTCAAATGCTGATGCTGAATCATTTTGAATGAACAGGTACTTTTTTAAGGCTTTTTATTATCCAAGCAATGACAAGTCATATCATATTTATGTAGTTTTCTGCCAGAATCAGTGCTTTTATCATGCTGGTATCCTACTATTATATGGACAGAATCCTCAAACAAGACTTGGCTTAAGTTAAAGGAGATATCCAGCAAGCACAACATTGTGTGTGCATTATATTTTAGAAAAATTATTATCGTGCCCAACTTGCGTAGTTATATAAAACAAAGCATCATACTTATTACAAAAACGAATCTCGGCGATTGAAAGTCCTGGTACGCCCCCCCCCCCCCCCCCCCCCCCTCCAAAAAAGGAAATTACAAACTCATCATCATAAACATATTTCAAAACATATATTTGGATCTTTAAATGGTACTGATTCATGGCAAATCACTCACGCATATTGATTTATACTCAATAATATTAAATATAATTTATGAATGATATGGTTTAGCACCTGGACTAGCATTCTATCCATAACATTTAGTGTTTGGCAGCTTCATGGGTTAACATGAAACTAACAGTGTACCTATCACGGGTAAGGTATCCATGAATGGACTAAAGCTCATAACCTATTGGTAATGTTAGCTTTTCAATAGGTTTACTTTTGGTGATTTCATGAATATCTTCCTCATCTGTAGATTTAAACTAACGCTCTATAATCTGTGCCAGATCAAGTTTGGAGATGACATCGGCCCATCTGCAACAACCTCATAATCTATAGTCTATTTATCCATCATGAGACAGTGACGTAACCGCATCATAATACTATTTTTGGCGAGTCCGCCCATCCAATGACTCCGAGCGCGGATCCCTGCCCATCTTTCCGTGCAATCGCTATGCGCAGGGATCTTCGCCCCACGTAGCAATCAGTGCCACGAAAGTGTCACGCACGGCCCACTACCGAAATTTCATTAGGTTACAAGGCCCGCTTAGCAGCGCTATAAATTGATGCCCTAAAAACCGTCAACAAATTTAAATATTCGCCTTGCTTCCATCCAAGCTGGTTGCTATATATGACATAATTATTGTGTGCAACCAACCATCTGTACAGTATTGCAACACTCATTGAGTAGTTTACACGCATGAGCGTAGATGTAATTTGCAACATAATGGAAACTTACCCATGCAGTTAGCCCCGAATTTAAATATATGCACTGGGTAATCCTCTCGAAGTATTGATAACAATAGGTTTACCAGAGCGAATTAATAGCGCTTCTAAGCGGGCAATTTATGTCATGTGATTTCCTTTAACTCGGCTAGCTACTATTTGGACTCAAAGTGTGCCTTTATGAGTGAGTGATTAATACATATGGTCTTCGCCCAAAATATTTTCATCATTGACATAGCTACATTTCTATAGATGTTTGTTATCCTCAAAGATCGTATAGTAATAAGCATTTATACAAGACTATACAACCGCCAAATAAAATATTTTACGAGCTTTTCTATATGTAAACAACGAAATCTTACACTGTTGCTACGCGCCCGCGTATAAACAAAACATGGCCTTCAGTAGACCTACAAAACGGCGCACGAGGAGACCAGAACAAAATGTCAATCATACAGCACAGGATAGAAAGAGGACTCCATCCAATTAGCTTTAACTCCCGGGCGTGTTTGTAATGTATGAGTTAAACCGGGAGCTAACTATGCATATGATCAAGATGAAAAGGGTGAAATGGGGGTGTCAGTCTCTATGCGCCGGGAATCAAACCCAGACCGTGAGCGTGCAAGTGTGTAGTGTTGTAGTTCCGGATAGGCCCTTACGCTAATCATGGGGTGTCTGTTATATAAATGGGAATGTTACATGGATATCGGTGTTTAAATACATACGTTTAGGCATGCCTATATGGAGGAATGATTAAGGTCAATAGGCAGGGAAATAACTTACGGATATTGCACGCACAGTTCTCAAGACTGGACACAAATGATCTTGACGATAGACCCCTCCTCCCGCCGACTCTAAAATTAAAAACCCTCTGAAATAAGACCAACCTTAACCCTAGGCCTACACATATACTGAATTACATGGAGAGTATATAAATTATGTGTATATAAATTATGTGCATGGGGTGGCCTACCTGGATTTACGGGGACATGGGGTTCCTGTATCATGGGGTATCTGGAATATTAAGGGCACTTGTAATAACTGGATTTTAAGAGTAAGGTGCGTTCATACTCCTGTCGTTGCGCATCGACCGACGTCGATGGATAAAAAGTTGACATTGCTTCAACTCGCGCGCCGATGTCCATCGACGTCGGCCGATGCGCAACGACGTGAGTATGAACGCACTTTAAGAGTACACATCCCATGAACCCGAGAACCGCGAAATCTAGTATTCTACTTATTGCAGCACATAAACATGTGTGTCTACTCTAGGCTCTGGCGTATATACACGAGCGTAGAACGACGGAAGATACATATGCGTGTGTGAATGGTGTGCCTGTTAAGTTATGTCACTGTCCAGAGGAAGACAAATGGAGTATAGTGACCCGGGGTCTGTCAACTATTACACTGTACACATGACCACAAAACGGGTAATAAGGGATGGGGGTGTTACACCGGTGACATGTTTAAGGTTCTAAAACTGGTCTAAATTCGACCATTTCAAAATCCTGTCAAGATTTCACTCCTTTATATAGAGGGTCAAATTCAGGTGGAAAACACAAGACATATCTCATTTAATGGTGTATTTGGCTCCAGAGGAAATACCCGTCTGAGAAATGTTTAGTCATGCATGCTTACAGCTTGATAGTTGGCTGATTAAGAAATGTACAAGTATTAAGTCTTCATTTGCTTTCATAAATTTTTTGTCTTCAATTTCACTGACTACCTAATGTCAAATAACTGCTTATTTATTAGGCAGTCAACTGCCAGGACTGCTTATGAAATTGTCTTTGACTGCTTATTTTCGAATGGCTACTCTGTTGACTGCCTAATTAAGCAGTCAATTTACGTTGACTGCTTACTGATTGTCTTTGACTGCTTACCGACTGCCTATTAAAGTTGTATGGTAAGGTAGGTCCCCTCCTGGGTATATTGATAGGTGTGACAATTGACAAACAACATTCTTATCATGATGCTTTCACTATATATCTTTCCCAAATGTAAATTTGGTAAAGTGACACAAAGATAAAGCCTTGACATGTATCAGGCATGGACATTTCAGGTGTACATGGACATTAAAGGGGCACTGAGAAACACATATAGGAGTGCGCCCTCAATTTGTCTGGAAATCAGTTTTGTAGCACCTACGTAATACTTCGGCGTATACTAACTACCATCTGCCACCATTTACCTTCTTAATTCAGCGTCTATCATGTAAAATTTCACTATTTGGTAATTTTGATGTAGATCACTCACAATAATTCTACAAGTTTTCTCTATCCAAATATTTTTCAGTTTTATAATGCAAATTATTTCATCGGAGATACACTGCTTTGTGTATCATAACTTTTGCGGCACACTGTAATGTATACTAGAAAACTAATTGCATGTATAAATAATATATAGCTGCATGAGGGTTGTTTAAGATTAGATATTCTTGTGTTAGGGTTTAGCTTGTACCAGAAATCATCATCATACGACACATGGGAAGATTTCTTTTACATTGCATTTATTCCAGTTACTTGTAGTTACCATGGTTACGCAACAGTTAACCAAGGTATGACGCAAATAGAGAGACTGCCTAGCTTCCACAGTATGGGAATGACAATGGCCCTGTTTGAAAAAAAGGATGCTCTAATTATGTCGACGCCCATTAACAGTGTTTCTAGAACATAAACGCCTAAATAATTTGTATAATAAAGTATAAACAGCGCCATAATATATATCAATACTCTTTCACCCAAGGGAAATTGAGGGAGCTGTTGAGTACTCGGATATGGAGTAACCAAGTGTTGGTTATTAAGGCCCCACGGCAAAACTAGTATGTATGACTCATACGTATAAGAGACTTATACGATTGCCACCAAAAGCGGCCAAAGTAATATTTCAAATTACCATAATAGGTACAAGCATCCAGAAAAATTAAACTGATCCACAATGCATATACTTCCATAATAATATAGACATTTTTGTCTCAGTTCAGTTTTTATTTATGCTTGTAATGTGAAATATTAATTTGGCCACCATCATACCAGTCTTACGTACAAGTCACTTATATGCACGAGTCGAACATACTAGATTTGCATCACACCCTAAGTATTATGGGAACCATATGCCACTGTTCAATCTCATTTTGATGCCAGCCTCAGTTATACGTCTGTATTACTTAATCCAACCCTTTTCCTAACCAACTCTAACTCTACTTCAACACAAACCTAACCCTACTTATATCCTAAACACTAATAAGATGATTGAATTTGGAAATTGACATATTTTTTACTAATTTGACCGTCATTATTCCATGATTCCCCTTGTCAAATGAACCGACAGTGCCAAACTCCACTGAAAATGACCGGCGGACTCAAATATTGGTGGGCAATTGCTCCCCCTCCCCCCCCCCCCCCCCCCCCCCCCCCCCTTCCCCTGACTTCACACACTATTGTGTCCTGAACACCATAGAACTACCGTGGGCACCTCAACCATAGTTGTTTTGTTAGAATGTCCGTAATTTCTCAGTGAATACATGTTCAATGGATATAATTTGCAATATGTGTGTGCGTTTATCTCCTTAGGTCCCCATTTGGTGAAACAGACGCGTAGAAAGATGGATACAGTACATCATTATAGTTGCACCAATCAGACTCAGGGAGTTAATAGAAAATTGGACTCCGGTAATGCGCAATGGACAAAAAATATACAACATTTGTTTTTGGTATAGAATTGTGTTTTATTATATACATTAGAATTTCAATCACAATACTTTGAATCTTGGGTTAAAAATAAGTATGAACATTTACATTTTTAGATATTAGGCCTATATCTACACTAGCAAATCTAGTGAGTGCAACAACATTGTAAGTGGCAGAGACGATGTTATTGCACTGAGAAAAACTTGAGAACAAACAGGGAGCAACAACAGCGTGCAACAACATCGTAGCGGTAGATCAATTTCACTCAGAATGCTATGAAAGTAGAATGCAATACTGACGTAAATGGTAGATACGATGTTATTGCACGCAACCAAAAAACTGTAGTGCACTCACAGAATTGTTTTTTATAATAATTACAAATTAATTAATTTGTTTTAGAACTTCAACATTATCTTAAAATTTGCACAATTATCTACTCTTTCAAAATATGTCAAAAAGTCAAAAATGTCACTTACGATGCGGTTGAACTTGCACAATGACATGCCTTTTCAAAATGATGTCTAATAGACAAAAAAGTACTGTATACAAATATTGAGATAGAAAATAAAAATGCCACCATACCAAGCATTTGTCAGCCGCTTAAAAACCATAGATCCATGATGATATGTGTTTATATCTTGAATGTGTCCCAATTTTATAGAATTATTTCACCATGAACTCCTGTCGTTGCGCATCGGTCGACGTCGACGGATAAAAATTGACATTGCTTCAAATTGTGCGGCGATATCTGTTGACGTCGCCCGATGCGCAACGACAGGAGTATGAACGGACCATTATTTTTAACAAGGCGGAAGTGAGAATAATAATTATCATTCCCTCGTGGTGGTCAAAAAATAAAAAATAAAAATCCTTGACAAATTTATTCCTCCATAATTATTATCATCCCTTCCACCGTGTCATGTTTTATTTGTTAGAATTGATATTGTTTCTCCATCATGCTTTTTACTAGAGAGCCAGGAGAATATGATAATTTGAACCCTACACCTTAGATGCATTTATAACGCTTCGATACCAATTGTCCTCATTAGCTCAGTTTGTAGAGCATCTGGCTGGAGTCCAAGAGGTCCCATGTTCAAATTCCGTTCGAGGAATGAATTATCGACCACCATGATGAGGGAAAATAACTACTAATTTATTATTTTTTCATTCATGTTTCAATACCTAATCCATTCCCTTCTTTAGTGGATTATGTTTGTGGAACTAAGAGCCAGTGTTTTCTGGTTGATTTTTTGATGTGATCTGGTAAATATGAAACCCGACACTCTTTAGATCAGGGTATTTTTAACTTAGTTGATAAGTTCCCTTGTCACCATTCACAGGGTGTCAGTGGTGTTGTGCTTGCTCTCTCCCTGGATATAGAGTTTCAAGTTATATGATTAAGGTCAATAAATGTGTATGTGTTGTTTTGAGAAAAAATTGGAAAAATCAATACATGTGCGGTCACACGCTGATGTTCGTATGTGGAGAGTGCTATTGTGAGTGTATCAACATTTGCGCAAGTGCATTGATTTGTCAAATCTTTTGAGTAACAAAACTTGCGCATGTATTGACCTAATTCATACACGACAAAACAAATCAAAATTTACAATTATGTTAACTTATTATATCACCCGCATGCCGCAGTGAAAATCAGCAAACCTGTGCTGCGTGAACAGTGAATCAAAACAACTAAAGCGTGTGGTGCGCATATGTACGGCACACACGGGTTGCAATTTGATACTTTCAATGCACTCCGCGTATCTTAGTTTCCTATGTTGCGATTGGTTTGAAAAATAAAAATCCATGAAAATGATACCAAAAAACAACCACTACGGAAGACAATGGATTAACGGCTACTGAAACCTATATTTAAATGGTATTTTTCATGAGATTGTCCCTATAAATTTAAGGCAACAAAAATACACTGTTCGCTATACAGGCCCGACCGACCTCTTTTTGATTTTGAGAATTTAAAATCGATTTTAAACATTTTTTTCTAATTTTTTTAAATTTTAAATCGGATTGTTTTTATTTAAAAACAACATAGTAGAGTCATTATCTTGGATTCCGTGACCATTTTCTTCCTACCTTAGTTTCCTAGTGAATTTGTCAACTAGAACCATTTTAAGAGAAAATGAGCTCCCATGCACCTCTCAAAAGTGACGGGAATGTTCTTTTATAGCGCAATTTCCAAAATGGCCGCCATACAGGGGCCCAAAAATTCAAATGGCTTTAATTTTGGAACATTTTCGGCCATTTTGGAATTTGCGCTATAAAAGAACATTCCCGTCACTTTTGAAAGGTGCATGGGAGCTCATTTTCTCTTAAAATGGTTCTAGTTGACAAATTCAATAAGAAACTAAGGTAGGAAGAAAATGGTCACGGAATCTAAGATAATGACTCTACTAACAACAAAACAAACCAGCAATAATATGCCTGACCCTGCCTGTGAGGTCCCTTCGACCATAGAACAGGGTTTTTTGTCGCCTCATAACATGTTCTGATCAAGTTTAGGTTGCAGTTACTGCACTATATTCAATTACAATTCATTGTTCTAGATTTTATATTATTTTTTATGAATGTAAAATATATTATATTTTTGTAAATGTATTCAGTATTGCAACAAAGTTGAAGCTGAAAAATATATCTCAAATGGGTCTTTTAAAAGTGTACATACATGTATGTATATTATGTTTTCAATATTTGAATATAATATGATGCACTTAAAGGTAGATGTTCTGATTGCTGTCCCATTTTCAACTTGATGTTTTCTATTTTACATGAAAGGTCATCCTTCAAATTGTCGCATTCCAAAGTTAGAGTTGCATAACTCCAATGGTTCTATTTTAGTAGAAGCACAAGGTTACCAGAAATGTGCCCATTGAATATACACCAGCTGGTGGGTGCATGGTTAACCACCTTTGGCAGTAATACACCACATTTTAGCCTATATTTTCCAAATGGATCATTTCTGGCCCCTAAGATTTTACAGACATTATGAGAAAAATATGGGGATCCTTCTGATATCATAATATCTTGATGTGAAAAAAAACCATAGCCCCCAAAAAGTGATCGGAACATACACCTTAAAGGTGGCTGTTCCGATCACTTTAGCTTTTTCGCCCATTAACATTATTTTGATATCAGAATAAACCCCATATTTTCTGCAAAATGTTTGGCGCAAGAAGTATGTTCCATTTAGACATTATAAGCCAAAATGCAGTGAATTACTGCCAAAGGTGGTTAACCACCCAGCCAGTTTGTGTACTACTCAATAATCAAATTTTATGTCACCTTGCGCTTCTAAAGTAAAAACCATTGGAGCTATGCAACTCAAACTTTGGAATATGACTATTTTAAGGATGACCCTTCATGTAGAATTGAAAACATCAAGTTGAAAATCGGGCCAGCAATCCGAACATCTATCTTTAATTTGGTACAATACCACACGGTACCATCATTCACATAACTCCAATGCAATAGGGGTATATATCAATTAACTGGAGATAAAAATGCATTGCCAAGACGATATAAATCTAACAAACCAATGATAAGGATGGATCTATGCGCAAATACTAAAAGCAACAAGATGTAATCTTATCGTTTAGTAAGTGTAAATACTGCAATTTCATTGGTTAACACGTATGAAATCTAATCCATACAACAAGGCCCTTGGAAGTATATTTTTTATGGGGGTGCTGTATATACATTTGTAAGTCTTCACCACTACGGCGTGAGGTCTAGGGGCCCGCTTAAGGGCCCCTGGTGGGGTCCAGGGGTGAAGCCCTTGGCAGGGTTCAGGGGTAGGAGCCCCCTGAAGCTGTTGGGTTTTAGCATGTTTGAATGACCTAAAAGCTCTCCTTGCTATGAATATTTACATTTATTTGTAATAAACTTGGGCTTGGTTCATAAATACCCTAAAAAACTAATGAAAGATGAAAAATGTTACATTAAACTACAACGCGCGAAGCTTGCAAAAATCCATTTTTGTAACTAAAATGGTCCAGAAAACGTTCCTGAAGCCATCTTGTAATGCTTGAATAATTAAATATTGAACATAATTACGCGCCAAGCGCGAAAAAATTACCAATGTTTTATCTAAAATGGTCATAAAAACGTTCCTGAAACCATCTTGTTATGCTTAAATAATTAACATTGAAACAAATACGTGCAAAGCGTGCACAAATTACCAGTGTTTTAACAAAAATGGTCAAGAAAACGTTCCTAAAGCCATCTTGTTATGCTTGAATAATAAAATTTTGAACATAATTATGCGCAAAGCGCGCAAAAATGCCTAGTTTATCTAACTAAAATGTTCCAGAAAAAGTTCCTGAAGCCATTTTGTTATGCTTGAATAGTTAAATATTGAACATAAATATGGTGCACTAAAATGGTCCAGAAAACGTTCCTGAAGCCATCTTGTTATGCTTGAATAATTCAATATTGAACATAATTACGCGCGAAGCGCGCAAAAATGTCCAGTTTTTTTAACTAAAATGGTCCAGAAAACTTTCCTGAAACCATCTTGTTATGCTTGAATAATTAAACATTTAAACTAATATGTTTGAAGCGCCCAAATAAATCCAGTGTTTTAAACTAAAATGGTCCCAATAATGTTCCTGAAGCCATCTTGTTATGCTTGAACAATTAACATTAAAACCAATACGCGCGAAGCGCGCAAAAGTCTCCATTTTCTTAAACTACAAATGGTTCAGAAGACATTCCTGAAACCATCTTGTTATGCTAGAATAATTAACATTGAAACTAATACGCGCGAAGCGCGCAAAAAAAATCAAGTAACATTTTAACGTATTTGTGTTGTCTTACGAATTATTTCCTCCTCCCCCACCCACACACACACACCCTCTCACTGTCAGAGGTGAGAAATACTTGACTTTGGTATATTAAATTGTTGTGTAGTGTATGTAATACCAGTTTTATACCAGTATACCTACCCCGCCACTGGCCCTCCAGGCCAGTGGCGGCACCAGCCTCATAATTTGGGAGGAGGCAAGAATTCTTTTTAGGGGGCAAAAAGCTGTTTTATGCTAACATTGTCAACATTTGGTCTAATTAAACCTAATTTAGTATGAAAATTTGCGCAGAAAAAAAATGCCTTTTTATGCTTAAATTGTCTATTTTTTTCTTATTTAAACTAAATTGATTTTTCTTTTTTCGGGGGAGGGGGGGGGGGGCAACCCCCCCCCCCCCCCCCCCCCCGTGTTGCCGCCACTGCTCCAGCTCTTGAACTTATTATTGGATTGACACTGTATATTTTTTCAAAAATCTTAAAATCTAAAATCTAGGGAGTGCTTAATTACACCTCCATACACACCGTCAGAGGTGAGAAATTTGGTCATATTAAATTGTTATGTAGTGTATGTAATAACAAAATCTTAAAATCTTAGGGGGTGCTGCGCACCTTTACCTTATTATTGGACTGACAATGTATATTTTTTCAAAAATCTTAAAATCTTAGGGGATGCTGCAGCACCCCCAGCACCCCCCCCCCCCCCCCCTCCCTTCCCAGGGCTTGTATTCATCACCAAAAGTATCGAGACACTTAACAAATGAGGCAATAATTAACGGCCCGAAAGGGTAGGGATTAATCGAAACAAATAACTCAGTACTTAATTTTGTTCTGCATACGTTGTCACCTCGATTTTTGAGATACGATGTTGCGGAGTGGAGTTATTGTTATTTCAATGGTCGTAGGTCCAGTTTCAAAAGTGACAATCATCCCTATAGAATCATCTTTTGTACACGTGACGTGTGTACACTATAAGGATGATTGTCACTTTTGAAACTGGACCTACGACCATTGAAATGACAATAACTCCGCTCCGCATCATCGCATCTCAATAATCGAGGTGTAAAAATACGCAGAACAAAATTGTGCACTGGGATATTTGCTTCGATTAATCCATACCCTTTCGGGCCGTTAATTATTGGCTCATTTGTAAGTGTCTCGATACTTTTTGTGAGGAGTTTATATAATACTTTAATAGTTTTATGATTATTGGGGAAATAACGGCATTTAAATATATAGTTGGTATTTGTTAATTCTTCGCCAACGAAATCGGTAACTGTCACGGTGACCGAGTGGTCTAAGGCGTTGGTCTATTGGCTTGTATACTATTATAAGTTAAAAGTTTAACGGGTTCGCCGTCGGACAAGTTTTAATCTGTATACTATTAGCTATGAAAACTTTTACGCGTGAATTCGAATCTTACTGGGGTCACTTTTTCTTTTGTCTTTATTTTTTGTAACAAATGATGTTGTTTTATCAGTTTAAACATTGGACATTTAATTTATACTATACAAATGCTTTTCCCCCTCTGAAATATGCCATTTGAATTAATTGCAATTTAATAATTTAGAGAAGTGTATACGGCTTTTCGGCGCGGCTACGACGGATCATGGACGGATCCCGACGGGTTGTTTTTTCGTGTTGCCGGTGTGTTCTTACGATACCAGCACGTGACCAATAAGGTTTCAATAAGGGAGTGTTCATAAATACTTTAGTGGGAGGGGGGGTGGAAAAAATGAGGGGGATCAACAACAAAAGAGGTCTTTAAAAGGGGGATCAGAAAAAAAGTTCCTTGTTGGGGGATCAAATAAAATGGTGGGTATTTCAGTGGCGTGGGGAGAGTCTGTGTCGGTTGAGATTGGCAAGAGGAGTCATGAAACTGTCCACAAAATGCAATGTTTGTTGATACAAACTTGTCTAGAGCCCAAATGTACTTTAATCATAGCAAAAATAAGTGTCAAGTTGAAAACTTTTCGCTGGCTGCACGCGCACATCTTTAGTCAGAACAATTTTGTCGGTTCAATTGCAGTTCTTACCCAAACCCCAATATGAAAAACCTAGCTACGCCACTGGGTTTTTATGTACCAGCGATCACGAGTGTCGGGCAGGATTATAAAGAAGAAGACCTACACATATTTTGTTTTGTTAACTTATAATAGTCTTAGTTTATGTATACCTTACCTACCATGTCTATAGGTTTATATAGAATGTTGTTTTGTTTCTGTTATAGAACATGAACGGACGTGGGGGGGGGGGAATCAAAACAAAAAAAAGGATCTTAAAAAGGGGATCAAGAAAAAAACACCCTACTGAGAAAAAAGATACCTAAGCGGCACACCGTATACCTTATATACGTCTGTAGTACCACCATCATTATACCAATGACCACGGCTCCGGCGAAGTTCAATCAACTAATGGAGCGTTCATAAATACTTTGGTAGAGGTGGGGACTAGAAAATCATAGGGTGGGGCGGTCAAAAAAGTGTTGAAGATCCAAAAAGGGGGTAAAAAAGTTTTGAAAACCCATGGGTCAAAAACGTTTGAACACTCATTTATTTCCATAATGATCAGGGGGCTTGATCCCTGCTAACCTATGCACAATATTTATTCATAGTTTTCAGTGAAATTTAACAATTTAAACAATGTTGTGTAGGCATACAAAAATAGAGAGGGATCCCAGGGGATCCCCATATCATGTACAGGTGGGTGACGGAGCATGTGCGGCAGCCAGCAGCCATACCTGTCCACAGTGCGAGGGCGAGTCTGAACTAACGGACATGTATGCAGGGAATTCTATTGTAATTGTTAATGTAAGTCCTTCTCCAAGTGCAGGCTCACAAGGGCCAAGTCCAATTCCATCGGAACATTAATCGGGGGACAGAATAGAATTGGGGAACAAGATGCGTACATATATATTGCTTTTTAATTTCAAACTAGACAAATCAAACCAATGCTTAGCTATTTTTAGGTAATTTTGATACTAAAAATCAATGAATGTCGTGGGGCTTGAGCTCATTTGGGGAGGGGTGCCGCCACTGATGGCCAGATCATTGGTCGGCTAAGTGGAGGGGATTTGTTTGAAAGGCGCACTGGTCATTATTAAATATACTGATATTTAAACAGTTTTAATTAATTTCAGCCTTAATTAATAACTTAACAATGAACCTCATCGTCATTATTTCTTTATTTTTTTAAATCTAAAATTAAAATGTCAAAAAAGAGTGCAAGAAGGATGTATCCTAAACCAAACTACGATCGGATATGGGTCATTCTTCGGTATCTGTAACATTTCAAGTTTCTAGAAACTCGGATTTAAATTTCAACTTTTTCTAGCTTTGAATATTTTTTCACAAAGATAAACATCTGGAGCATATTAAAAAACATGTTTGGCACAATCTTTACGGATATTTAATTGATTTTCCCCTTATTGTGTATAGAATGGTCACACGATGGAGTCATCTCCGTCACATTTTCAGTATAAAAATCCCTTAAAAAATGTATATGATTCCAGACTAGAAATTGACATACATATCCCAAACTATAAAATAAAGAGTATTCTCTTCAAATAAATCCAACTATTTTATTGTTTCAGTATAACATACCGATTTCAAAACTTCTCAAAAGTTAACAAACTCAAAAAGTACCGATTTTTGGTTTAAATGTTGATTGTCAATTTTTTTTTCTTCATCGATACCCTCTTAGTGAACGTACATTTCAGCTAACACTATTTATTTATAAATTACAACTGATAATTGTGTCCAATGCTGTATTACTTTACACATTATGAGCTTCAAATACTCATGTGACAGAGGCCTGCGTGTGAAAGTCAAATCCGTCACGGTGCTCAGTCATCTCCGTCAGGCAGAAAATCAACGATAATGTGACGGAGATGATGGTATATGTAACGGAGTGACGTGACGGAGATGACAATCTTAAGGGTTGGGACGCTATAGCTTCGCTGGAAAAGTATGTCTAGCGGTCTACTCCCGGGGGGGGGGGGGCAGTCAAACATAATGGTGTACACATGCGTGACCAAATTTTTTCCAGACACCCCCTAAACAAGTTTTACCCTGCAAGCAAAATTACCCCCTAAACAAGTTTTTAGCGCGCTTTCCTTGCAAATTTTGACCCCTAAACAAGTTCTTGCCAGAATATGACCCCTAAACAAGTTTTGTCTATTTAACGGGGAACAAAATAAGTTACCCTAAACACGTTCGACCTGTATTTTAAGCCACCCTTTTTCTTGAAAATCAGCGTTTTTGATACCCTTAACGCGTCACGCGCGTGACGCGTCCAACACAGAAAAACACCCCTTTTTACGCGTTTTTTTGGTCACGCATGTGTACAACATTATGTTTGACTGGCCCCCCCGGGGGTCTACTTCAGGGGTATCGTTAGTGGTCACTTCTATTTTTTTACCGCCGATCCTAAATATCCAATGAATATATATTTTCAATTGATTCTATAGCGTTCGGAAATGACACTGAATAAACATACGCACATACCGGTACTATGTTTCGAAAAAACTGATTTTTGATGTATTGCTAAATAATAGCGCGTACTAACCTCACATGTGTTAAAGTTCATTGCGGTAAGTTCAAACGGTCAAAGCAGTGTTTCTATTCTTCTTTTATTACGAATGATATGGCGCTGCCTATGGTCTGTGACGGAGATGACACAAAACGTCGGGACAAAATTTCCCGACAAAAACTGGTAAATTAAGCTCCAATAGACCTATAATGCCATATTTGGATGGATGAAATATATATGATTAAATCGTAAATAACTAGCGTTTATGAGCATTTTCATGACGAAACCATCGGGACACGGGGTTTTGTAGGGTATTGGCATCAAACATTGGACAAATGTTATCTAAAAAATAATTCTCCAGCGTTTTATGATTTTGTTATGATGGGAATTATGTTTATGAACAGAAATACACAAACAGATGTAGTTAAGAGTGACGAAATTACCAGATATAGGATATCAAAGTATCGGGACATGAAATGTAACATTTACCGACATTTCGGGCAAAAACTTTCACACCGCCCGTACCACAAACAATCAATTTCTTGCCGTCATCTACAAACGAGAGGCCCCTTGAATATGGTGATATGGCGAGGTCAATGCTACCTAGATATTCACCTGATGCGGAAAAACATAAAATATTAATAGTATTTATCTCCAAGTTAGAAATAAATATGATGTCTTGATAGCAGTACACACCACGAGGATCCCATTTGTGATCATTGCCAGTAAGCTTCAGAGTGCACAGGACCTGTCCAGTGTCGCTTATTATCTGTGGAGGCTTATACCACTCAGCTACAATGATTGTATCTTGGGACGTGACACCAATATACAAGGGGCGGATGTCTACCTTAATACTGTTAATGCGAGTACCATCTTGTCTGTGTGTGTTAATACACTTATTGCTCACATCACCTGTCAGTATACGATCACTGGAATCTATGGTAAGGCCATTTAAAGACATGAAATATGGAGAGGATAGAGAGGATAATTTCGACTGTGGGTTTGATGGCACCCATTTACCCTTAAATGCGCCATTAACATCATATATCTTAATGTACTTAGTTTGATCAGTTGTAAAATAATCACCGGTTGAATTGACAATGATTTGATTAGGATGTGATGTTTCCAATCCTTGAGTAGTTTCCAAGCTGAATTTGTACTCTCCATCAGTAGTGAACACCTTTACCTTTGAAGTTAAGTCGGCAATGGCCACATCTCCATTCAGGTTGACCGCCATACCCATACCATGAGACAGTTTACCTGGTCCGGACTTGCCAAATGACTTCTCGTACTTCCAAGTACCATCGATAATGTTCCTCTTTTGCTGCTGCTTTTGATATCTGTTATGTTATAAATTAACATTGACATTATAATAAATCAATCAATATTGTGATTAATACTATACTGTCTATACAAGCAATTGCAGGATAAATTAAATCAAAAGTCGTAGTGCTTGTCTTTTTATGTGTTTGTTTGAGATTTTGTTCGAAAATATTTTGTATTTAGATATGGCTGATACAGTGGGAAGATAGCACCAAACATTTTTCATTTAGATATGACTGTTACGGTGGTTCCTAATACATGTATACTGAAGATAGCACCAATGTGTTTGGAGCTATCATCAGAAGATATAGCAACCGGCAACTGCCATCAGTAATATACAAATGAATGTGTTTGGTGCTATCTTCAGTAAATAGCAATCGCCGTATCAGTCATATCTAAATGAACAATGTGTTTGATGCTATCTTCAGTAGATAGCAATCGCCGTATCAGATATATCTAAATGTGAAATATGTTTGGTGCACAGTAGATCCCTGGTTGTTATTATATCTGTCTTCGAGTAACACTATTATAGTTCCGTGCTGCGCCGAGCGTAGCGAAATATATACGACCAAAGGGAGTACAACAGATCAGGGAAAATACCACCAAGCTATGTCTCGGGGCACATGATCTGGACCCTTACATTTCGTCGCTGCTCTGACATACCGGCACATCACTTTTCTTAATTCTGTTGTGATGCGCCGGTATGTCAGAACAGCGACGATTTGTAACGTAACTTATTACTCTCTATATACATGATATACTGATAGTCTATTATACTGATAGTCTACATCTCGAAGGCTATTGATGTTATTTGCAAGACATGGCAACTCAGCACACTAATTTGAAGCAACATGGAAGCATTGGCAGTCTTGGGAAGATGCCTGTCCATTCACACTGTAACCCCACACATTCCATGCTTCTAGAACATTGTATTTCTCAAAATGTATTTTTCATCATGTTCATAATGACGGCTCTACTCATGAGAACACATGTGTATTTATGGCATTCCTTCTGACATGGCTGATAGGATCAACTACAGGGATAGCACTGGATCCAAAATGTGAGAGGTCCCATGACATTTTTCAGGACCCCGTAGGACTTCAAAAAACAAATTTAAGGGGTCCCCCAAGAAAATGAGGTGTCCTGAAGTTTGGGTATTTAAAAAAAATACTTTTCTACGGTCAGTTTTAATGGATTTATATTGTGAGCAAAGGATGGATATGTAATTTACAGAATTTCTTAAGGTTTCCATTTCCACACATCGTCAAATTTAAGGGGTCCCTTCAATTTTGATCGGGACCCGCAAGTCTTTCCAATTGTAAACCTGACGCGTCACTATTAGAAAGTGAGAGGTCTAGGACGCGCAGACGCGTCAGAATGCGACCCCTGATCAACTATATACATACTGCTAGAGCTGATAGTAGGACTAAATTGGCACTGATGTTACATGAAGCGATGTTACATTATCTTTATTTAGAAGTGATGTTATATTAATTTGTTTCCGTAAAATACACCGATAATTACCCCCATTCAAACGTTAAACAATGTCAACACTGGCACGTTCTTTTCAACATGTTCAATGTTTACACTTAAATCGACAAAAAAGCGTGTTATTTCTTATTTCATAAAATCCAGTGTTATCACCCTTGTAAACTGCATGTTGTGTGAAACACTATATACGCCTTTGCTCTACCCAAACTTTCATTCCCTCTAAACATCTAATGGTACACCCTAAAGGCTATGGCAATAACCATGTGTCTTGTCTTGTATTAATTTATACAGCATTAATTATAACACTTACAACATCAATGATATCATCAATACTGGGTCGTTTGTGGTAGTCAGTATTCCAACATTGTCGCATAAGATCAGCCAACCATTGAGGGCAGTCTCCTGGGATGGGTAGCCGTTCATCGTCATTGCAAACCTTCCAAGCGACGACTTGACTGTCCATACCCTTAAATGGAAACTTTCTTGTCCAAAGTTCCCAGAATACAACAGCGAGTGCAAACAGGTCATATGATGGAGAGAGTATGCCATGTCTAAGAAGCTCTGGTGCCATCCAGTGGTAGGAAGCTGACTCTGTCGCTTGGCTGATTGTACTCGCGATATTTTTGGCCAATCCAAAGTCGCCTAACTTCAAGATGCTGCCTCCCGTAATCATATAATTCGGCGATTTAATGTCTTTGTGTACAATCTTCATTTCTCTGAGATATTTGACTGGTATGGCTGCTTGCTTTGCCCAAGAGAAAAATTCATCTACTGGCAAATGTTTATCTTGATGTTTATCAAGATAAGATCGAAGTGATCCATCTTCACAAAGTTCCAAAATCAGCAGGAAATCCATCTCTTCATCTACCACGCCAAGAAGCTTCACGATGTTGGGATGGTCAAGCGTGGACATGATATTCAGCTCATGTTTGTCATTGCGGTTTAATTTCTTGGCAGCAATGTCAATATTTCCTTCTTCTCTTTTCCAAGTCATCTGATACACAGAGCTAAAACCTCCTGATCCTATCTGCTTAATATACTTCAGTTTGCTTCTCCTGATAGCATTGATTTGGTTGGCCATTTTCCTGATGGGTCTTAGATTCCACCTGTCGGCACAGAAATAATACAAAGCCAAATAATTATACAGTGGTTTTGAAACTGTACTCTACAGAATCTAACCTGTTGAGGAATTGAACCCGGGATTCCTGCGTGGGAGCCATAAAGCGCATACCATAATGCTACACTAGATGTAACTGTTTTGGCAGAGTCGTTGATAAAGATTTTTTACGCGTTGCTGATCCCATAATTCTTCTAAGGGACTTTGGTACGAACTAACAGTAACAGGTACTTCAATTTTAACGAACCATTTTGAGGGTGCCATATATACGAGGGTCATTCAATAAGTTCTACCTCCTCCCTCATACCATTGCTAATATGAATGTACGCCTCATGACAGTTGTCATGATTATAGTTAAATAATAACTGATATCTGTTTTACTTTTGATATGATGCGGTTAAAGCCAGAGAGAGATTTTGGACAACGGAAACGAAAAATTACCTTAAAGATAAATACATGTTTTTAGTGGGGGTTTTTTGTATTATATGATTAGATATAAGAGCATGATTGCAATACTGAAAATGGAAATCAATGAATGATATATAATACAATTACAGTATTTCATGTATGAATAAGATTGTAAGCAATATTAACTCTTGAAGGCTTGCAAGTAGTGTAATATCAACTCAAATGTATTTCTATGCCTTTAACATAATAGTCACTTTATGAATTTTTCATTATGTGCAACCTTCAGAATAGTCAATCAGGTAGCCAATGATAGAAAAATATCTCTTTGAGAGACTTGTTATCCCTCTAATTAGTCCGGTATATTAAAAATCACTTAGTTTTCATGAAAGTCAAATATGTCTTTTGCAGGGTTGTCTGAGGAGGGGTAAACGTATGGTTGTCCTGATCTGGTTCAGGTTAATCAGAGGGCCTATTTTTTCCAGATAAATCAGTCACCTTTATTGTTTTATAGCCTGTTATGAGATATCTGACAATAAGAACGGTTATAATTAACCGATAGGTATGTTTATCCTCTTACAATAGACCAGATGAATAGCACTTCGGTGATATTTTGCTGTTTTTCATCCGTTTCCGTCACACTAAATGGAAGTTTGGTTTTCACTGCATCTCTAGAAAAGTACAACCAGTACATTTTACAATGAATTTGTGGCTGAGGTTCCAAGCTACAATTGTGTGATATTTTATCAGACTGGCTTACATAATAGTAAAGTTATGAGGTAGGAGGTAGAACTTATTGAATGACCCTCGTAGTGAAAAAATAGGTTCTGAGTTGAATGAGTTTTGCTGAGAGTTTTTACGTACAACATGTACAACTGTACAATAAATTTGAGAGTAAATCTAGTCGTATATCACTGCCTCTGAGAAGTATCGCGTTCGTATCTGCTGTTTTCTTCTGAATGGACGAGCCCAAATTTGGTTTTATAAATGTGGAAACAATACACGTGAACACGTGCGCGCTATTGTGTGCAAATATTTCATTATTTAACGAAAATTGTACACAAAAACGTTCCATTTTGTGTGACAAATAGAGCTATTCAAGTTTAGTTGATGGAACACTAAACTAAAATAATTCATGAGACAAAAATGGACAATTTTAACGCTAAACGTTAAAAACACGTCACCTGGGTTAGTTTTTGTTTGCGGGAGGGCGAGTCCCCAATATGAATTTTAATGGGCACGCCCGCCCCCGTCACCACTTATGGTTTGCTTCATGCAACATTGCAATACTTGAGAGCCCATTAGTAGTTGTAGTAGTGGGCCATTGCTATTTTTGGTGCGCTTACTTCCTGTTGAAGCAGGGCAGATATAATGGAAGTAGAAGTGGAAAAGTTATGAAAAACTACAATTAAACTTGTAGTCTCGCACTTAGTTTATTTATACATATATAATTAATCGACTCCTAGTAAGAATTCTACTTAAGAAAAAGTCTTTGTCTTTGCAACATGCGAAAAAATACAGTATGACAGAAACAACTCACCTTCTTAAACACAAATCGACACCGAGTACATGTAGCGTTTAACGAATCTGGAAAAATGGCGTTACGTCAAGAAATTATATGATTGTGCACGTGACCTTGTGTTGATGGCGTACCAAATGTCAAAGAACCTTGGTATAGACACATTCACGGGTCGGTGGATAGGCTTTGTCACAAAATCTGAGTCATATTTATTTGTAAATTGTTGCGCACAACGAAGTCGTGGGACCGAAGTCGTCAATAGATAAGTGAATAATTGTACCGGGTGTCCCTAATATATTGTGCACATGTTTGTGCAACTTGTTGACCATGAAGTTCTTAAGTCTGGTATCATATATTTATACAAGCGGAAAGGGAGAACACTCATCTTTCAGATGCCGTTTATTTGATCTGATTTGGATTTGTCAATCCTGAGATATACCCAGTTTATCAAAGCTACCTCAAATCGACGTTGTGCCACTTTACAGTTTCAAAGGTTTACTCCTAATTTTCTTTAAATGGCGCTAATCATGGTTTATCTTTATTGTTAGGTGTTGTGTTTGGTATCAAAATGTGTCAACAAGATTCATCCAAATGTCTATCTAGCCTGTTGGGTAAAAAAAATAATCGAAAGTTACTTTAAAGGACCTAAACAAAGTGTAAGAATAAATTAAACATACGCATTCGTAAGTCTAAGAGAATGTACTTTTACACAAAGTGTGAAAAATCTAAAAATAAAATGAAAGAAACATGGAAAGAAATTAACGGTATCATTGGTAAAGGTAAAAAACAGTCACCACAGTGCCAATTTAAAGACGAAAATGGCAATATCATAAATAACTCCCAAGACATTTCTAATCAATTTAATAATTTTTTTGTTAACGTAGGACCTAAGCTTGCATCAGACATTCAAAACAATGGCAAAAACTATTACGACTACCTCCATGATATGAGCCCTACTAGTATGTATATGAAACCAATTGTTGAATTAGACATCATGAAGATAATTAACAAATTTAACCAAAACAAAAGTGCTGGTCATGACAATATTAGAAATTTCATTATAAAATCAGTGGGAAATGTTATTGTAAAACCACTTACAAGTATATTTAATTTATCACTGTCAACAGGCATTGTTCCAGAAAAAACAAAAAAAGCAAAAGTTATACCAATCTATAAAAAAGCTGATGCTAATGTTTTTTCAAATTATCGCCCAGTTTCACTCTTACCTTGCTTTTCTAAAATTCTGGAAAGACTTGTATTTGATAGATGTTTTGACTATATTAATACTCATAAAATCTTTAATGACAAACATTTTGGTTTTCGCCCAAGCACTCAACCTACATGGCTATTGCTCAACTGGTGGATAAAGTCAACACTGCCGTAGAAAAAAATGAAACCACACTTGGAATATTCCTTGATTTATCAAAAGCATTCGATACAATTGATCATAAAATACTTTTACATAAATTGGAACATTATGGATTTCGTGGTGTGGTACTTGATTGGTTTAAGAACTACTTAATAAGTAACAGAACACAATATGTATCTTATAACAATTGTAATTCAAACTTAAGAGATATTGTATGTGGTGTTCCACAGGGATCTATATTGGGCCCATACTTTTTATACTTTATGTAAATGACATAACGTATACATCCAATGTTCTTGATTTTATACTGTTTGCTGATGACACCACTATTACTTACTCGCACAACGACATCAATAGCAAAATAAATATAGTAAACGAAGAATTGAAAGAAGTTAGCAATTGGTTTAAGGCCAACAAATTATCAGTAAATGCAAGCAAAACTAACTATATGATGTTAGGTACACGTCATATGACATCTGCAAAAACATGTGATTTAAATGTTGTATTAAATGATACCTTTCTAAAAAGAGTAGAGTGTACCAAATTTCTTGGTGTACTAATTGATGAATGCCTAACATGGAAAAATCACATTGATTGTATGGCGAAAACAGTATCACGCAATATTGGTGTGATGAACAAACTTAAATTCTGCATCCCAGGCCGTATACTACATACTCTGTATTGTTCTTTAATCTTACCCTACCTCAGATTTTGTTTTTAGTCATGTATTAAATATGTAACATGTACTGTATTGTATTGTATTAAAGGGGTAGGCTATTTCACAGGCCTTATTGGCTTTTCAGCCTACTCCTCCATACGCTTTTGTTGTTTTTAAGTTTTACATTTTTGATGTAGTGTTGTTTTTATGGAAACAAAATTTGATTGATTGATTGATTGATAAAAAGGTAAAAATATGTAAAAAATTAAAAAGAAATAATAAAAAAAAAAATATGACTTTCTTTTGTTGAGCACTTTAGCTCAAGAATTAGAAATGATTTGACAAAATGACTCGTCACATACCGGTATTTCAATGACATGAAGAATAGGTGAAAATATGATAGCTATGCAATATATAATTATCATGGTTTTTCTATTTCTTTGGATTTTCTCAAACGTGCAACAACAAAAAATGAGTTCATAAGTTCGTACGCTGTAATGAAACATTGGATATAGGGCAAATTATACATTTTTTGAATCATTATGCTTTTCAGCTCAATTGAAGCAATTTTAACACCTGTACAATGGCAGCCATTTTGAATTCCATGGACCCCCTCCCCTTATCACAAGACAGATAAATGCAACCCTAACCTTTCTGAATTCTTATCCCAAAAAAGATATGGAATTTTAATATGAGCAAATAACGTAAAGATAATCATCAACATAGTCCAAATCCAAAATGTCATACAATTCCGACATCGCCTTCATGCCAAATGAGCAAATAACGGCACTTCCGGGTTGAGATTTGCCGCGAAAGTCCGCGTGTAAAACGATAGCATAACTTCCGAATTCAGCACCTAATTTCGATATGATCATATCGAAACTAAGAAAATCATGACATTTTATGATAAACGGTGAATGTTGGTAAACTGTTTCAGATGGAAGTTAGTATACACCTAGCACATAAAGTCCCTGACCAGGTGATTTGAGGTTGGCTAATTCAAAATATATAATTGGTACCAAAAATCTGAGATATACATTAAATGAGCAAATTTCTTCTCCGCAGTTTGCTACCTCATTCAACAGAATCGAATGGAGACTTTTAAAGTTATGACGATTTCAATGACCGCGCATAACAACAGCAAAGTTGCACTAGGTATCATAGGAAACACACAGTTATGACAGTAATCACACAAATCAATGATTTCATATAATACCTTGTGCAACTTTGCTGTTGTTATGCACGGTCATTGAAATCGCCATAACTTTAAAAGTATCCATTCGATTTTGTTGAATGAGGTATCAAACTGCGGAGAAGAAATTTGCTCATTTAAAGTATATCTTAGATGTTTGGTACCGATTATATATTTTGAATTAGCCAACCTCAAAGCACCTGGTCAGGGACATTATGTGCTAGGTGTATGCCGAAGTATTACTTTGATGCAAAAAACCTGATTTCCAGGATAATTGAGGGCGCACTCCCATACGTATCTGTCAATGCCCCTTTAAGTCCAACTATATGGTATCAAAGGTAGATGTTCCGATTACTGGCCCGATTTTCAACTTGATGTTTTCTATTTTACATGAAATGTCATTCTTAAAATTGTCGCATTCCAAAGTTTGAGTTGAATAACTCCAATGGTTCTATTTTTCGAAGCACAAAGTCACAAGACATATGCCCATTGAGTAGTACAAAACTGGTTGGTGGTTAACCACCTTTGGCAGTAATTCACCACATTTTAGCCTATATTTCTAAATGGAATATTTCTGGCCCCTAAAAATTAACAGACATAATGAGAAAAATATGGGGATTCTTTCTATATCAAAATATCTTGATGTGAAAAAAAATTCATAGCCCCCAAAAAGGTGATCAGAACATACACCTTTAACAGACAAAAAACAAAACAAAAAACCCATAGTGGCTCCTATTCTCCAAGTGGTTGCATCTGATTGGGTGGCACTTGGAATGAATATTCATAAGGTAATTACTGGTAAATAAGAACTGAGATGAAGCAAAAATTACTGTAGACACTGTAAATTAATTTTTATTTCATTAATTTTCATGCTGATAGTGTTCTCCAATACATTATAATGAACAAGAGGGTGACACAACTGATTTTGTGAGATTTTGGCCCAATAACATGGTCCAGGATTAGAAACAGAATAAGACTATGTTAAAAATACAATATTGTGCTTCATTCCATAAATAGCATAAAGCGAGTAGAATACCCGGGCTTGTTAAATTTATTCTTTTTTGCAAATATTATTTCTACGGTGTCAAAATTCTTAACTGTAATGTTCCCGGACCATATAATCGGGCCAAAATCTCATACTAGCGACACAACTGAGAAGACCCAACCTCATTCTGATTCACTATGTTTGATACAAAAATCAGAAACAAATTATACATAATTTTTTATATCACAAAGTACATTTTATGGAATTATTAAGAATAACTTGAAATAATTTTGAGATAGAATACATGAAAACATAAGAATACAAACAAAGATACATGTATACAATAGGGCGCTGTATTAAAGAACTGAATTGGGCAACACACTCATAGGTCTCGCATACCATAAGACCACAAGGCCGGGAGGGGGGGGGGAGGTACTCACATACATATGGTAAACAGGGGGGAAATTGACTTAGTTTTGGGTAGGGGTGTTCCATCCAGGATCTCAAAAAAGGGGCTTCCAAGCGGATTTTTGACGAAAAAATGGGTCTTAGGAACTGATTTTCTCCAAAAAGTAGGGTCTTGAATTGTCAATATAAAAATGGGGGTCTTAAGAGCTGATAGAGGCTCAACACGGGTCTTAAGATTGAGCAGAAGAGGGTAAGACCCCCTTGCGGCACATAAATATACCCCCCCCCCCCCCCCCCCATGGGCACTAACCCTACCAACGAGGTCTGAAAATCTGTATATCAGAGTGTGTGTTTTTGTTGCCATGAGGTGGGATTCACTTAGCAAAATCCTTGCTGAGGGTTACTTGTTTATTCATTGATAATCAAAAAAAAGGCAGGGATGCATTCAACTTGTACATGAGTGCCACCCCCACCCCTGGTTTCATCCTTTGTTAAAGGGGAACACATACCAACTGTGTAGATAGTAGACGCTCATCAGTGATCCACTATGATAAAGACATAACAGGTAGACAAACAGATACATATGGACACCACTTGTTTGTAAATAATCTATTCACAGAGACCAAATATATATACACGGTAATTATTATGTACAGGGTGTATCAAAAAAATTAGGACTCTGTTTCATGACGGTGTCATTCTTATTATAATCATTGGACCATGACCAATTTAGTTTCAATGTAAAGCCCAATTAATTATTATGATATCCTGAAAATATGACATCAATCCGATGAAAAATAAGGAAACTAGCGTACTTTGTGTAAACCATGTCATTTACTGGTTTGTACAATGGGAATTCACACAGTAACAGTCGAGTATTAGGCCTACATGATGAAAGTACTCGATTTGTAACTCAATGAACCATCCACAGTGGGTTCGAGAACTGTTTAACAAAACTTTTTAAATTTGCACAGAATATGCATGCATCTGTTTTGCGGATTTTGTTAGCCAGTATTGATTTGTGCCAGAATTAAATGGATTACCAAACTAAACTTTGCTATTGACTGATAGATTATTAACTATGTTGACAATTATTATAACGTATTGAAACGTAAACCATGTTATTTACTGGTCTTATACATGTAGATCCCATTGTACAAACCAGTAAATGACATGGTTTGCGCAAAGTACGCTAGTTTTCTTATTTTGCATCGGATTGATCTTATATTTTCAGGATATCATAATAATTAATTGGGCTTTACATTGAGACTAAATTGGTCATGGTTCAATGATTATAATAAGAATTACACTGTCATGAAACAGAGTCCTAATTTTTTTTGATACACCCTGTATAATCAATTAAGGGGGCTGTCAACCCTAAAATGTACACTGAAATGTTACACATTTAATGTGCAATAAAGTTTCACCAAACAGTTAACCTTCGCCTTGAAATGCTGCCATTTATTAAATTTGATGACCAATAAAATATGACACTTTTCTGTGATATGGGAATTGATATCATCAATAATATCCCCATGTCACACCAAAAAAATGACCAAAGTTGAAGAATATACTGTCAATGGTCCAAGAACAACTTATACATTTTTAATGCGCACTTTCGGCAACTTCATGAATATCCGTCGGCAACTACAGGCATAGCTTTGCTCATCTGACAAAACCTTCAAAATTTCCCTCAATTTTCCTTTCTTCCGATTTCCCTCCCGTTCAATTCCCCGCCCTCCAAATGTCCCTCCATCCTAAACGTGCCTCCTTCCCAATCCTTCCATCCTAAATTGTCATCCTTCTCTCATGATTGATCCCCCCTCCAATTTCACTCCTTCCCAATTCCATCACGTCCAAATTTCCCTTCCTTCCAATTTCCCTCCTTCCCAATTTCCCCCATCCCAATTTCACCACTCCCAATTTCCGTCCCTCCCAATTTCCCTCACCTCCATAACTTCAATACCAGGGAAAGGGGAAGAGATAGGTTTAGTTTACGTAGCGTTGTACTCCATGCAATTGATACTACCTCACGCAAATAATTTAACTACTTGTATTAAACCATGATTTATTTCAGTTTTTAATGATACAGATTCATTTTTATTTTCATTTCATAAAGTCAATACAAAATGATACAAAGAGACCATTCGGGTTAATCGAACAGAATGATGTGATTCTATAGAATGTGAAGACGGTGCTTTATAGGGAGAGAATCTAGGCATTTTTAGATAGATTTCCTTTGATTAACACTTTCCACGCGGCTTTTGGTTTACAATAAAATTAGACCAAAAGATTTTTCAGAAACCTTTTCCAACTTTCAAGGTATATCTCAAGGATTACTGAATCAATACTAAGCATGTTTGTACTTATTGTAATGCATTTCTCATGGTGAATCCACATAATATGGTAATGAAATTCAATTATTTTGACATTTCTGAAACATTGAAACTGTCGTCTGCAGACGACTGGCGCGTGGAAAGTGTTAAAGGATACAATTATTTGAATGAGTTTGAATAAAGCAGGAAAATCAAATGAATGAAGCTAGCATTCACGTATCGACTGAATTTCACGAACAATACAGTACAAGGACATTTTTATTTTAAATCCAACTTGATAAAACATGACTATGTGCATCTTTTTCATACTGTGTCATTGTTCATTTACACTGCAAAAACACCGGTGTTAAAAACAACACCATTGGTGTTGTGAGAGGTCCACACCAAAAAAAATTAATTTTTGGTGTTATATCAACACCATGTAGTGTCATTTTAACAACTGCAAGTGTGAAAAATAACACTGTAAGTGTTAATGTAACACTGTAAGTGTTTTGTAACACCGAGATAGTGTTAAAATAACACCGATTGGTGTGGACCTCTCAGAACACCGAACGGTGTTATTTTTAACACCGGTGTTTTTGCAGTGTAGCAGGCTATATACATTCCAGTGGTTACCTATGAGAGTTTGATTTGATTTGATTTGATTTGATTTGATTTGATTTGATTTGATTTGATTTGATTTGATTTGATTTGATTTGATTTGATTTGATTTGATTTGATATTATTCGGTTCCTACGACCCTGGATAACCCAATAAGCTTATTAGCTTATTTCCATTGGGATCCGTTAGATGTGTGAACAGATAATAATAATAATAATAATAATAATACCAAGCGCTTATATAGCGCCCTTAGCCCAAAGGGGCCTCAAGGCGCTTAACAACATATTAGGATAGCATATAACACAATTAACACAAACAATATATATAAAAAGGTCGCTAAAATAGTGGGTCGAGCATCAGGACACATGGAGAAAGACGGACACGACCAAATGGTCTCATAAATTTCGACTCGCTATCTCGCAACCTATGATCAGGTCGTCAATACATGCAAATATGCGTGAGAGGGAAAAGACAGGAGGTCGAGCAAACAACAAAGGAAGAGGATAAACACGCAGTTGCATGGATGGAGAACTGAACATAGTATGATATTACACAATTTTGATTAAATTACAACATTAAAATCTAAGATACAATAAAACTGTGTGAAATACTAAAAAGAGTAAAAAGTATAATATATAGATGTATACAGACCGGGATGATCCCCTACTCTTTACGAAAGAGTCTGTAACCTTTTAACGTGCTAGGGTATTGCTCTTCCGATGCACGGGACCACCATTTATAAGTGACTTCCGACATACTGAAGTGCAACATAGTTATGGGTTTCTGGCAAAAACTTTCACGATGCCCATATCACATACTATCAGTTTCTTGCCATCATCTACTAATGAGAGACAAGTCGGATCTAATTTGCCCGGGAATTTTCTTCCTAGATCCATTGTACTTAGATATTCACCAGATACAGAAAAGCATAAAATATGATTTGATCTCCGGTTAGCAATTAATATGATGTCTTCATAGCAGTACACACTACAAGGATTCCATTTGTCATCATTTACAGGATGCTTCAGAGTGCAAAGGACCTGTCCTGTATCGCTTATTATCTGTGGAGGCCTATAGCACATAGCTACAATGATGGTATCTTGGGACGTGACACCAATAAACATGGGCAGGATGTCTATCTTGATGCTGGAAATGTAGGTACCATCTGGTCTGTGTTTGTTAATACAATAATTGCCCACATCACTTGTCTGTGTCAGTATATGACCCCCGGCATCTATGGTGAGGCCACATAGAGATGCAGATGGAGAGGATGACTGTGGGTTCGATGACACCCATTTACCCTTAAATGCGCCATTAACATCATATATCTTAATGTACTCAGTTCTATCAGTTATAAAATAATCACCGTTTGAATTGACAACGATATGATTAGGATTTGATGTTGTTCCTTCTTCCAATCCTTGAGTAGTATCCAAGCTGAATTTGTACTCTCCATCAGTACTGAACACCTTTACCTGCGATTCATCGGCAATGGCCACACCTCCATTCAAGTTGTTGACCGCGACACGAATACCATGAGACAGTTTACCTGGTCCCGACATGCCAAACGCCTTCTTGAACTTCCAAGGTCCATCGATAATGTTGATTACTCTAGACTTTGCTGCTACTGCTTTTGCTACCGCTGCTGCTGCTGCTGCCGCTTTCAATATCTGTCATTAACATTAATAAAGTAGTCAATATTGTGATTACTATACAGTCTATACAAGCAAATGCAGGATAAATTATATCAAAATTCGTATCGTGCTTGTCTTTTTATGTTTGCGATATGTTTAACTCATTTGTTAAGAATATTTTGGTATGACCCAGATATCTCAATATTAACACTAACGACTTCCGACGGGTTTTCCCATACCACCACACATGTATTAAGGGATCACGTCAAAACTCGACCGCCCGGCAACCGCCGGTTACGGCCGGTTCCGTTCGGTTCTCACAAAACGTGTCGTCTGTTATAATATACACACATAATGAGGTCAAATAGTAACACTCTGGTGAACACGACCGGTTGAAAGTGCCTCGTCACACACGTGAGCAATAACATCTTGAAGTAATGGGCTCTTTTAAGACTTAAAAGTCTCAGTTGACCACCAGTACAATACAGCTATTGATTTTCGCTGGGGTTGGCTTTTTCAATCTGTTTATAGCTCAATTAACTTTTTAAAATCAATACCGAAAGTCTATGAATGTTGTTTTTTTATAGAACGATTATAGAGAGAGCTATTATGACCGCAAAGTAACAGATTGATAGTGTAAATTGGTCAGATTACAGCATTAAGTCAACCGGCGGTTGTTCAGTGTTGCATGCGCGAATATTCATATACCAGTAAAACATTTGACCTGAAAGAACCGGGCGGAACCGCCCGTAACCGGCAGTCAACGGGCGGTCGAGTTTTGACGTCTCCCCTAAGGTGACTGAAGTGGCTGAAGGAAAATACATTTGATGGAGTCACCCATGCAGTTGTAACCCCATTTGATGGAGTTACCTGTGCAGGTCACCACATTTGATGATGGAGTTACCCATAGGCCTAACAGGTAACCCCATTTGATAGGAGTCACCCATGCAGTTTTTTAACCACATTTGATGGAGTCACCCTTGCGGGTAACCCCATTTGATGCAGTCAACCATGCTCCTACTGTTATGAATATGGTAATTAATGAATGTTTTAACTTAAACATGTAATATACAATTTATGATATATTCTAAACATGAATACAATCATGATTGGGGGAGAGACCACATCAGACGGTTCAGGAACTGGCTTTCGTGTTTTCCACGGTCCGTTTGACAGAAAGTTATACACCAGAAAGTTATACACCAGCCAATGCTGGAGGGTGCCTGTCAATCATGATTATAATTAATTGTTGACAACAAGTAGCCTAATCACCTAAAATTAGTTCCTACGTGTATATTATGCCGATACCGCCGCGCAAGGCATGCCTGGTCATGAAGCTATGGGCTGGTGGATCAAGGTCGACACCCCCCCCCCCCCCCCCCCCCACACACACACACACCCACACACACCCCCACACACTTCCACTTTCATTTTCTTTGTGCGACTTATACAGCGGTGCGGCTTACTGTAGTGTATATGATGAGGTCTGAATCTTAGTTTGAGGCGCTGCGGCTTATAGCACGTAAATTACGGGATTGTCCCATCATACCCTATTATATGGTCTAAGCCCCCTTCCCCCGCACTTCCCTTACTTGATAACACCACAGATCTCTGCGTAATTTTGGACGTGCCGTTTTCAATGGGAAAGAACTGTGCCGCTTGGATGATGCTACAACGAGGTTAGCGTTTGTATAAGGCGGCCTTACTAAGGCTACATGGGGTATCTGGATAAACGGAACGTGCGGTATTGCCCCATCATACCCTAAAGCCACCACCTCCTCCCCGCACTTCCCTTACTTGATAATCTGGATATAAGGGCACATGGGGCATCTGGATAAACGGAACGTGTGGTATCATGATTATTATAGGGTGTCTGGATTATTAAGGGCACCCGTGGTATCTGGATTACGGGGTTCACTATAAAACGCAGACAGTCTCAAATTACCTGGATATACTATGCGCAGGTGGGCCACCTGTGATAACTGGATTGTAAGGGTGTATTAGGTAGTATCTCGTGAGGCCTTATTTAGAACACAACAAACATGACAAAGGGACTACATACGTTTAGGCCCTACATGCCTATTGGAGGAATAATGTATTTAATGTAAATAGGCCAAACATAACCCGGATGGCACACATAGTGCTCAAATACAAGCATGGAATGGTACAAGTGATCTTGATGATAGACTCCGCCGACCATAAAACTAAACGACCGACTATAAAACTCCCGGTAAAACTATAGAACCCACTATAACGCTCAGAACGTAGGCCTACTGAATTACCTGGATATAACAGTATGTGCACATGGGCAGTAGCGGCACCAGCATCAACATTTTAAAGGAGGAAAACGGGGTGGTGGGGCAATAAAAGAATCGTGGAGACATTTTAAAGCTAATTTTAAGTAACTTTCAGTTTTGACATTAAAATTCAACTTTTCTTATTATTATTTAGGTTACAAAATGGGTAGGGACATGAGCTGACAAGGGTAACTGGGGTCATGACTGGACATTCCCCACCCACCCCCCCCCCCCCCTACCGTTGGTGCCGCCACTGCTACCTGGGGGTAGGTCTACCTGCTGGATTAAAGGTCACACGGGGTACCCACCCATGTGTTCTATAATTATATTAAAGGTGCTATTCATTGAAAATTGAAATATAGCCAAATTATATATCATTGAAAAGCTTAGAAAAATGGTGGTGTCCACCCGCGGTTGTCCACGTCCCAAAATGCCACTGTAAATAATAAATAGCATTAGAAAGTACCGGTGTAGGGCGGACGCAAACCCGGAAGTGGAGAGGTGAAAATCAAGATTCTTGTATGACGTCAGCAAAGGGACCCGGTAATGTAAACAAACTCATTGTCCATTGTGATGCATGCCTCTCTTGTATCTATTTGAATAGTAGCGCTGTGTGCAGTACTGTCTGTGTGGTATCGATCTCGGACTTCGATGAATGGGTTGAATAGGATGAGGATGAATTTCTGTGCCTGGGGTGACGTCACAATTCTAAACCCCATTTTGACTATTTATCCCAAGTATAAGGGGGGTCTGTACTCGAAAGTTTGTATTGCCTATTGGTAATTCCCAGTATATTAGGTTATGATGAAATAAAAATTAACATATTCTATACAATCTAAGCTTTCCATTGATACCATACATGATCTCAATAAGCAGGAACTTTAAGGCAATCCGGCAATCTGAATATTCTAAGTATTCCCTATTAATCCAAGTAGGCCTTAAAGGGACATTAAGTGGTGCTGAACATTTTAAATGTTTAAAAATTTACTTCAGAATTCAAGATGAACATTAAAAATTGCCATTATTGTTGTTTCTACTAACAAAAACACAGCAAAACTAGATTAAAACAATATCATCGCTTATTGAAAAACGCCCTCTATGCAAATATGGTTCGCGTTATGTATCAAGCGTACTGCAGGGGGATACTGTCGGACGTAAAATGCTCGTCGCGTCTGTACGAGCATTTTTGAATCGACGTTTTCTTGTACAAAGAGAGCTGATTTTTCTTAATCCTTATAGGTGTAAGTTCATACATGTAATACAATTATAAAAATATACTAATCTCAGTTTTTATCATAATTGAGGGCGCCGCCTCCAACACATCTCTTAGTGCCCCTTTAATAGCCGCATACACAGTTATCATGGGTGCCCTTAATATTCGATTCAAGATAAACCACATAGTTCAGGGAGGTCGTATATTGGATCACTAATACACAACCTTGATTATTAAAGTACATGGGGTGGTACCTGAAAAATCAAGGGCACCATGTGTCATACATGCATGGCGTACATGGATTTCTTAAGGGCACATGGTATATATGGATAATTAAGGGCACTGTGGTACCAATGTCAGTATTAAGGGCACCTAGGATACATGGAGTATCAACGACATACTCTTGCTGTTTTACAATACCCTCATCTTACGTTTTGATGTGACTAACCACCCGCTATAATAGCTTCGGCACCTATACCTGCGCTTTCCATTATAAACTGGATATTATACGGGCATATTGGTTATAACGCCGGCACATGCGGCACCTGGGTTATTAATGCCATCTGTGAGGGGTAGGGCCTAGGCCTATGGGGCAACTGTTGTATTAAGAACACGTGGAGTACTTTGATTAGGAACATGGGTATCTGTATTATTTAAGAGCACATTGGGCCGAGGCTCATGGTGTATTAAGGGCACCATGTCACTTACATTATATCAAGGGCACTTTAGGTACCTGAATTATTTAAGGACATACTCTTGATATTTGTATATACATTTATAACGCTTTGATATTTTCACCTCTGCCTAATGTGATATGACTATTACTGCCCGCTATCTTCGGCACCCCCGTTTAATTAACTTGAATATGATAAAGTAAGGGCACCTGGGTATCTCGACATAACGGCACACTGCAGTACCCTGGATTATGTGGTATCCGGTGCATTATTAAGGGCACCTGTGGTAACTGGATTAGGAGTAGGGCTTAGGCCTATGGGATCCCTGGACAACGGGTACCTGCATTTCAGGTCACATGGGATGCCTACATAGGTACCTGGAAACACAAAGGTAGGCCTACCTAGATTAAGGCACATGTACATGTATATATATCTGGATTATCAAAAGCACCTGCGATATTCGGATTATTTAGGGCCCGTCTGGATAATGTATACATGTAGGACATATTCTAGATATTGTATCAAATTTTCTTACGCTTTGTTTACTTACCTCCCCGTGAAATCTTCTAGCGGGTCCCGCGCGATGCGCGGGTGACTACCGCGCGGGTGCCCGCTAGTCAGTATAATTATAGCAACCGCCGTATCAGTCATATCTAAATGAAAAATGTGTTTGGATATCAGTCACATCTAAATGAAAAATGTGTTTGGGGCTATCTTCAGTAGATAGCAACGGCCATATCAGTCATATCAAAGGGCAAAATGTGTTTAGAGCTATCTTCAGTATCAGGTCATATCTAGATGCAAAATATGTTTGGTGCACACTGCACAGTAGATCCCTGGTTGTTAATATTAGGCCTATATCTGTCTTCGAGTAGCACTAGTTCCATGCTGCGAGCGTAGCGAAATACGACCAAATGGAGTACAACGGATCAGGGGGGAAATGCCACCAAGCTATGTCTCGAGGCAAATTATCTGGCCCCTTACATTTTGTAACGTAACTTAATTACTCTCTATTATACTGATATTCATAATCTGCCCAAAAAAATCTCAGACTATATCTCGAATGCTATCGATGTTATTTGCAATACATTGCGCCTCAGCACACCAATATTTGAAGCATCATGGAAGCATTGGCAGTCTGTGGAAGATGCCTGTAAACCCACACATGCCATGCTTCTAGAACATTGTATTTCTCAAAATGTATCTTTCATAATGACGACTCTACTCATGAGAACACATTGTGTGTGTATGGCATTCTTTCTGACATGGCTGATATTATATGGGATTAATTACCAACTGTTAGAGATGATGGTATGATTAAATTGGCACTGATGTTACATATGAAGCGATGTTACATTATCTTTATTTAGAACTGATGTTATATTAATCTTCCCCGTAAAAGAATACACACTGATTACCCCATTCAAACGTCAATCTTATGTCAACACTGGCACGTTCTTTTGGGGGGGGGGGGGGGGGCGAAGTCACCCTTATAGCATGAGATTGCAAAAACTTACACATTTTGGTCTTTCTAGACATAAGTGGGGGTCGCCATGTTTGTAGTCTTTGTAAATTACATGTACCTATGCAGTTTATTTCAACAGTACCCGCAGTCTGTGCTGGAGTCAAAGCTATATTTGTTTAGTTGATTAGAGATGTGCTACTCCCAACAGAGAGACATAATAGCTTATCTTGTTTGACTAGCTTATCTTGTTTGACCAAGGTCATATATACCTAGATTGTTCTTCAGACTGCATGTTGTGTGAAACACTATGTATGCCTTTGCTCTTCCCAAACTTTCATTCCCCTTAAAAATCTTAGGTACACCCTAGTAATCATGGTAATGGCAATATTAACTACGGTATGTGTTTTCTTGCATTAATTTATACAGCATTTATAACACTTACAACATCAATGATATCATCAATACTGGGTCGTTTGTGGTAATCCGTATTCCAACATTGTCGCATAATTTCAGCCAACCATTGAGGGCAGTCATCTGGGATGGGTAGCCGTTCGTCATTATTGCAAACCTTCCACGCGACGACTTGACTGTCCATTCCCTTAAATGGAAATTCTCTTGTCCAAAGTTCCCAGAATACAACAGCGAGTGAAAACAGGTCATATGATGGAGAGAGTATGCCATGTCTAAGAAGCTCTGGTGCCATCCAGTGGTAGGAAGCTGACTCTGTCGCTTGGCTGATTGTACTCGCGATAATTTTGGCCAATCCAAAGTCGCCTAACTTCAAGATGTTGCCTCCCGTAATCATATAATTTGGGGATTTAATGTCTTTATGTACAATCTTCATTTCTCTGAGATATTTGACTGGTATGGCTGCTTGCTTTGCCCAAGAGAAGAATTCATCTACTGGCAAATGTTTACCTTGATCATATTGATGTTTATCAAGATAAGTTCGAAGTGATCCACCTTCACAAAGTTCCAAAATCAGCATGAAATCTATCTCTTGATCTACCACGCCAAGAAGCTTCACGATGTTGGGATGGTCAAGCGTGGACATGATATTCAGCTCATGTTTGTCATTGCGGTTTAATTTCTTGGCAGCAATGTCAATATTTCCCTCTTTTCTTTTCCAAGTCATCTGATACACAGAGCTAAAACCTCCTGATCCTATCTGCTTAATATACTTCAGTTTGCTTCGGCTGATTGCATTGATTTGGTTGGCCATTTTCCTGATGGGTCTTAGATTCCACCTGTCGGCACAGAAACAATACAAAGCAAAATAATTATACAGGGGTTCTGAACCTGTACTCGAACCTGTGATTGTTCTTTAAAAAAAATGGTTCTATAAAGGACTTTGGTTCAAACTAACAGTAACAGGTACTTCAATTTTAAGAACCATTTTAGGGTACCATAATAGGTGACAAAAATGTTCTGAGTTGAATGAGTTTTGCTGAGAATTTTTACATACAACTGTACAATAAATTTTAGAGTAAATATTTTCTAGTCGTATTATCACTGCCTCTGTTAAAGGGACACTAAGAGATGTGTTGGAGGCTGCGCCCTCAATTATGATAAAAACTGGGATTAGTATATTTTTATAATTGTATTACATGTATGAACTTACACCTATAAGGATTAAGAAAAATCAGCCCTATTTGTACAAGAAAACGTCGATTCACAAATGCTCGTACAGCCGCGACGAGCATTTTACGTCCGACAGTATCCCCCTGCAGTACGCGTGATACATAACGCGAACAATATTTGCATAGAGGGAGTTTTTCAATAAATAGCGATATTGTTTTAATCAAGTTTTGCTGTGTTTTTGTTAGTAGAAACAACAATAATGGCAATTTTTAATGTTCATCTTGAATTCTTAAGTACATTTTTAAACATTTAAAATTTTCAACACCACTTAATGTCCCTTTAAGTACGTACCTTTACAGGCGCAACATTTACGTACGCGTTCGTATCTTCTCTTTTTCTACTACCCATAGAATAATGTTATACTTGCTGTAGACCAAGAAAGTATGACGTATACGCCAGTGCTTCGAGTAGGCGGAAGTTTATTATGGGGCGCAAGTAAACACAGTGAGATCACTACTGTCTCGTGAAATTGAAATAGACTATATAAGAAGTGATGAGAGGACTAAGAAAGGAGAAAAATAATGTAAAACAAAAGATTTGTTCCTCTCCTATTATTGGAGGGTCTACAGCTACTCAATCATCCTGCTTTACGATATTCATAAATAACACTTTCCCGTTTGCCAGTCAATAGTTAGGTCACCCAAGCCCTATGAAAGCTATGAAGATTGTTAAACGGGGTCAGTCGTCACAAACATGCACAAACACAACAGTCAAACGACCTTGCTATTGTCATGCTATTGTCAACACTCCCTACACAGAGGTCTGCAGTGCAAATCTGTACGATTTTCGCCATGTAATGTCTATGGCAGATTTCATTCCGTGGTATAAAGCTATGAGGTTTCCGTGGTCTTCGCTATCTCCAAGCAGATAGAGCAATACGTACATGGACTTTTTTGTAGACGAGGGTTCATTTCATGATTTGGTGAGGTTTAGAATGAGTTAGGATTCCTGTAATTTTGAAGACCACGGATTTTCAGAACGTGAATTTTCCAACATTTTACGACATAAATTTGGTCACCAAACGTGTTTAAAACTATACATTTTACCGTTCTGCAGATGTTATTGACCCTCCTCTAAAATTCTACATGATTTTTAAGACGTTTCTCAGTTTTTGAGATGCCCATAGACCATTTTCCGCAGCTATTTCTAGCAAATATTCAGTCACTGAGACTCCATTGTTTTCTTGCGTATAACAAAATATGACATGCAGCGTGACCTCCCTACTGGCTGTTGCTACAATGGTGGCGGGAATAAATGGGGATGGACGAGCCCAAATCTGGCTATGGGCCCTTCGTAATCAATGTTGAGTTTCCTGTTGCCGCCGGCGGCCGAAATTGAGAATAACAAATATTTTATTATTTTATTTTTATTTAGGATTTTCGCCTTTAAAATGACTTTCAATAAACTACTAGTATATTTGCTACTTTCGAACTTTAATCATATCAGCTATGATGATGTACAAACATAGAACATGATTGCATTACTTGGGTATCAAATTAATGATATACTTTGAAAATAATTAAATGCAGAGACCTCGATATAAGGGGTTGAAATTGGTTGCGAGTAATGCGACCACAAAATAATTAGTTTCAAAATAAAGAAAATGAAAGATAATTAATAATTAAAAGTCACATCGTCCTTTTTTTAAACCTGCAACAGGAAACTCAAAATCGATTGTGAAAGGGCTTGTTGAAACAATACACGTGAAAAAGTGCGCGCGAAGTGTGCAAACATTTTAACGAAAATTGTCCAGAAAAACGTTCCACCTTGTGTGCTAATAGAGCTATTCAAGTCTTAAAGGTATATGTTCCGATTTTCAACTTAAAGTTTTCTATTCTACATGAAAGGTCATCTTTAAAAAAGTCGTATTCCAAAGTGTGAGTTGCATAGCTTTAATGGTTCTTATTTTAGACGCACAAGATGCCTTGAAATGTGCCCATTGAGTACACAATTAATTTGGTGGTTAACCACCTTTCGCGGTAATTCGATGATATTTCACCAATTTCTCCGTATTCATACCAATTTGGACCGTCAAATTTCAGTATGTTAATCAGAAAATCTGAAAATGTGATCGGAACATATACCTTTAAATAAGCCTCACGAGACAAAAATGGACAATTGTAAAACTAAAAGTGCCCAATATGACGTTAAAACACGTCACCTGTGTTTGTTTTTGTTTGGGGGATGGGGCGAGCCCCCCCCCCCCCCCCCCCCCCCCCCGTATGCATTTTAATGGGCACGCCCACCCCCTTCAAAGCCTTTCACCACTTATGGTTTGCATCATGCTACATTGTATTGCAATACTTAGAGCCCATTAGCAATGGGCCATCTTTTGGTGCGCTTACTTCCTGTTGAAGCAGGGCGGATAACATGAATAGAAGTGGAACGGTCATAAAAAAGTACAATTCGGAAACAATTAAAGTCTCGGACTTCGTTTACATAATAATCAATCGACTCCGACTAGTAAGAATTCTAGAAAGAAAGTCTTTGTATTTAACATGCAAACAATAGAGTATAACAAAAACAACTCACCTTCTAAAACACAAATCGACAACGAGTGGCGTTTGACAAATCCGGGAAAAATGGCGATACTTCAAAGGTAGAAATATGATTGAGCACGTGACCTTGTGTCGATGGCGTACCAAATGCCAAATAACCTTGGTTATAGACAAGTTAAAAATACAACAAAATTCACGGTTGGATAGGCTTTATCACTACAACCAACCATGACAACCGAGTCTGTTTGTTTGTTTACACAGTCGGTCTTTACTACGGAGTCATGATTTATTTGTAAATTGTTGCGCATGCATAACGATAGATTTAATAGTGAATAACTGTATAACATATACAGACTGTGGAGTTGACAAATTACGTGTATCTATTTATATAGCCTATATTGAGTAAATTTATAATTTATATAATGTATTGAACGAGCTAGAGAAATATTTTACATACAAAAACGGCTGATTTGTCCGGGTTTTGTTTGTTTGTTTTTGTGATATTAATAAAGTAGAATCCTACAAAAGAAAACGATTATACAGGGTGAGTCCAAAAAAAGTTTACCCTAATTGCAAAAATCAAAAAAATAATTTCTGAACACAAAATCAAGGCAAACAAAACTTTAAATGATTGCGCCATTTCTTTGCTACCATCTGGAAAAAATCACGCTATTTGATGATACTGTTAAGTAAATATGACCATTTCTGTACAGGAGCTGTTTTTTCACCAAAAACACGGTTTTTAATTTCAAGCTTAACGAGCTTAATAATGTTTACTAGGATTATGATGTAAAGCATTACACATCTTGTTTATTAAAAGAATTAAGTAGACAATAGATTTGTTCAAAATTGTCTCCTAATAGATTAAAACAATAGACAGCTTTAAGGCCTATTTATGACACAATTACCACACTTTAATCATTTCATAACAAAGGAATTGATCCTTTCGCTGTCGGTATTGTAATTTTGTATTGGTCGTATCTTATGAAATATAATGGTCAAGATCTGGAAGCGTGTTCGGACGTTAAATTGGTCACTTTTATTCAAAACAGCGTAAAATAAGTTTCCCTCAACCCATCTAAACCAGATTAAATTCATATTAAAGCTAATTAATTTGTCTTTTTACCGTAGTAAATCGTTTTGAAAACAAACGAATACTTTTTTCTACAAAAATCGCTGAAGTTGAGTAAACTTTTTTTTGACTCACCCTGTATGTTATTATCGTAGAGTAACGCCATTCCGGTAGTACGCCTTTAATCAAAACCAGTTGTTTGCACATCGTGTTTCAGAGTCGGGAAGTCCCTTTACCAACTGTCAATCAAAGTTGCTAAGATGTTTTACGTAATATGGACCAATCAGGTCATGGTTATCAGCGCCACTAGCTATTTATTATTTTTGGCCAATCGCAGCGCAGATAAGACGATGTGGGCGTAACTCACTTACGATTATTTTCGCGGTTTTCTCATGTTTGGCAATTATTGGGCTTCATGGTTATTGGGTTGAGTAGTTTTGGTAGACATGGCTTATGGTTAGTGCATTAGGATCCAAGCGGAACCATATTCGATCCCTGCTGCTCACGATACGTCCTGTGAATCTGCTCCATCTGCTACCCCAGTGATGGCGATATGTATCTTTGTCTGCTACCGGGGTCTGCTATAAGTATTGTACCTGATGTATGTACCCCACTGTTTGCAGTATGTTTCGCTGTATCGTCTATCTGCTGTCCAGTGGCGTAGCTCAGGGGGGGGCAAATGCCCCCCCTGACCAAAAAAACCCATTTGTGCCCCGCCCCCACCCCCTCTAAAAAATATATAAAAGGGGGAAAAAAAGAAAATACTGAAAAAAAATAATAAAAGACCGATATTGTGTGCTGGGTACTGGTTATGTGTTGGTATATTCAGCCCAAATAGTCAAATATAAGGCAAAATTGTACATGTAGTACATGTACTGTGCGATTTTTTTTGACCGTGCGAATTTTTTTGACCTCAACCCCCCCCCCCCCCCCCCCCCACTTACGTGAAAATCACGAGTTGGTGACTGGAGCCCCCACCCCCCCCCCCCCCCCCCCCCCCCACTTGGAACCCTTGCCCCCCCCCCGCTTGCCCCCCCCCCAAATGAAATCAAGTACGGTTGTAAACAATTTGGGGCAACCTTTTACGAAAATTTCAGTAATCTTGCCCCCCCTGAAAAAAATCCTAGCTACGCCACTGGCTGTTACTAATATTTCTGATAGTACCCCATTGTGTGGTATATACTCATAGTACCTCACTAATTGATACACCAACCTGCACAACCGGCAATGGTTGTGAAACCCAATAACTGCCAAACCCGAAAACAGCGAAACATATTACAGTCATCAAAAAAAGTAACTATACAGGTACTAAATGGACTTTTAACTCTAGAAATATATATCCTACCTAAAAATATTAAATCATAAAGTTGTTGAGAAATTTATTTTCTTTAATATGAGATATTGCACGCTAGGATCTGTCAAATATTTAAGAAGTGACAATCAAAAATGTAAGGTAAAGTCACGATTTAATTTTGACATTTTACATTTCAACACGGGGGAGCGTATGACAGGTAGTGTGTGTGTGTGGCGTATTGATCCATCGGAACAATACGGCCGACTGTCCAACCTGCGCATGCATCCCACAAGTGCACTACCGGTAATCGATAAGGTACCCGTAGATGGGTCCGCGTGTAGAAAATAAAAATGTGAAAATGAAAATAGGACTTCACCTTACATTTGGGAGTGTCACTTCCTCAATAATCGCCCATTCCTAGCGTGCAATATCTCATATTAAAGAAGATGAATTTCCCAACAATTTTATAATTTAATATTTTTAGGTAGGATATATTTTTTTAGAGTTAGAAGCCCATTTATTACCTGTATAGTTACTTTTTTGATGACTGTATATCATTACTAGTATTTTTGCACCAAATAGTTTACATATACACAGTTCAACAAAAATAAGTTCCCCTTTAGATCATGCCTGATATTTTTAAAATGAGTTACTCCATCGAAACAAGTTTTGGCAAACTGATAATGTACGCGTGCACAGCAAATTACCGGGCCAATCAACGATCTAGTACAGTTCAACAAAAAATAAGTTCCCCTTTAGATTATGCCTGATATTTTTAAAATGAGTTACTCCATCGAAATGAGTTTTGGCACACATGATGTAGGGTGCGCAGCAACACTAGAGCCGGCCTACAACTACGCAGGTGTTGTAATGCTTGAATGAGCACACATTGAATGGTGGAATACCTGAATTCAAAAGTTGCCAAATGATGTATTGAAAAAGGGTGGTTACAGCAGCTTGAACCACGGTCTTGAACCAGGGTCTTTGCTTGAACACCGCATTTTTCATCTTTTGAAATGAGGTATTCCTCCAGTCAATGTGTGCTCATTCAAGCAGCACATCAACTGTGCGGTGTTCAAGCAAAGACCCTAATGTTCGGCGGCGCATTAAAGTCACTGTTGTTCAGCGTGCAAAATGCCCCCCCCCCCCCCCCCCCCCCCTTCGTGCGCATTACCATTGATCTTACCTTGCTCCTGTGTCCACCACTAGAAGCGAAGACTGATGCAGGAGTTGTTTGGGCGCGTAACATAGACATAGACAAATATAGGCCATACACATTTACAAATGAAGGATATGCACAGGTCCTTCCAATTAAGTCAAGCCACTTTATACTTAGGTTTGACGCGCAAGGGATCATTGTCTTAACGATTGTCATTTCAGACAACATGTGGAGCAGGCATTGATCTTCTTCTTTGTTTTATAAATTCTAACGTGCTTGAATATTTTCTTCGATTTCTTTGTTTTGTATTAAAAAGTAAGAAGTTAGAGTTGGAACTCAAAAGTTAGAGCTTTTTTTTTGGTATGACAAAGTTAGAAGTTAAAGCTCAAAACCTCAGCTCTATCTAACACTGCTTAATTTTTTTTCTCGATTTCTTTGTTTTATATTAAAATTTGGTACATTAAATTGTATAAGCTCTACATGAAGTATCATAGTGAATAGAAAATAATGATATTTTGGAGCACAGAGTGCTCGGTATTAAGAAATAAATTCGTTGTAGCCGACGAGCAATACACCTCAATGTTTTTCTCTGTGTTTGCTATCTGTAAATAATCAAGTTTATGAGAGGCCTACTTTCCTAAACCAAATTATTTAATGGAGCAGACAGTCGCCCTCTGGCCAGGGCTTCTAAATTTGCATAATAATGCGTCAGTGTGTCTTGGTTACCGGGCGTCGGGCCAATCAACGCTCTTGCTCTCATGCCCGCGATGTTTGGCCTTTGTTTTTGGGCAGGCGATAGGCTTTGTGTTTTTGCCTCTCCTCCTTTACATTCACATTCTTGTCGGCTTCAACGGGACAGGTTGCGATTCTAAAAATGCCACTCCCACCCACCAGTGCATAGTTTACTTTCCGCTCTTCCGCAACCCTTTAGTGGGGTACCTTTTGACGCATGCTGGGGTGGGGAAGTAAGTATGTTAGAGTCAGCAATTTATATCTTGTATTCATTCTATTGCCATTAATACCTTCTAAAATTGATACAAATTCATGAAAATTATAGGACATTCAAATTTACATATCGTCGCTATTCTTACAAAACATCGTATCTCCACAAAATAAATATTTTGAATTAGGATGAAAAAAAGAAAATGGGAGATACGAGGTTTTGAAAGAACAGAAACGAAAAAAACTGCCATAAACCAGTCCGTATGCCTATATCAATTCAAGCCATTTGCAATAAAATCTCGCCTGTAGTTCACACATTTGCTGCGAAATATCAAGAAAGTTGGAAGTTTCCCCTCAGCACATGGTCAGCACTTGTGTTTCAAAACCTCGTATACATACGAGGTTTTGAAACACAGGTGCTGAAAAAGCCAAATTTGTCTGCCTTCTGATTGGCTGTGACAAATAAAAACATTACCATCATTTGCATAATGTCTCTGACATTATGATAAACAAAAAAAAATCAATTTCGAGGTAAGTTGGAGATACGAGGTTTTGAAAGAATAGCGACGATATGTTGACTCTCGGAGTATAATTCTCTAGGGGTAGGTGGGAATAGTGTAGGTAGTTTACTACGTCCAAGTCATATGTATGAGGACATTCAATTTACATATGTTATTTCTCGGAGTATAATTCTCTAGGGGTATGCAGGAATTGTAGGTCGATAAGGCCTAAAAAAAAGGTTTGTTTGCCCAAACAAGAGTTGAAAAAAGTGGGTCGGTAGGTCGATTACCTTTTTTTCTTTTTTTTTCTTTCTTTTTTTGGCTATGGACACTTTTAGAGAAGAAAAAGACTATACAAGTTGATGTTAATACACTTGAATGTTCTTTAAAACCCTAACCTTCCTACACTCCGATTCACTTAAGCAAAAAACTTAAGCATGTCCACGCGCATTCTATAGCATATGATTCGATGACGTCATCAACCAAGCTGATATGTGTGTACAAAATCACTGCCCAGGTGAGCGTTACCAGATTAGCCGAGTGATTAGGGACGCGGCGCGGTGATCAGAGGTTCTGGGGGTCAATTCCAAGGGGCTTCACAGCGATTATTTGGTTTAAAATCATACTTTGTCCCCTTCCCCCAGTTTCCACACCGTACGAACATAGCCTGGCTGGTTAGGGCTAATACATGTTGTTTTTTTTTTTAATAGGGCAGCTGGCAGCCTGTAGTACAAACCTTCAGATAGTGGTAGGATCTTGGATTTGCATCTCCTTAGTGTTTTAAAGGGTGGATATGTGGGAATAAGTAAATAACAGGGCAGTGTAGTTGATTAGTTTGGCAAATTAAGATGAAAATATCATTTAATACATATATTTTTCAACATAAAACATTATTTAAAATAAAAAAAAATCTCAAAAAAATAAAAAATAAAAAAAGGCATGGGATTTTATGGGTCGGTCGTGTTTGGGCAAACAAACTTCTTCTTTTTTTAGGCCTTACTACGTCCAAATCATATGTATGAGTACAATGTGGAATCCTATGTAGATATCTTTATGAGCATTTCTCAAGGGTATGGATTAAGGGTAGTTTTACCAATATTAGAATCATATGATGGAAGATTGTATAAATGGATTTATGGTCCTATATCATTTGAATAATTTAGCCATAGGTAGTTATCTTTATGAGCAATTCTCTAAGGTATGGATTAAGGGTAGTTTTACCAATATTAGAATCATATGATGGAAGATTGTATAAATGGATTTATGGTCCTATATCATTTGAATAATTTAGCCATAGGTAGTTATCTTTATGAGCAATTCTCTAAGGTATGGATTAAGGGTAGTTTCACCAATCTTGGATTCTTATGGTTAAAATGGAGCAATGGTTTATGGTATTTCAATTGTTAAACCATATTACATGATCAATGTGAACATTCATTGTCATGGCTTATTACTAATTATACAAACGAGCATCGTCACCTATTGTATCCATGGACGAGCGTTTATTCAGGATAAAATTATCTCTGTTAATTATTTGAGGTACTACTATATGTAATGACATTAATAAATTAAATGATGCTAAACATTTAATAAATGTTGGTAGACATATCAATAATCAATTTGGTACATTAAATTGTATATGCTCTACATGTTGTATCATAGTGAATAGAAAATAATGATATTTTGGAGCACAGAGGATTAAGAAATAAATTCGTTGTAGCCTACGAGCAATACACTCAATGGTTTTCTCTTGTGTTTGCTATCTGTAAATAATCTTAATGAGAGTAACCATGATACCCCCATATGAAATGACAAACTCTATATATTAACAACAAGATAGTCGGTTATGCCGCCCCTGATCACAGGCCTGTTCCCCTTACGCCCCCCCCCCCCCCCCCCCCCCCCCAAAAAGCTATTGGTTTCGGGCAAAAACTTTCACACCGCCCGTACCACAAACAATTAGTTTCTTGCCGTCATCTACTAATGATAGGCCCCTCGGAAATGATATGGCGAGGTCAATGCTACCTAGATATTCACCGAATACGGAAAAGCATAAAATAGTAATATCATTTTTCTCCCAGTTCGAAATAAATATGATGTCTTCATAGCAGTACACACCACGAGGATCCGATTTTTCATCATTGTCAGGAAGCTTCAGAGTGCACAGGACCTGTCCAGTATTGCTTATTATCTGTGGAGGCTTATAGCACTCAGCTACAATGATTGTATCTTGGGACGTGACTCCAAGATAGAAGGGCTTAATGCCTACCTTGATACTGGTGATGTAGGTACCATCTTGTCTATGTGTGTTAATACAATTATTGCTCATATCACCTGTCAGTATATGACCCCTGGAATCTATGGTGAGTCCATATAGAGATGGAGAATGAGAGGATAACTGTGGGTTTGATGACACCCATTTACCTTTAAATGCGCCATTAACATCATATATCTTAATATCAGTTCGATCAGTTACAAAATAATCACCGTTTGAATTGACAATGATTTGATTAGGATGTGATGTTGTCCCTGGTTCCAATCCTTGAGTAGTATCCAAGCTGAATTTGTATTCTCCGTCAGTACCAAATACCTTTACATGTGATTCAGTTAAGTCGGCAATGGCCACATCTCCATTCAGGTTGTTGACCGCGACACCAAAACCATAAGACAGTTTACCTGGTCCGGACATGCCAAACGCCTTCTTGAACTTCCAAGGACCATCGATAATGGCTGCTGTTGCTTTTGCTACTGCTGCCGCTGCTGCTGCCGCCGCTGCTGTTGCTGCTGCTGTTGCCCCTTTTAATATCTGTTATGTTATAAATCAACATTGACATTTTAATACATAAGTCAATATTGTGATTATTATACTGTCTATACAAGCAAATGCAGGATAAATCATATACAAATTCGTATCGTGCTTGTCTTTTTATGTTTGTATGAGATTTTGTTCGACAATATTTTGTATTTAGATGTGACTGATACGGCGGGAAGATAGCACCAAGCACATTTTTCATTTAGATATGACTGAAACGGCGGGAAGATAGCACCAAACACATGTTTTTGTCATTTAGATATGACTGATACGGCGGTTGCCGGTTGCTATCTACTGTTGATGGCACCAATGTGTTTGGAGCTATCATCAGTTATAGCAACCGGCAACCGCCGTATCAGTCATATCTAAATGCCAAATGTGTTTGGTGCTATCTTCAGTAGATAGCAACCGCGGTATCTTAGATATGGCAATAAAATCCAATAATGAAACATTTTGTGAGATTGTGGAATGTCGTCTGCAGACGCCTGCTACGTAGAAAGTGTTAATTTATACAGCATTTATAACACTTACATCAATGATGTTATCAACACTGGGTCGTTTGTGGTGGTCCGTATTCCAGCATTGTCGCATAAGATCAGCTAACCATTGAGGGCAGTCATCTGGGATGGGTAGACGTTCATCGTCATGGCAAACCTTCCACGCGACGACTTGACTGTCCATACCCTTAAATGGAAACTTTCTTGTCCATAGTTCCCAGATTACAACAGCGAGTGCAAATATGTCATATGATGGAGAGAGTATGCCATGTCTAAGCAGCTCTGGTGCCATCCAGTGGTAGGAAGCTGACTCTGTCGCTTGACTGATTGTACTCGCGATATGTTTAGCCAATCCAAAGTCGCCTAACTTTAACATGTTGCCTCCCGTAATCATATAATTCGGGGATTTAATGTCTTTGTGTACAATCTTCATTTCTCTGAGATATTTGACTGGTATGGCTGCTTGCTTTGCCCAAGAGAAGAATTCATCTACTGGCAAATGTTTATCTTGATGTTTATCAAGATAAGATCGAAGTGATCCACCTTCACAAAGTTCCAAAATCAACATGAAATCTATCTCTTCATCTACCACGCCAAGAAGCTTCACGATGTTGGGATGGTCAAGTGTGGACGTGATATTCAACTCATGTTCGTCATTGCGGTTTAATTTCTTGGCAGCAATGTCAATATTTCCTTCTTCTCTTTTCCATTTCATCTGATACACAGAGCTAAAACCTCCTGTTCCTATCTGCTTTATATATTTCAGTTTGCTTCTGCTGATTGCATTGATTTGGTTGGCCATTTTCCTGATGGGTCTTAGATTCCACCTGTCGACACAGAAACAATACAAAGCAACATCATTCTACTGGTGTTCTGAACCTGTACTCTACATAGAATCGAACCTGTGATGGTTCTAAACAAAAATGGTTCTACGTGTATAAGGGTCCATATCCAAACTCTCAGTGCTTTTAAATCGTTTTTCTAGCGATTTAAAAGCGCTTTTCCAACGGTATTTCGTTCTATTGTTAAAAGCATCGGAAAAAGATCGGTGATTAACTAGAAACCTCTCTACTTATCTGGCGTTAACAATAGAACTATTGTAGTACTCTGGATGACTCAATTAGTGAAGCAGACACATCAAAGCGCGAGGAAGGTTGTGTTATATTCTTTAAGAAATACTATTTATAAGCTTTTTAAATCCGATCATAAAATGTTTACGTTCACCGCCGATCAATGTATCTGGTCGTCTAGAAATATGAATTAAGCTACCGCTCCATCACTCTATTCATCTATTGTTTGGCGCAGTATTGCCAAGATATTGTGAAAGTAGCCCATTTCCCCCTTCATTCCATTGAAATCAATGCTGAAAACATTTTGGCGATAGGTCACGTAACATATTTGTACAATGGATGGGTGATGACGGAGGGGCGTAATATATTGACCATCGTGTTTGGAAGTATTATACAATATAATACCTATGTATTATACAATATATAATCCAAGTCATTAGTTTAGAGAAGATATTGTTTCCGACTTTTGTCCTTTCGATTTTAGCCTCCGATTTAAGAGATATTTGTATTTTGAACCCTATGTAATGTTTTTCTTCAAAACGTTTATGTATAGCCTTCATTAGCTCAAACGTCAAAGCGCCGGCTTCACAATCATGAGGTCAGTGGTTCGAATCCTGCGGATGGGGATGGTTTTCTTTTCTGTTTTGTTATTACACTGTTTGTTTTTATAAATTGACAGGATTGCTTATCGTTCGCTATATTTATTGAATGTTGAATTCTTTTGCAATTTCACTGCGATAAAGAATGTCCTGTAAATATAATTGTGTTTACTACTCCTAGGCTTACATTGAATGGCCCCAAGCTAGTCTATGAACATGATCTGCAAAGGCCAATTGTTATGTAAATAAGAAGCCAGTCGGCTCATGTCCTTGAATCGATTTTCCTATTTCCTACACCACCGCAACATTATTTCAATAATAATAATACAGGCAAATTGATTTGTATTACATAACGGCTGGCATTTACTTTACAAGTTTAGCTCAATCGATAATAACACACAACGAGTTTCTATTGTATTGGCCTGTTGCATAGGACTAGGACAGTTCGGTGGTATACCGCGGTTCATTCACATTTCATGATGCCATGCACACTAAACAGTCAGTGGAAAATTAAAATGAAATCGTAAATAATTCCACATTCCAAAATAAACTATAATTGAACAATAATGAATAATTATACGAAATGATAAACAATATCGAAAACTAATTTTAAACAAATGTATATAAACGATTAAAATAAAATTTCAAAACGTGATAGGATTCGAACCCACGACCTCCGGTTTACTAGTCCAATGCTCTACCGCTGAGCCAACTATGCGCTATGTGAACGCAATAACAAACAAAAGTAATATGGTTCAACATACCACTCTTCTCTAAATTAGATGTTTAAAATGCTTTATATTTCTTAATCTTTGTAGTTTTAAGATAGTTTCTCGCTCAAAAGTTGATTATTTACTGTTAAAGAAAGTAATTCTGATTTAAATGTAACGAATAACACTACTTTTTGAAACAATTCTAGATATATTATATTTCGTTTGTACAGCATTTTGTCGATTTATGTGCACACTTTTACGACTTAGTATTGCATCATGGGCTTTTTGCCGGGCACGCGAGGACTTGGGAGCGAAGCGAGTCATGTGATTTTTGTCCAGGACAAACACTTGAGATGTACACGCCCCTTTAAGAATCGGTTCACAAAGTACGGGATTTGTTATTCGTTAAATCTAATAAATCATAGACTCATTTTATAGACAACAACACCGTGTTGAAAAACCCGTGTGTATTTAGGGAATAGTTGAATGAGAACTATATTTGGGTATAAAGCGCTGAGGATTTCAGGAATATTGAAATAGCTCAGTTGGTAAAGATTTGGACTCTCAATCAGCAGGCCGTACGTTCGAATCTTTGTGGCGGTTTATATTCCTTGTGCTCTATGCTTAGAGCGGTCGAGTCTGGGTAGAGGTCGGTTAGGGTTTTAAGTATGCCGAAATATAATATTTATTATTGTTCTCTCATTATACGTCCGTTCGGGGTTTTCGTTTATATTGACATAATTTTAACGTTATTTATTTATTTTGTATTTACTTTCTTAATTGTTGATGTTTATTTAATTATTTATCAATCAATTAATTATAAATAGGCCTTAATATACTATTTTATTGATATAATTATTAATCTATATATTATTTATTTACATTAATTACTTAATTTCTTCATATTTATTATTTATTTATTATTTATTAGGTCACGTTCAGAGTGTATGCAACATTCTTAAATAGTCTAAAAACGCAGAAAAATGACACTATTTAGGGGAGTAAGATTCATAATGCTACTTGATTACACACATTATGCCTATACCAGAAAACAATAACACGTTGTATGTTTAATGGCTCCCATATTGTTTAGTATTGAATGATAACATTATCCATGCTTGTACCAGGGAGGTGTCATTGACACATCCCTGCTTACTCTAAAATCATCCACGGCTGAACAATAGTCTTTAAAGGCCACTTCAAGGAGGATTATTCTTATGACGTTAACGAGTGGATTACGATAAGCCTAGCAATGAATAGGCGGCTACAAACATATCGTTTGAGTCGGGGTTTGAGGAGTGTCGCGATTAGCCTCTATCACCTGCCATGATAAAACCTGGCACTTGTACCCGGGGGGGGGGGGGGCACTCAACTTTTTTTTGGGGTAGGGGTGTGCCGCCCAGGGTCTCAAAAAGGGGGCTAAAGAACTGAACTGAGTGGATTTTATGACGAAAAATAGGGTCTTAGGAACAGATTATTTTCCCAAAAAAATCGGTCTTGAGAACTGGCCTATAGTTCAATTTTCGATTTATTTTGGTTTAAGAACGCAAAATTTTCGAAAAATTGGGGCTTTGGAACACAAAATTGGTGCTTTGGAACGCAAAATTTCGCGATTTTTGAATTTTCAATGAAAACGGGGTCTTAAGAACTGATGCAGGCTCGAAAGGGGGGGGGGGGGGTCATAAGAACTAGCAGCAGAGGGTGAAAAGGGGGTCTTCAGCGCGGCACCTAACTATACCCTTTTCAAATGTCAGTGCCCCCCCCCCCCCCGGGACTTGTACTAGAAACCCGATAGGTGTACAATCTGGCAAATGGGTCGCTCTCTACGTCACAACAGGGGTCGGGTGAACACTGGTCAGCTTAATAACACAATCTTCCTCGCGCTTTCATGTGTCTCCTTCACTAATTGGGCCATCAAGAGTACTACAATAGTTCTATTGTAAACGCCAGATAAGTAGAGAGGTTTCTAGTTAATCACCGATCTTTTTCCGATGCTTTTAACACTAGAACGAAATACCGTTGGAAAAGCGCTTTTAAATCGCTAGAAAAACGATTTAAAAGCACTGAGAGTTTGGATATGGACCCTAAAGGACTTTGGTTCAAACTAACAGGTACTTCAATTTGACGTTCGTTACAGGCGTAACATTTACGTACGTGTTCGTATATCTTCTGTTTTTCTATACGCCAGCGCTTCGACGCGCGGAAGTTCATGTGGCGCAAGTAAACCATGAGTAAACACAGACTGTGTTACACAGTGACATCACTGTCTCGTGAAATTGAAATAGACTATATATAGAAGGTTATGAATTCAATTGCAATTTGTTCCTTTTTTTATAGTTATTATTGGAGGGTCTACAGTGTTATTAACAATTTCCAGTTTGCTACAATGGTGGCGGGAAAAAAAGGGAATGGACGAGCCCAAATTTGGTGTTATAATGTTGAAACAATATCACAGAAAATATTAATATCGTCAAAAATGTGGTCTTTTTTGACAAATTAAACATTTGTCATGGAAGGTTAAGAAATATCTTGTAATGCTTAATAATTATTTTTAATGATAAATGACCAATTAGTAGTAATATTAATTAATTTTCAACAAAGCAAGTATTTTCACGACTCATAAATATTTGACTTTCAAAGACAAATGTCAATGAATGAATGACAAATTAAATAACAAATTAAAAGAATAATTTTTAATCAATAATTAGTCATTTACTATGACTAATCTCAATTTGTCATTTCATTGATAATTAGTCATTTAATTTGTCATTTCAATATTGTCATTTCTTAATTTGTATATTCCAATGGACCTACGGCACATAATCTCCTGGCCACAGTTCGACATACGTGGGCGCACTTCGATCAGACTGCGCACGCATGCTCGAACTCACAAAATACTGCCAACCAACAACACCAAAGCACCTGATTGGTCAAATTTAAACTGAAGCCTTTTAACGATCGTCACGCTGCGCCGTATCCACCAACGCAGTGTTCCCGCTGCGCCATAACCACCGACGCAGTGGGGCGTGATGGTGCGTGGAAAAGCTCATGAGTTTTTCCAGTTCTCACGTTTGAGCACCAACCAATCAGAGCCTTGAGGTCGAGATGACGTAGTGCGCACAACGGATAACCATTGCACCGTTTTGGGGTGAGGTTGAGCAGGTGTACTTTACGCGAGCTCAACCTCATGTGACGTGGGCCCATCAAGGAAATATTTGTAACTATGAAAATTAACTAGAAACACTCTAAATTGTTCATTTAGCATCACAAATAAATGTGCACCATTACACGGAATATTTCTTGAATCACAAACCTGCCAAATAAGACCACAATCATTCTTGAAGACAATTTGTTTTCTGGTAAGTCCATCAATAGGCAAATAATCAAGCATCTCTATCTTCTTCAACGTGACCACCATTATTGTTAATAATACAAAGTCTCGCTCTGGTCTTCATGCTGTTGATGGCGCGCCTGGAGATCCTCCTTCGACGCAAAGCTCTACATGCATTGTCAATACGTTGCCGTAGTACTTGAAGACTTTAGAACCGTTTGTCAGGACTATAATGTGTTATTGCTTATACCGGTAATACCTAGGGAGTGTTCAGAAATACTTTGGTGGGGGGGTTGGCCAAAACGGGGTCTAAAATGTTTCAAGTTGAAAAAAGGGGGGACCAAAAAGTTTTGGGTACTCAAAAGGGGGGGGGGGTCAAAAAAGTTTGGCCAACAGTGGCGTCTCCAGAGGGGGGGGGGGGGGGGGGCGATGCTACAAGCTTGTTTAGAGCCAAAATGTAAAATGTACCTCGATCGTTCCAAAAGTAGGTGTAAATTCGAAATATTTTGCGCGCTTCAAGCGCATTTCTTCACTCCCAAAAGTCTTGTCGGTTCATTCTCATTTCTCACCCCACCCCAATATGAATAACCTACCTACGCCACTGTTGGCCAAATCAATAGATTTAAATAAAACTTAAATCTACGTTTCTTTTATGCGTAGGTAGACATTGAAAATAGGTACAGTATACACTTGGTTTGATAAGTCTGTGATATTTTTTATTATCAATGAACAGCGATGATGTTTTCCTCAAATCCGCACGAAAATTGCATGGTCAAAATAAAAAATGTACCGACGGAAGCTAGTATAAAGGTATTAATAAACATTTTAATCGAGGTAATTTTGTTGAGGCGGGAGATTTTATATGATATGCGGGAGTGCGGGAGAAATAGGGTCTATGCGGGAGACTCCCGCCTAATGCGGGAGAGTTGACAGCCCTGCATGATGATAGTATGTATTAATGCAACAACTTTTGTCAAGGCCTATATGAATGGCCATTGCTATTTTTGGTGCGCTACACTTCCTGTTGAAGCATGCAGGGCGGATAACATGAATAAAAGTGGAACGGTCACGAAAAGGTACAATTCGGAAACAATTGAAGTCTCGCACTTCGTGTATATAATATTATCAATCGACTCCAACCAGTAAGAATCCTAGAAAGAAAGTATTTGTCTTTGCAACATGCAACAACAACAAAATAGAGTATAAAAGAGAACTCACCTTCTAAAACACAAACCGACAACGAGTGGCGTTTAACAAATCCGGAACAAATAGCGTTACCAATGGTTACGGTCAAAGGTAGAAATGATAATTATATGATTGTGCACTTGACCTTGTGTCGATGGCAGCCACTGATTTGGTACTTTGGTATACAGGGTGAGTCAGAAAGAACGAGCACTTGTTTAACAAAAGCGTCACAAAAATGTATGCGTGCATATTCAAAACCAATGGTAGCACTCTCATGACCTATAATTTTGCTTTTATTCAAAAGAAGAATTTCAAAAATCGACCATTGCTGATTACATTATCATGCTACACTAATTTGAGTAAAGCCCCACATTTTGAAGCCAATCCACGGGATGGTAGAATTATCAAACCATTCCTTAATGAGGTTCTCTTTCTGAATAGGCTGATATGCCTCTTTTTCACAATTCCCCCTTAAATCCAGGCTTAAAGGGACACAATGTCATATTGAATTTTTTTTAATTTTAATTAATTTACTTCAGAATTAAAGATGAACATTAAAAATTGCCATTATTGTTTTTTCTACTAAAAAAACCCCCAGCAAAACTTGATTAAAACAATGTTTTAACTATGTTGGAATACCACCCCTATTACCATGTAAAATGCTGGTTGCGGCTCTACCAGCATTTTTGAATCGACGTTTTGTTGTACTAAGAGGGCTGTTTTTTTCTTAATCCTTATAGGTGTAAGTTCATACATGTAATACAATTGTAAAAATATACAAATCCCAGTTTTTATCATATATTCTTGCAATTGAGGGCGCTGCCTGCACCACATGCCCCTTTTATTACTCGTAATTCCATGCACAGCTCTATTAGTTTCTGGTCATTTTAAGAGTTTGTATCCAACATTCGTGTGCCTTTTCATGTTTTTCTTTTCATTGGTTGACATCTCTGAGCCACCCAACAATGGCAACAATACTGTGTGTTATTAATATTCCGTGGATTGGCTTAAAAATACCGGGTTCTACTAAAAGTGTTATAACATCATGACGCAATGTTCGAATTTAAAAATTCTTTTTTTTGAATGAAAGCCAAATACCGTATGTGGTCATTTGATTCGAATATGCAGGCCCGGAATTGTTGTGGCGCTTTCTCGAAATAGGAAAGGTGCTTCTCACCATTCCTGCTCTAATAATGTGCTGTGCCCGTTCTTTCTGACTCACCCTGTAGACATTAAAAATACAACATAAGTCACGGGTGATAGAATTTGTTATTTGTAAATTGTTTCACAAAACGAAATTATCAATAGATTTGTGAATATCAATTGTACAACATATACAATATATTACCGAATCCGACGTGCAGACTTTGGCGGTGATCAGACTCATGGAGTTGACCAGAGGTGACAAATGACTTATTTATATAACAATGAGTGAATGTATGATATATTTTACATACAAACAGCTGATCTCACATAAAAACAGCTGATTTGATTGGGTTTTGTTTGTTTGTTTTTGTGATAATAAAGTAGAATCGTACATCGTAGAGTTACGGAAGTCCGGTAGTAGTATGCCTTTAATCAAAACCAGTTGTTTGCACATTGTGTATTTTTTACCAACTGTAGCGTTAGTCAAAGTTGTTTAACAAAGATGTCTTGCCGCTTGCGTTATATGGACCAATCAGGCTACAGTTATCACCGTCACTAGCCATTTTTGCCCAATCACTTGCGCAGATAAAATGTGAGCGAAATTGGTGCCCTGTCCAAATGGGATTTTGCACATAAAAGAGGACTTCATAAAATTGTTCAAATCTGTTATAGCTAAAGAATTAGAAATTATTTGACAAAATGTCTCGTCACATATTTAAATGGCATGAAGAATAGGCGGAAATATAATAGCTATGCAGTAGGCCTATATAATTGTCATAGTTTTTCTATTTCTTTGGATTGTTCTCAAACGTCCAGGATAACAACAAACATTGATTTCTTGTTACGTTAGTTATGGTCAAGCGATTTACAGAGTCCTACTTTTTTGGTATGAACCAGAACCACTAGTTTAATTTTGACCCCATTAATTACTTAAAAGTTAAATGGCCTTTTCATGTTTTTGCTTATTAACTCTGTAATGAAACATTGGATATAAGCAAACTAGACGTATTACTCCGCCAAGTAGCCTTGACACCCGTGGTGTAGTGGGGAATCCTAAGCCGCTGGTGCTGGAGGTCCGCGGTTCAAATCCGGGGGGGGGGGGGGGGCGGTCGCGTTGACTTTTGGGGTCACTTTCCTCAGCGCAGAAAAAAGTGCCCGAATGGGATAGGGTTAACAAACAAAAATCACAAACAACCCATAGTGGCTCCTATTCACCAAGTGGTTGCATCTGATTGGGTGGCACTGGAATGAATATTCATAAGGTAATTAATGGTAAATAAGAACTGAGATGAAACAAACATTACTGTAGACACGGTAAATTATTTTTTATTATTTTATTAATTTTCATGCTGATAGTTTTCTCCAAATATATACATTATAATGAACAAGAGGGTGACACAACTGATTTTGTGAGATTTTGGCCCAATAACATGGTCCAGGACCACAAACGGAATAAAGCTATGTTACATCTCATTCTACTTATTCCAAGGTTACATATACATCGTGCTTTATTCCATCAATAGAATAAAGCGAATACAATACCCGGGCTTGTTTGATTTATTCTTTTTTGCAAATATCATTTCAATGGTGTCAAAATTCTGTAATAGTCCAGGAGGACCATATAATCAGGCCAGAATCTCATACTAGCAACACAACTGAGAAGACCCAACCTCATTCTGATTCACTATGTTTGATACAAAAATCAGAAACAAATATACATAATTTTTTTTATATCACAAAATACATTTTATGGAATTATTAAGAATAACTTGAAATAATTTTGAGATAGAATACATGAAAACATAAGATACATGTATACAATAGGGCAATGTATTAAAGACGTAAATCGGGGAAATGTTATACAACTATCTACTGTTCATGAGGGAAATGGTGCAAAATAGCGCCTACTATTTTCCCGATTCGGTCGAGGGAAAATAGTAGGCCCACGACCGGCCCTCCAGTCACCCAGGGGACCTAGTTTGCACCATTTCCCGAACATAGAGCAGTAAATACATGTATTTGTTTTGTATAACATATACAAATATTTGTGTCATTTGAATAGATAATAGGCCTAGGGCCTACTCAATGTGAAGGTCAGTCACTATTAAAGCTCACCTCCATCATACCGCGATCGCGAGCGGAGGGAAAAAAGTTCCCATAAAAAGGTATTATTTCCATCGCAGCTCCCCATCACAGGGAAATAGTACTGGGGTTGGTCATAAAAATAATCAACATCTGAGTAGTGGGTCATAACATTAATCGGGGGACAGAATAGAATTGGGGAACAAGATGCGTAGGCCTACATATATATTGCTTTTTAATTTCAAACTAGACAAATCAAACCAATGCTTAGCTATTTTTAGGTAATTTTGATACTAAAAATCAATGAAAGTCGTGGGGCTTGAGCTCATTTGGGGGAGGGGTGCCGCCACTGATGGCCAGATCATTGATCGGCTAAGTGGAGGGGATTTGTTTGAAAGGCGCACTGGTCATTATAAATATACTGATATTCAAACAGTTTTAATTAATTTCAGCCTTAATTAATAACTTAACAACGAACCTCATCGTCAGTATTTCTTTATTTTTTTTAATCTAAAATTAAAATGTCAAAAAAGAGTGCAAGAAGGATGTATCCTAAACCAAACTACGATCGGATATGGGTCATTCTTCGGTATCTGTAACATTTCAAGTTTCTAGAAACTCGGATTTAAATTTCTAATTTTTCTAGCTTTGAATATTTTTTCACAAAGATAAACATCTGTAGCATATTAAAAACATGTTTGGCACAATCTTTACGGATATTTAATTGATTTTCCCCTTATTGTGTGTAGGATGGTCACACGATGGAGTCATCTCCGTCACATTTTCAGTATAAAAATCCATTAGAAAATATATATATGATTCCAGACTAGAAATTGACATACGAGGGTCGTTCAATAAATAATGAAAGTGATCATGGTATGGGATGCATGAGTGATTCTATTGAGGGATAATGTGATCAATACAAAGTATGAACCTTTGTCTTTCAAACAATACACTTTTGGATTGTTAGATACCTTTGGTTATGTAATGTCATTAACATAAACACAATAGGTCTCAGACACTGACTGAAATCTGTCAAATATTTGGCTGGATATGTACTATGTTGAAAATGGGTTGATCGATACATTTGCGTATATCTCGGCAATGCAAGCATAAAAACAGATAACACTTGGCACATAGTTAGAACACACACTTATCTCCGCTTGACACTATTTTTTAGATCTGAATTCTTTAACACAAACAAGAAGGGACCATCTCAAATGCGCTTTTATTTAGCAAAATCCGCAATAATATACCTTTGAAAACAACAAAGTATAAAGAACAATGGAGAGATTATAATTTAGTAAATTTTTGTGGGATGTAAAGCAATAATAGTGGGGATTTCAAGAGGAGCTGTTCATAAAATTTCCTCAAACCTTTGAAATTATGTGACGATTACTTTAACAATACATATATAGTAGCTCTAAAGATAACAGTAATAAGAGAGGTTGTGGCAGCCATCTTTGATTGATACATTCATGTATATCTTTATTTTGACTATCACAATATTTAAACACATTGATTTAAGCATTTTTTATTATTTCTGATTAGAATTTGAAGGCACAGTAAGCTTTTATCTGGTAAATTTCATGATTTTAGCCATTTGTAGCCCTGTTCAAAATGATCTGCCGTCTGCGCATGCGCACATTTTCTGCAGGTTTCATGCGAATAAGTTCAGAAAATTAGTTAACAATCATATGGAATCTCCCAAACTGGTTAATTGCTTGGATTTTTCATAAATTGTTTGATTTTCCGCAATATTAGTGATTCGCTGACTGGGCATTTTTCAATGAAAATTGGCTATTTGAAATACTGATATTTGTATAATTTTTATTCGATTGCCTCTCCTTACTGTTTCCTCCTATACTACATACATCAAATTACACAGGGATTTAAGTTATTGTCTTTGAATCATACTTACGCGAAGAAAATTTACCTGCTTCTGGTGTCACGTTATGCAATCTTCTTATTACATGTTTCATACAAATAATTCAAATTTCCCGCCAAATAACTGATTTAGTAGTGTCCCAAGTGTACTTACTTTGAGACAATGCTATGACGTCATAGTTCACACTTATAAATCCAAAACTGTACTGTTTGAAAGATAAAGGTTCATACTTTGTATTGATCACATTATCTCTCAATAGAATCACTCATGCATCCCATACCATGATCACTTTCATTATTTACTGAATGCCCCTCGTACATATTCCAAACTATAAAATAAAGAGTATTCTCTTCAAATAAATCCAACTATTTTATTGTTTCAGTATAACATACTGATTTCAAAACTTCTCAAAAGTTTACAACCTCAAAAAGTACCGATTTTTGGTTTAAATGTTGATTGTCAATTGTTTTTCATCGACACCCTCTTAGTGAACGTACATTTCAGCTAACACTATTTATTTATAAATTACAACTGATAATTGTGTCCAATGCTGTATTACTTTACACATTATGAGCTTCAAATACTCATGTGACGGAGATGACTGCATGTGAAAGTCATATCCGTCACAGTGCTCGGTCATCTCCGTCACGCAGAAAATCAACATAATGTGACGGAGATGATGGTATATGTAACGGAGTGACGTGACGGAGATGACAATCTTAAGGGTTGGGACGCTATATAGCTTCGCTGGAAAAGTATGTCTAGCGGTCTACTTCAGGGGTATCGTTAGAGGTCACTTCTCTTTTTTTTACCGCCGATCCTAAATATCCAATGAATATATATTTTCAATTGATTCTATAGCATTCGGAGATGACACTGAATAAACATACGCACATACTATGTTTCGAAAAAACTGATTTTTGATGTATTGCTAAATAATAGCGCGCACTAACCTCACATGTGTTAAAGTTCATGTGCGGTAAGTTCAAACGGTCAAAGCAGTGTTTCTATTCTCCTTTTATTACGAATGATATGGCGCTGCCTATGGTCTGTGACGGAGATGACACAAAACGTCGGGACAGAAATTTCCCGACAAAAACTGGTAAATTAAGCTCCATTAGACCTATAATGCTATATTTGGATGGATGAAATATGATTAAATCGTAAATAACTAGCGTTTATGAGCATTTTCATGACGAAACCATCGGGTAACCATCGGGACACGGGGTTTTGTAGCCTTGTAGGGTATTGGCATCAAACATTGGACAAATGTTATCTAAAAAATAATTCTCCAGCGTTTTGTGATTTTGTTATGATGGGAATTATGTTTATGAACAGAAATACACAAACAGATGTACAGTTTGTAGTTAAGAGTGACGAAATTACCAGATATAGGATATCAAAATATCGGGACATGAAATGTGACATTTACCGAAGAATGACCCATATACGTCACACTGTTGCCATAGTGGTGTGACAGGGCCAACACGTATACTCGAATCGTATATTTTGGTACATGAACTGTAAAATGGTACAATACACAACAATGCATAGATGGGGTGACAGCAATGTTTATCAACAAAATATTATTATTATTGGTATTTTATTCAGAAGCATCTCGTGGCCCGCAGGCCAAATTACATGCTTATATACAATATTAAAATTACAATATAAAAATACACCTTAACAACATCAAAATATTGCACTTGTAGGATTGAATCACAATTAACAAATAAAGATATATTAAAGATAAAATGTACACAAATTAAGAAACAACAAAATGTCACACATAATGGAACTTTACTGCACGACCAGTCGTGAGAGATAATGGGTACCTAATCATTTAAAATATTGACAAAATAAGGAACAGGACTATTTTGGAAACGCTGAGTCCTACAATGAAATTGGGTCAGGTTGCCACTATTACGAAGTGATCTGTCATGACACTCCAGTCTGGTAGGAGGGAGGAGAGATTTTGTCCTCAGTCTGGTAGGAGGGAGGAGAGATTTTGTCCTCTCATTTTTAGGAAGCCCTTCAGCAAATCTTCGACAATGCTTCTCCCTTCTTCCAGACAAAGTGTCAAAATGGCAATTACCCAAGGCTTCATCATAAGACTCATCTGATTCCCAAGTATGGTTCTACAAGCCCTTTTTTGGATGGATTCCAAGTCCTTTGATTGTTTGACAGAAATAGTTGAGTGCCAAACTACATCAGCGTATTCAAGAATCGGTCTTACATGGCCACCGTATACTACGCAGAGCTCCTTGCTGATTAAACCAAAACGTTTGAGGGTCCGCAACATGAACAACCTTTTTATTGGCTTTCTTAAGCATATTGTCAACCTGTGTGTTCCACTTAACGTCGTTTTGGAGAACCAGGCCTAAAACCTTGGCTTCAGAAAAGCCTCTGATCGAAGGGACTGGACTGTCGATACATGATTGAGGGAACAGCAAATGACCACAACACTGTCCACTCTATGCCTTATTGCCCTTTATAATGTTTTGGCGCGAGTTCTAACAAAGAACCAAATGCCCGGCGTGACATCACATTACATGTCACCCCATCTCTCCTGTAATCTGGAAAAACCTAAGAAGTCAAATGTTGGTGAAAATTGAGTTAGACCCATATTTGTTTTTTCCCCAGTTTATCAATATTCCAGAGGAAAAACTGCCGACAGGGAAGAGTTTCACACACTTTAACTTGATAAACTGAAGGGGGAAAACCGTAGTAGTGAGCCAAGTCCTGAAACCAAACAGTTTTCCTTTGTTTTCTCAAATTTGCGTTCAACAGACTTACTAGGTTTTTCCAGATTACAGGAGATCTATAGCCTACTAAACAAACAAAATAGTTGTTACACATTCAAATCTTTCGTAACAAAATGTTTTAATACTACCAAGTTATTTTTCAAGACACAAAAATGCAAAATATGAAATGTGGATTCTTCTATTCTTGCTACTCTGAAACTACTAAATTGATCTTTGAGATGAGCTACTATTTGTATAAATTGCAGGTTTTGATACTCATATAAAAGAATTATATAACTACTCGTACATTAATCATTTGGTACTTGCATTCCAGTGGTTACCTATAAGCTTGTTTCTACTGGGCAACTTAACGGTTATTTACGGTACCAACCGGCCTGTGATAACGTTAAGTATTATAACGGCAAACACCTGAAAAACCAGGTTTGTTAACGGTAATGCACTTATCAATTGCATCCCCGGCCCCGGGGGAATTGCCCATGTGACCTCTCGGCTACAATCGTGTACGTCCCCGCTACAGTCCCGCCCCCCCCCCCCCCCCCCCTCCCCTTGGCCTAGAAAAAGTGTACAGTCCCGGCCACCCATTTCCCAGGACAAATTATTCACCCGGCTACAGTCCCAATATCGCTTATTTCTTTCTGCAACCATAACGGAATGCATTTCTATGTGTTCCCTATGTGTTACTAGGCCTATTCCGTCAAGCGCATCGCATTACTAGCTTATTTATAGCAATCGCCCGGGGTGTACATTTGTGTACCTTAGCGTACGTCCCCGCTACACGTCCCGGCTAGCGGGGGCAGAGTTTGTACGTCCGCGTACACTCCCCCGCATAGCCGGGCACCCTTTTTTGTACACTCGTGTAGGGTCCCTGCATTGTCCCCGCCATGCCCCGGGTCCCCAGGGGCCGGGCTTGCAATTAATAAGTGCATAATTAACGCTAAAATTGCCCAACAAACAAACTAGTTTGACATAACATGATCTGTGACATTTATAGATATTTTTATGATGACAAGGGTAAAATATGACATTAAAGGGGCATTCAAAGGTTATTTAACATGAGTGTATAGAGTAACGAATAGTGAACTAGGCGGAGTCTTCCACCCAGTACTCCTTAAACCAACTTTTTGAACTTACTTTCATGGTCCTTAAACATATGCAGGGTGTTACCAATACTAGTTTTGGTGTTCTAAAGGGTTATTCAAGATGGCATCCAAAATGGCCGCAAAAATGATCAAATTTCATAAAAGGATATTATATCAGCCAACATGTATATAGAATGTATATTAGACTACTAGAAACGCATATCAAGCATGTTTACTTTATCAACATATTTAAAATCAAAGATGGCGGCCAAAATGGCCGCCTTAACGTTACATATCCTATAACAGCAAATAATATGTTCTACTGATATACTAATGCGTTTAGATATACGACCCACCTCTCTAACAGTTTTAATTGCTTATCACTCTCCTAAATGGACCTCATATGTGTAGCTAACTACCAGTATCTAGCTTTCTAAACAGATAGATTACTGATTTTGTGGTGATAAGGGAAGTTGAAAAACCTACCTTAGTAGAAGAAATATCCAAAAGAATCATCAAACAGTTACAATCGACACCAATTGTACATAAGTAGCTGTATGAATGTATCAATGACCTTATTAATCGATTATATTATCATATATCCTTTACTTTCTTAATTGCTTGGGTCATTACCGTATCACTTGCGGTCATTAAACGATCACCTGGGGGTAATGAAATGATCACACAGGGTCATTACACGATCACTTTGAGTCATTAAATGGTCACACGGGGTCATTAAATGATCCCTAGGGTTATCAAGTGACCAATCATATATTTAAATGATTGATTGGGGTCACCACGCTATCACAGGGTCATTAAATGATCACTTTGGTAATGAAACGATCCTTCCAAATTGCTATAGGGTCATTTTGGATTATTACATTATCACTTGGATCTAGTCAATAAATAGTTACTGGGGGTCACTAAATAATCCCCCCGATTAGTAGATGATGGCTTGGGTCATTCAATGATGAGTTAGAAGTATTTAAATTATCACTAGAAGTCATTTTATGATCACTCAGGGACATTACAAAATCACTTTAATTCATTAAATGGTCATTTAGGGTAATCGAATAATCACTGGCGCTATTAAGTGACCAATCGGGTCATTAAATGATAATTGATTGCTCGGAATCGTTACGCTACCACTTGGAGTCATTAAATGATCACATAGGGTAATAAAATGATCAATCCGGGTCAATGGATGATCACATAGGGTAAATAAATGATCACTGAGCGTCAATAAATAATTTCTCGGGGTCATTAAACAATCTCTTTGAGTCCTTAAATGGTTATTAAATGACCCAAAATTATAGCGTAATGACCCGAATCATTGTGTGATAATTTATTGACCCTGATTGATCATTTTATTACCACAGAAGATCATTTAAGGACCCCAATAGCGTAATGACTTTGAGCAATCATTAATGAGCCGATCGGCCACGTAATAACCACAGGTGATTCTTCTGACCGTTTAATGACTCAAAGCGATCGTTTAATGACTCAAAGTGATCGTTTAATGACTCAAAGTGATCATAAAATGACCTCAGTGATATCTTAATGACCCCAGCTCATCATTTAATGACCAAAGCCGTAATCGATAGTAAGAGGAGGGGATTATTTAGTGACCCCAAGTGACTATCTATTGACTAGATCCAAGTAATAATGTAATGACAATTGATACAAAGTGATGGTTTAATGACCCTAAGCAATCTTGAAGGATCATTTCATTACCCCCAAGTGATCATTAATGACCCGAAGTGATAGCGTGGTGACCCCAATCAATCATGACACGAACGTGCACTTGATAACCCTAGGGATCGTGCAATGACCCAAAGTGCAATGATCCACAAGTGACCATTTAAATGACTCACAAAGTGATCGTGTAATGGCACTGTGTGATCATTTCATCACCCCGGGTGATCGTTTAACAACCGCAAGTGATACGATAATGACCCTAGCAATTAACTAAGTAAAGGATATATGATATTATCATCGATTAATAAGGTCGTTGATTGATTCATTCATACAGCTAGCTACTTATGTATAATTGGTGTCGATTGTAACTGTTTGGTGGTGATCCTTTTAAATATTTCTACTACTAAGGTAGATTTTTCAACTTCCCCTAATTATCACCATAAAATCAGTAATCTATCTGTTTAGAAAGCTAAATACTGGTAGTTAGCTAAATATATTACTAGATGAGGACCATTTAGGAGAGTGATAAGCACTTATAACTGATAGAGAGGTGTGTCGTATTCTAAAAGCATATCCGTAGAACATATTATTTGGTGTATGTAATGCAATACACGCTGTTATAGGATATTTTACGTAGGCGGCCAATGGCCGCCATCTTTGATTTAAAATATGTTGAAAAAGCAAACGTGCTTGATATGAGTTCTGAGCAGTCTAATAAACACCCTGTATACCATCATCATATATGTAGGCTGATATAATGTCCTTTAATGAAATTTGATCATTCTGCCATTTTGGATGCCATCTTGAATAACCCAACATTAATGTTGATAACACCCTTAATATGCTTTAGAACCATGAAATTGGGGAGTCCTGGGTGCACGGAAAATTCCACCTAGATACGCCTCTAATTCACTAATAGTCATTATATACACTCATGTTGAATAACCCTTGACTGCCCCTTTAAGTGCAAACAAGTGCAAACACTTTCACACCGCCCGTACCACAAACAATCAATTTCTTGCCGTCATCTACAAATGAGAGGCCCCTTGAATATGGTGATATGGCGAGGTCAATGCTACCTAGATATTCACCAGATGCGGAAAAACATAAAATATCAATAGTATTTATCTCCCAGTTAGAAATTAATATGATGTCTTGATAGCAGTACACACCACGAGGATCCCATTTGTCATCATTTACAGGATGCTTCAGAGTGCACAGGACCTGTCCAGTATCGCTTATTATCTGTGGAGGTGTACGCCACTCAGCTACAATGATTGTATCTTGGGACGTGACACCAATATACCAGGGCCGGATGTCTACCTTGATACTGGTAATGTAGGTACCATCTTGTCTGTGTGTGTTAATACACTTATTGCTCACATCACCTGTCAGTATATGACCACTGGAATATATGGTGAGGCCATTTAAAGACATGAAATATGGAGAGGATAGAGAGGATAATTTCGACTGTGGGTTTGATGGCACCCATTTACCCTTAAATGCGCCATTAACATCATATATCTTAATGTACTTAGTTTGATCAGTTGTAAAATAATCACCGGTTGAATTGACAATGATTTGATCAGGTTGTGATGTTTCCAATCCTTGAGTAGTTTCCAAGCTGAATTTGTACTCTCCATCGGTACTGAACACCTTTACCTGTGATGATGCATCGGCAATGGCCACATCTCCATTCAGGTTGACTGCCATACACCTACAACGAGACAGTGTACCTGGTCCGGACTTGCCAAATGACTTCTCGAACTTCCAAGTACCATCGATAATGTTTGCTCTCGATATCTGTTATGTTATAAATTAACATTGACATAATAAAATAAGTTAATATTGTGATTAATACTATACTGTCTATACAAGCAATTGCAGGATAAATTAAATCAAAAGTCGTAGTGCTTGTCTTTTTATGTGTTTGTATGAGATTTTGTTCGAAAATATTTTGTATTTAGATATGGCTGATACAGTGGGAAGATAGCACCAAACATTTTTCATTTAGATATGACTGTTATGGTGGTTCCTATATACATGTATACTGACGATAGCACCAATGTGTTTGGAGCTATCATCAGAAGATATAGCAACCGGCAACTGCCATCAGTAATATACAAATGAATGTGTTTGGAGCTATCTTCAGTAAATAGCAATCGCCGTATGTATCAGTCATATCTAAATGAACAATGTGTTTGGTGCTATCTTTAGTAGAAAGCAATCGCCGTATGTATCAGTCATATCTAAATGAACAATGTGTTTGGTGCTATCTTCAGTAGATAGCAATCGCCGTATCAGTCATATCTAAATGAACAATGTGTTTGGTGCTATCTTCAGTAGATAGCAATCGCCGTATCAGTCATATCTAAATGAACAATGTGTTTGGAGCTATCTTCAGTAGATAGCAATCGCCGTATCATTCATATCTAAATGAACAATGTGTTTGGTGCTATCTTCAGTAGATGGCAATCGCCGTATCAGTCATATCTAAATGAACAATGTGTTTGGTGCTATCTTCAGTAGATAGCAATCGCCGTATCAGTCATATCTAAATGAAAAATGTGTTTGGTGCTATCTTCAGTAGATAGCAATCGCCGTATCAGTCATATCTAAATGAACAATGTGTTTGGTGCTATCTTCAGTAGATAGCAATCGCCGTATCAGTCATATCTAAATGAACAATGTGTTTGGTGCTATCTTCAGTAGATAGCAATCGCCGTATCATTCATATCTAAATGAACAATGTGTTTGGTGCTATCTTCAGTAGATCGCCGTATCATTCATATCTAAATGAACAATGTGTTTGGTGCTATCTTCAGTAGATGGCAATCGCCGTATCAGTCATATCTAAATGAACAATGTGTTTGGTGCTATCTTCAGTAGATAGCAATCGCCGTATCAGTCATATCTAAATGAACAATGTGTTTGGAGCGATCTTCAGTAGATAGCAATCGCCGTATCAGTCATATCTAAATGAAAAATGTGTTTGGTGCTATCTTCAGTAGATAGCAATCGCCGTATCAGTCATATCTAAATGAACAATGTGTTTGGTGCTATCTTCAGTAGATAGCAATCGCCGTATCAGTCATATCTAAATGAACAATGTGTTTGGAGCGATCTTCAGTAGATATCAATCGCCGTATCAGTCATATCTAAATGAACAATGTGTTTGGTGCTATCTTCAGTAGATAGCAATCGCCGTATCAGTCATATCTAAATGAACAATGTGTTTGGTGCTATCTTCAGTAGATAGCAATCGCCGTATCAGTCATATCTAAATGAACAATGTGTTTGGTGCTATCTTCAGTAGATAGCAATCGCCGTATCAGTCATATCTAAATGAACAATGTGTTTGGTGCTATCTTCAGTAGATAGCAATCGCCGTATCAGTCATATCTAAATGAACAATGTGTTTGGTGCTATCTTCAGTAGATAGCAATCGCCGTATCAGTCATATCTAAATGAACAATGTGTTTGGAGCGATCTTCAGTAGATATCAATCGCCGTATCAGTCATATCTAAATGAACAATGTGTTTGGTGCTATCTTCAGTAGATAGCAATCGCCGTATCAGTCATATCTAAATGAACAATGTGTTTGGAGCGATCTTCAGTAGATATCAATCGCCGTATCAGTCATATCTAAATGAACAATGTGTTTGGTGCTATCTTCAGTAGATAGCAATCGCCGTATCAGTCATATCTAAATGAACAATGTGTTTGGTGCTATCTTCAGTAGATAGCAATCGCCGTATCAGATATATCTAAATGTAAAATATGTTTGGTGCACAGTAGATCCCTGGTTGTTATTATATCTGTCTTCGAGTAGCACTAGTTCCGTGCTGCGAGCGTAGCGAAATACGACAAAAGGGAATACAACGGATCAGGGAAAATATCCCCAAGCTATGTCTCGAGGCACGTGATCTGGACCCTTACATTTGTAACGTAACTTAATTTATACTGAGTAATATTCATAATCTGCACACAAAAAGAATTCAGTATATATCTCGAATGCTATCGGTGTTATTTGCTACATTGCAACTCAGCACACCAATTTGAAGCCACATGGAAGCATTGGCAATTTGGGAAGATGCCTGTCCATTCACACAGTGACCCCACACATTCCATGCTTCTAGAACATTGCATCTCTCAAAATGACGAACTCTACTCATGAGAACACATGTGTGTGTGTATGGCATTTCCTTCCGACATGGCTAATAATTATATGGGATTAATTATCTACTGTTAGAGCTGATGGTAGGACTAAATTGACACTGATGTTACATGAAGCGATGTTACATTATCTTTATTTAGAAGTGATGTTATATTATTTTCCCCGTAAAATACACCGATTATCCCCATTCAAACGTCAAACTATTTCAACACTGGCACGTTCTTTTCAATGTTTACACTTAAATCACGTAAATCGACAAAAACACGTGTTATTTTATAAAACGATTCCGTGTTCAATCATAGACCATTATCACCGTTGTCAAACACATGTTGAGAGAAACACTATACGCCTTTTCTCTACCCAAACTTTCATTCCCCTAAAAATCTAATGGTACACCCTAGTAATGGCAATATAACCATGTGTAATCTTTTCTTGCATTAATTTATACAGCATTTATAACACTTACCACATCAATGATATCATCAATACTGGGTCGTTTGTGGTAGTCCGAATTCCAACATTGTCGCATAAGATCAGCCAACCATTGAGGGCAGTCTCCTGAGATGGGTAGCCGTTCATCATCATTGCAAACCTTCCACGCGACGACTTGACTGTCCATACCCTTAAATGGAAACTTTCTAGTCCATAGTTCCCAGAATACAACAGCGAGTGAAAACAGGTCATATGATGGAGAGAGTATGCCATGTCTAAGCAGCTCTGGTGCCATCCAGTGGTAGGAAGCTGACTCTGTCGCTTGGCTGATTGTACTCGCGATATTTTTGGCCAATCCAAAGTCGCCTAACTTCAAGATATTGCCTCCCGTTATCATATAATTTGGGGATTTAATGTCTTTGTGCACAATCTTCATTTCTCTGAGATATTTGACTGGTATGGCTGCTTGCTTTGCCCAAGAGAAGAATTCATCTACTGGCAAATGTTTATCTTGATGTTTATCAAGATAAGATCGAAGTGATCCACCTTCACAAAGTTCTAAAATCAGCATGAAATCTATCTCTTCATCTACCACGCCAAGAAGCTTCACGATGTTGGGATGGTCAAGCGTGGACATGATATTCAGCTCATGTTTGTCATTGCGGATTAATTTCTTGGCAGCAACGTCAATCTTTTCTTTCTTACTTTTCCATTTCATCTGATACACAGAGCTAAAACCTCCTGTTCCTATCTGTTTTATATATTTCAGTTTGCTTCTGCTGATTGCATTGATTTGGTTGGCCATTTTCCTGATGGGTCTTAGATTCCACCTGTCGACACAAACACAATACAAAACAAAATAATTCTACAGGGGTTCTGTGTTTTATGGCATCGCATTTTTGGTGACGACTCATCCATCTCTATCTATTAACTCAACAACTAAATGTAGTAGAGCTATCATGGTTTAGGTGTCATTCGAAAGCCTATTTATCTAGCTACACTGTGTGAATAAATCATGTATTTATATAACTGTTTGGCTGAGATATGATTGGTGGCGGTGGCGGCGATAGTCTACTCGTATGCCTTGTATAATTTCACTGTCACACAATCGAACAACACCCCCTGATACTTCCCATCCGAGAACCGACCAATTTTCCCGGGGTGAGATCAGAGGATGGGGAGCGGTCCATGGGGAGTGAGCCCTCTATCGGTACATGTTCATAGAGTGACAAAGAAAAGGAAAAAGGTATACTAAAGCAGACTATGGCGGCGATGGCACTGTTTACAACTCCCCATCCCTGTATGGTCCACACATGATTTTGCTCTCATTTTATAGATTCTTTTATATTCTATAAGTTTCTGTTTCAACAAACGTGTCAGTTTAGTAACAACTGTAATCATAAATCGATTGCATTGTCCTTGGCTTTCTCCCAATTCGCTATACACAGTGAACTTCCCCTATTCATCGGTTTTACATTCATGAGATGACTATAACAAAAAATGTATTCAACCAATGATAGCAAAATTACACATTTTTGGAAAGCTCTCAAATAGGGGAATTCAAGAATGGCGTTTAAATCAGGATAGGGTGCATACCCCCAAAAATATATTTGTAAACTCTAATTAATATGAAATTTAAACGTTTGTGCTCATTCACTTCCCGATATAGTATATTTCTGCAAATTACCCTTGACAACCATTATGGTCAGATGGGTATTTGCATAAGGAACTAATATGCAAAATTAAAATTATGATTGGGATAGTTATACAAATATTATAGAGCTTTAATCAAAATATGAAAAAAACACGAATTTCTTTTAAGCATTCTTAATCACAACATGCGATCTGTGAAAACCCGCCACATGGTGGCATTTTTCATATCGGAGATATTTATATCATAAGAAAGCTATAACTGTGCTGATTACAGAACTGTTTCGATCATTTTTCTACGATCACTACAAAAAAAGTTATGAGTAAATGATGATTGTGATGTCATAAAAAGCTACAAAACAAGAAATCATGAAAACAGGCCAAAAAAGATACATAATTCAATAGAATAACGTTATAACATTAAAAATAAAAGTGAGTGAAGTAAGTTTTTGAAGGTGAAATTTCATGAAAGATGATGACACAAAGTATTGGAATTTAATTTTCTTTAAAATAATCTTTAAAAAGAAAATGGGTTGTTGTTTTTTACCCATAATCCCTAGTTCACATTTTGCGACATCCGACGGGTTTTCACAGATCGCATCTTGTGAGATTTCCTTTCAGAAAATATATACTTTGTATGGGGTAGAACAAGTAGTTATCGCGATATGCTAATTCGAATCTCAGATGGTGTCAAATGTAAAAATCTGTACATGCAACGGGAGTTCAAAACACGTGGCTATATACTACCTATAGAATAATGTAACCTCGCAATAGACCACGAAGGTATGACGTATATGCCAGTGCTTCGAGTAGGCGGAAGTTTATTACGGGAGCGCAACTTAACACAGTGACATCACTGTCTTTTGAAATTGAAATAGACTATAAAAGGTTGTGAATCCATTGCAATCAGAAGTGATGAGTGGAATAAAAAGGAGAAAAAAGTCAAACAAAAGATTGGTTCCTCTCCTATTATTGGAGGGTCTACGGTGGCAATCATCCTACTTATGATCTTCATAAAATATTAACAATTTTAAGTTTGCTACAATGGTAGCGGAAATAAATGTTTTATAATGTTTAAACAATAGGCCTACACGTGGAAAAGTGCGCGCGAAGTGTGCAAACATTTCATTTTTAACGCAAATTGTCCAGAAAAACGTCCCACCTTGTGTGACAAATTGAGCTATTCAGGTTGATGGAACACTAAACTAAAATAAGTCATGATACAAAAATGGACAATTTTAACACTAAAAGTGCCCAATTAAAAACACGTCTCCTGGGCTTGTTTTTGGTTTGGGGGAGGGGGAGAATTCCCCATATGCATTTTAACGGGTACGCCCTTCCCACACCCCTTCATCGGCTTTCACCACGTATGGCTTGCTTCATGCTACTTGCAATACTTGAGAGCCCATTAGTTATGGGCTATTGCCACTTTTGGTGCCTTTACATCCTGTTGAAGCAGGCCAATAACATGAATAGAAGTGGAACATTCATGGAAAAGTACAATTAGGAAACAATATTGAAGTCTCGCACTTCGTTTATATAATAATCAATCGATTCCGACTTCCAGAATTCTAGAAAGTCTTTGTCTTTGCAACATGCAACAGAGTATAAAAGAGAAAACTCACCTTCTAAAACACAAATCGTCAACGAGTGGCGTTTAACAAATTCGTAAAAATGGCGTTCCTTCAAAGGTAGAAATAATATATGATTGTGCACGTGACGTTGTGTCGATGGCGTACCAAATGCCAACGGGGTGGATAGGCTTTGTCACAAAAATATTAAAATTTGAATGACAATACCAAAGGCAAATTGCCATAGGATACCCAACAATTGTTTATTTTGTCGTTCGTGTTTGTGACACATTTCCAATAAAGAATTCCGTTCAAAAGGGGAAACACACACGTTAGTACGTTTCTGTATGGAAGGAGACGGACCTCTTCTATTATAAACGGGTAAACATGTATAGACGACCGTGCTTCGGTTTTATATAAAAAGCAGATTGTTGTAGCACTTGCAGATTTAAAGTTGTGGCGTCTGATTAGAGCTGGATTTGTTCAACTTGAAGATGGCGGTCGGTTATAAACCTATAATACGACTACCTGAAGTACACTAACCCCTAAAAGTTCCCTGGCGGCTACTGAGTCATTTGGGGTGGGCGAAGTTTTTTTGACACAATTCTGCGCCAATGTCATCAAGTAATATGGCAAATTACTCGTCTTTATACAATGATTACTAGTTTTACTGGTCGATATCTTTTTGGTTGGTTGATGAAATAATAAGGGCACTTCCGGTCAAACAAAGCATTCCACCAGTGACAGTATTGACTGTCACTGATTCCACACAGAGGCAAGGTGTCAAATAGTGCTTTGCACACAGAAGGTGTCTAAAATATGTGTTTCTTATGACCATGAATCTCTATAATCTATCAAGGTCAACATACTTCATATCTGGTGACATTTTGTTAGACACAATTCATTCAATTACTATCCTCTATCTGCAGAGACCCGTGCAGAGAGCAATTCTATCAAATAAAAAATAAAACAGCGTGACAATTTGTGTACATCCATAAAATTGTTACCCTGTCCAAATGGGATTTTGCACATAAGAACAGGACTTCATAAAATTGCTCAAATCTGTCATACCTAAAGAATTAGAAATTACTTGACAACATGTCTCGTCACATATTGAAATGACATGAAGAATAGGTAAATATATGATAGATATGCAGCACATAATTGTCATAGTTTTTCTTTTTCTTTGGATTGTTCTCAAACTTGCAGGATTACAACAACAAATTTATTTATAGTCGAGCGATTTCCAGAACCAATTAAACTCTTAAGTTAAATGGCCTTTTCATGTTTTTGCCTATTAACTCTGCAATGAAACATCGGATATAGGGCAAACTATACATTCTTGACCCCTGCATAGTTACAGCCATTCTGATTTGTCAATGAACCCCTCCCATTTAACCTAACAAGCCAAACAAATACCACCCTAACTTTTCTGAATTTCTATCCCATAAAATATATGGAATTAAGTCCAACTATATGCTATAACAAACAAAAAACAAACAAAATACATACTGGCTCCTATTCAACAAATGGATGCACCTGGTTGGGTGGCACTGGAATGAATATTCATAAGGTAATTACTGGTAAATAAAAACTGGGATGAAACAAATATTACTCTAGACACGGTAAATTAATTTTTATTTCACGCTGATAGTGTTCTCCAATACATTATCATGAAGCAGAGGTGACTGACACAGCTGATTTTGTGAGATTTTGGCCCAATAACATGGTCCAGGACCATAAACGAAATAAAGCTTTATTAGCGAGGCTGATCAGTTTAAGGTTAACATATTGTCCATCCGTGACGCAAATATTTCACTGTGTCTCTTTTAGTAACAAACCACACCCACCAACATTTTAATAAATGTCAATGAAGTTGATGACACTCTTCAACATAATACATAAAACATTTGAATAAGTGCAAGTAGTTTGTGTTAATAATCCATTTAAAAATGTCCGTCCGTGACATGTCCGTCCGTGACAAACTGATCAGCCTCTAAACATACATAGTGCTTTATTCCTTAAATAGCATAAAGCCAGTAGGATATCCAGTTTGGAGTTTAGCTTGTGTGGGGAGCCTCCCCATCCCACCACGCCCCCGGGTTTGTTTCATTTCAACGGTGTCAAATTTCTTAACTGTAATGGTCCAGGTCCATATAATTGGGTCAGAATCTCATACTAGCGACACAACTGAGAAGACCCAACCTCATTCTGATTCACCATGTTTGATACAAAAATCAGAAACAAATTATACATAATGTTTACACAAAGTACATTTTATGGATTAATAAGAATAACTTTTGAGATAGAATACATGAAAACATAACAATACAAACAAAGATACAAGAATAAAACAGGGCACTGTTTTAAGACGTGATCCCTTACCATATTAATACAGCACAAGGCCGGGGGGGTACTCATGTATATAAGGTGGACAGGTATGTGCCGTGCTAATGGGTCACTTTTTGGCAAATATTCCCTAAATATGGGGTATGATTTGTACTGGAAAACCATAAACGTAGTCTCAAATCGTAAAGAAATCCTAGTCAAATCAGTCGAATTTCAAACCTCCTGCGGCAGCACACCTCCACCAAAAGATCATTTGAGTACCCCTTCCTTTCCCATATCATTTACAGATTGCACTACACAATGCAGACAGCATCTTGAGAAGAATGTAGATTTTTGACGAAAAATTAGGTCTTAAGAACTCATTTACTCCAAAACTAATTTTCTCTCAAATTTGTTGGGGCTTTGGAATGCAAATTTGAAAGATTTTTAAATTTTAATATAAAAACGGGGTCTTAAGGGCTGATCCAGGCTCAAAAGGGGCCGCCCCTTGCCGGTGTCGCGCCCCTCCCTAAATCCACCCCTGGAAGATGTAGTACTCGCGTAGCCATATGTGGATGGGTGGGGGTGTAGGCCGTCCGTCATCGTCGGTAGTCCGTCGGTTGAGACGGTACTGTTGGTCATTTGACACGGGTCACTATAGTGTGTAACATATTACCCCTTTTTTAAAAGTGTCCAAATAGTATTTGGAACAACCTGGAACAACCATTTTGGTTGAAACAACGTCTGTCGGTTCACTTTTATTTCCCCTATATAGCTATACCACTCACTGGGATTTACAATATTTTGAAGCAAACGAGAAAACAAAAGTATTAACAAAACTCGTTAATGGCCTATTTCAATTTTATTAGCTTGTCACTAAACAAACAAAGGTTATATGAGTTTGAGAGTTCTCTATATGGCGAGTATTTTTGAAAACACAATCCAATAAATGACAGTTATTGCAGGTAAGACATGATAGGCTTATATTTCATCTGGAAATCTCCTACTTTAATTCTCATAGAATATCAGATATGTTTCACTAGTTTATTTTATAAATAATTGCGACGTAATATTTTGTAACACCCAGTATGATTGTATTGGCCATATTTAAATATTGTAGGTGTATAGACATATCGTGTATTGTAAAATTCCATGCATGTTATATTTCATTTTTCAATATTAATTTCATCAAGATTGCCTATAGAAAGCGAAGAAAAGGTAAACACTTACATGGATTGAGGACTCGATATACATATATACATTCCGATTGGTACACCTTGTATATAATGTAGTGTTTATTGGACATAGCATGTTTAATGCAATAATCTCATTCAGAAATTCAAAACTAACTATGACACCAAATTATGATAATGGTTAACTTTATTTAGCAAATACGTTTTCACATAATTATTTTGTCACAATTTTTGACCACCCTGAAGGTACCATTTATAACAAAAGACAAAGGTGGCAACGTTTTTCTTTGGGACAATATACTTTGAAATATACAACGTAATAAAATATAATGTTATCGTCAATGTATGAAAATGGCAAGTGAAAATGTTATATGTTTAGTATATTTCTTCATTTTGCACCCCATATATTGTCTACATACTCTGTACAATGACATGATATTTCAGGATATGGTGTGGTCTAACACATACATCCCATTGTTAAAACTATACTCTGCTCATACTTTTGTTGGTTTATATATGCCAATTTATGGAATAATACCAATTTTGGCGCTTATTTTGGCGGCCCTCTTGGATTTAGGTGTGTTAACAAAGCAAAAGTTCTGAATGTGAGTGTCTAGTGGTCTAATACATACATCTCACTATTAAAACTATACTTTCACCATACAATTTGATTGCTATATGTCCTTTTATGATATTTGACCAGTTTACGCCATCTTGAATAACCCCTTAGCATACCAACATTATTTTTGGTAACATCCTGAATATGTTTTAAGACCATGAAAGTAAGTCAAAAAAGTTGGTTTGAGGGAGTCCTGTGGAGGGGTGCACGGTAACCCTCTGTATATACCCGACCCGACTATGTATAGTTTTCATGGTTATCATGTTTAAGCAAAACCCACGTGATTTTTTCATTTTTCGTACATGTCACACAAAGGGGTCCCAACTCAAGGCACACAACCAACTACGGACCCTATCCCCCCCCCCCCCCCCCCCCCCGCATCGCCGCTTGATACATTAAATATCAAGGTAACTGAGCAATGTGATGAACTGTAAAATAGTACAATAGACAATAATGTACACTTAACAACAAAAAATTGGTACACATTCAAAAAAATTCCTAACAACATTTTGACAAGATAATTACAGATAACAGTAAAATTAGTATGTATTTCAAAAATTGCTTGCTTTTTAGAATTGGGTCTTTTAATACTACCAGTTATTTTTCAAGACACAAAAATGCAAAATATGAACTGTGTGTAGAGTGTGGATTCTTGCCACTCTGAAACTACTAAATTGATCCTTGGGATGGGCTACTATTGTTTGTATAGATTGCGGGTATTGATACTCATATGAAATAATTATATAATAACATTAATCATTTGGTACTTGCAATCCTATGGTTACCTATGAACGTGTTTCTACTGGGAAACTTAACGGTAATTAACGGTACCAACTGGCCTTTTTGCCCAGTAGAAACAGCTAAATAACGCTACCGTTAAGTATCTAACGGCAAAACCCAGGTTTGTTAACGGTAATTAACGCTAATTTGCAAACCGATAAATGTTAACGCTAAGTTATCATGACCTGGAAGTGCGTACTTTTTAACATGTTTTACAATGTAAAGAAAACTGGTCTGACACGGGCAGGTAACCGGTAAGTTTGGATTCTCATATAAAATAATTTTACAATAACATTAATCTTAATGAGAGTAACCATGCGAAATGATACCCCAAATGAAATGACAAACTCTGTATATATTAACAACAAGATAGTCGGTTATGCCACTCCTTGGACCACCCCTGTTCACAGGCCTGTTCCCCCAATGGTCCCTCCCACACCCAAAAAAGCTATTGGTTTCGGGCAAAAACTTTCACACCGCTCGAACCACAAACAATTAGTTTCTTGCCGTCATCTACTAATGATAGGACCCTCGGAATTGAGTTGGCGAGTTCAATGCTACCTAGATATTCACCGGATACGGAAAAGCATAAAATATTCATAGTATTTAGCTCCCTGTTCGAAATTAATATGATGTCTTCATAGCAGTACACACCACGAGGATCCCATTCATGCCATATGTCATCATTGTCAGGATGCTTCAGAGTGCACAAGACCTGTCCAGTATCGCTTATTATCTGTGGAGGCGTAAGCCACTTAGCTACAATGATTGTATCTTGGGACGTGACACCAATACACGAGGGCTGGATGTCTACCTTGATGCTGGTAATATAGGTACCATCTTGGGTGTGTGTGTTAATACACTTATTCCTCATATCACCTGTCAGTATATGGCCACTAGAATCTATGGTGAGGCCACATAGAGATGGAGATGGAGAAGATGACTGTGGGTTTGATGACAACCATTTACCCTTAAATGCGCCATTAACATCATATATCTTAATGTATTTAGTTTGATCAGTTACAAAATAATCACCGTTTGAATTGACAATGATTTGATTAGGATGTGATGCTTCCGATCCTTGAGTAGTATCCAAGCTGAATTTGTACTCTCCATCAGTACTGAACACCTTTACCTTTGATGATGATTCATCGGCAATGGCCACATCTCCATTCAGGTTGTTGACCGCGACACCAATAACATCATACAGTTTACCTGGTCCGGATTTGCCAAACGCCTTCTCGAACTTCCAGGGACCATCGATGATGTTCATTGCTCTCGTCTTTGCTGCTGCTGCTTTTGCTGCCGCTGCTGCTTTTGCTGCTGCTGCTTTTGCTGCCGCTGCTGCTGCCGCTTTCAATATCTGTTATGTTATAAATCAACATTGACATTATAATAAATTAGTCAAATTGTGATTACTACTATACTGACTTTACAAGCAACTGCATGAATTATATCAAAATTGGTATCGTGCTTGTCTTTTTATGTTTGTTATGAGATTTTGTTCCAAAATATGTTGTATTTAGATATGACTGATACGGCGGAAAGATAGCACCAAATATATTTTTCATTTAGATATGACTGATCGCCGTATCAGTCATATCTAAATGAAAAATGTGTTTTAAGTGCTATCATCAGTAGATATCAACTGCCGTATCAGTCATTTCTAAATGAAAAATGTGTTTGGCGCTATCATCAGTTGATAGCATCTGTCATATCAGTCATATCTAAATGAACAATTTGTTTGGTGCTATCTTCAGTAGATAGCAACCGTCGTATCATTCATATCAAAATGCAAAATATGTTTGGTGCACAGTAAATACCAGATTGTTATTATATCTGTCTTCGAGTAACACTATAGTTCCGTGCTGCGCCGAGCGTAGCGAAATATATACGACCAAAGGGAGTACAACGGATCAGGGAAAATACCACCAAGCTATGTCTCGATCGAACGAGGCACATGATCTGGACCCTTACATTTCGTCGCTGCTCTGACATACCGGCACATCACTTTTCTTAATTCTGTTGTGATGCGCCGGTATGTCAGAACAGCGACGATTTGTAACGTAACTTATTACTCTCTATTATACATGATATACTGATAGTCTATTATACTGATAGTCTACATCTCGAAGGCTATTGATGTGATTTGCAAGACATGGCAACTCAGCACACCAATTTGAAGCAACATGGAAGCATTGGCAGTCTTGGGAAGATGCCTGTCCATTCACACTGTAACCCCACACATTCCATGCTTCTAGAACATTGTATCTCTCAAAATGTATTTTTCATCATGTTCATAATGACGGCTCTACTCATGAGAACACATGTGTATTTATGGCATTCCTTCTGACATGGCTGATAGGATCAACTATATACATACTGCTAAAGCTGATAGTAGGACTAAATTGGCACTGATGTTACATGAAGCGATGTTACATTATCTTTATTTAGAAGTGATGTTATATTAATTTGTTTCCGTAAAATACACCAATAATTACCCCCATTCAAACGTTAAACAATGTCAACACTGGCACGTTCTTTTCAACATGTTCAATGTTTACACTTAAATCGACAAAAAAACCGTGTTATTTCTTATTTCATAAAATCCAGTGTTATCACCCTTGTAAACTGCATGTTGTGTGAAACACTATATACGCCTTTGCTCTACCCAAACTTTCATTCCCTTTAAACATCTAATGGTACACCCTAAAGGCCATGGTAATAACCATGTGTCTTGTCTTGTATTATTTATACAGCATTAATTATAACACTTACAACATCAATGATATCATCGATACTGGGTCGTTTGTGGTAGTCCGTATTCCAACATTGTCGCATAAGATCAGCTAACCATTGAGGGCAGTCATCTGGGATGGGTAGCCGTTCATCGTCATTGCAAACCTTCCAAGCGACGACTTGACTGTCCATACCCTTAAATGGAAATTTTCTTGTCCATAGTTCCCAGAATACAACAGCGAGTGAAAATAGGTCATATGATGGAGAGAGTATGCCATGTCTAAGAAGCTCTGGTGCCATCCAGTGGTAGGAAGCTGACTCTGTCGCTTGGCTAATTGTACTCGCAATATTTTTGGCCAATCCAAAGTCGCCTAACTTCAAGATGTTGTATCCCGTAATCATATAATTCGGGGATTTAATGTCTTTGTGTACAATCTTCATATCTCTGAGATATTTGACTGGTATGGCTGCTTGCTTTGCCCAAGAGAAGAATTCATCTACTGGCAAATGTTTATCTTGATGTTTATCAAGATAAGATCGAAGTGATCCACCTTCACAAAGTTCCAAAATCAACATGAAATCTATCTCTTCATCTACCACGCCAAGAAGCTTCACGATGTTGGGATGGTCAAGTGTGGACATGATATTCAGCTCATGTTTGTCATTGCGGATTAATTTCTTGGCCGCAATGTCAATATTTCCTTTTTTACTTTTCCATTTCATCTGATACACAGAGCTAAAACCTCCTGATCCTATCTGCTTGATATATTTCAGTTTGCTTCTGCTGATTGCATTGATTTGGTTGGCCATTTTCCTTATGGTCTTAGATTCCACCTGACGGCACAGAAACAATACAAAGCAAAATAATTATACAGTGGTTCTTAACCTGTACTCTACATAGAATTTAACCTGTTGAGGAATTGAACTCGGGATTCTGCGTGGAAGCCATAGAGTATACCACTATGCTACACTAGATTTAACTGTTTTGTCAAAGTCGTTGATAAAGATTTTTTACGCGTTGCTAATCCCATAATTTGCGCGCTAAGTGTGCAAATATATCATTATTTAACGATAATTGTCCAGAAACACGTTCCACCTTGTGGGCTTAGTTGATGGAACACTAAAACTAAAATAATTTACTAGACAAAAGTGGACAATTTAAACACTAAAAGTGCACAATATGACGTTAAAACACGTCACATGGGTTTCTTTTTGTTAGGGTGAGGGGGCGAGTCCCCCATATGCATTTTAATGGGCACCGCCCCCTTCACCATAATATCATGCTTACCGTTTGCATTGTATTGCAATTTGAGAGCCTATTACTATTAGTAATGGGCCATTGCTATTGTTGTTTCCCTTACTTCCTGTTGAAGCAGGGCAGGTAGGTAGCATGAACGTTCATGAAAAATTATAAGATTTGGAAATAATCGAAGTCTCGCACTTCGTTTATATAATGATCAATCGACTCCGACTAGTAAGAATTCTAGAAAGAAAGTCTTTGTCTTTGCAACATGCAAACAAATAAGAGCATAAAAGAGATAACTCACCTCTAAACACAAATCGACAACGAGTGGCGTGTAACAAATCCCAAAAAATGGCGTTACTTTAAAGGTAGAAATGTGATATGCACGTGACCTTGTGTCGATGGCGTACCAAATGTCAACGAACCTTGGTATATGGTATAGACAAGTTAAAAATAACAACATTCACGGGTTGGATAGGCTTTGTCACAAAAACTGAAAATATTGCAACATACAAGGAAGAAAGTTGAATATTCAATTTTATGAGCATTATTCATTTTGTCGTTCATGTTTGTGCCACATTTCCAATAAAGAATTCCTTTCAAAAGTGGAAACACACACGTAAGGGAGGCACCATTAGATTTTCAGGGGGGAGGGGTAGGAAGTTCGGTTCGGGGCGAATTGGTGTTTTTTTTGGCTGCCGTAATTTTTTATGTATTCATTCATAAGACGACCGTGCATCGGTTTTAGACAGAAGATTTTTGTAGCACTTGCAGATTTAAAGTTTTGGCGTCTGATTAGAGTAGGATTTGTTCAAATTTAACATGGCGGTCAGTTATAAACCTATAATACGACTAAGTACATACCCCCCCCCCCCCCCCCCCAACAGTTCCTGGCCGCTACTGAGTCATTTGGGATGGGGCGAAAAAATTTTGACACGATTCTGCGCCAATGTCATCAAGAAAGATGGCAAATTACACGTCTTTATACAATGATCATGATGATTACTAGTTTTACTGGTCGATATATTTTCGGTTGGTTGATGAAATAATAGGGGCACTTCAAGACAGGGATCAAATTTCAAACAAGAATGCATTCCACGCAGAAGCAAGGTGTCAAATAGTTCTTTGCACACAGAAGGTGTCTAAAATATGAGTTTCTTATGACCATGAATCTCTATTATAATCTATCAAGGTCAACGTACTTCCTATCTGGTGACATTTTGTTAGACCCAATTCATTCACTTACTATCCTCTATCTGCTGAGAGCAATTCTATAAAATAAAAAAATAATGAGATTTTGCAAATAGGAACAGGACTTCATAAAAATGCTAAAATCTGTCATACCTAAAGAATTAGAAATTACTTGACAACATGTCTCGTCACATATTGAAATGACATGAAGAATAGGTAAATATATGATAGATATGCAGCACATAATTGTCATAGTTTTTCTTTTTCTTTGGATTGTTCTCAAACTTGCAGGATTACAACAACAAATTGATTTATGGTCGAGCGATTTCCAGAACCAATTAAACTCTTACCCCATTGCTTAAAGTTAAATGGCCTTTTCATGTTTTTGCCTATTAACTCTGCAATGAAACTTCGGATATAGGGCAAACTATACATTCTTGAATCCTTATGTTTAGACTAACAAGTTGATATGCTTTTCAGCTCAATTGAACTCATTTTGATTTTGACCTCTGCATAGTTACAGCCATTCTGATTTGTCAATGGACCCCTCCCATTTAACATAACAAGCCAAACAAACACCACCCTAACTGTTCTGAATTTCTATCCCATAAAATATATGGAATTAAGTCCAACTATATGCTATAACAAACAAAAAACAAACAAAATACATACTGGCTCCTATTCAACAAATGGATGCACCTGGTTGGGTGGCACTAATGAATATTCATCAGGTAATTACTGGTAAATAAAAACTGAGATGAAACAAATATTACTCTAGACACGGTAAATTAATTTTTATTTGACGCTGATAGTGTTCTCCAATACATTATCATGAAGCAGAGGCAAAGCAGAGGTGACACAGCCGATTTTGTGAGATTTTGGCCCGATAACATGGTCCAGGACCATAAACGAAATAAAGCTTTATTAAACATACATTGCGCTTTATTCCTTAAATAGCATAAAGCCAGTAGGATATCCAGTTTGGAGTTTAGCTTGTGTGGGGAGCCTCCCCATCCCACCACGCCCACGGGTTTGTTTCATTTCAACGGTGTCAAATTTCTTAACTGTAATGGTCCAGGTCCATATAATTGGGTCAGAACCTCATACTAGCGACACAACTGAGAAGACCCAACCTCATTCTGATTCACTATGTTTGGTACAAAAATCAGAAACAAATTATACATAATTTTTATATCACGAAGTAGGCCTACATTTTTTATGGAATTAATAAGAATAACTTTTGAGATAGAATACATGAAAACATAACAATACAAACAAGGATACAAGAATAAAATAGGGCACTGTTTTAAGACGTGAATCTCATCCCATACCATATTAATAGAGCACAAGTCCGGGGGGGGGGGGGTATTCATGCATATAAGGTGGACAGGTATGTGCCGTGCTAATGGGTCACTTTTTGGCAAATATTCCCTAAATATGGGGTATGATTTGTACTGGAAAACCATAAACGTGGGCTCAAATCGTAAAGAAATCCTAGTCAAATCAGTCGAATTTCAAACCTCCTGCGGCAGCACACCTCCACCAAAAGATCATTTGAGTACCCCTTCCTTTCCCATATCATTTACAGATTGCACTACACAATGCAGACAGCATCTTGAGAAGAATGTAGATTTTTGACGAAAAATTAAGTCTTAAGAACTCATTTACTCCAAAACAAATTTTCTCTCAAATTTGTTGGGGCTTTGGAATGCAAATTTGAAAGATTTTTAAATTTCAATATAAAAACGGGGGTCTTAAGAGCTGATGCAGGCTCAAAAGGGGGCGGCAGCCCCTTGCCGGTGTCGCACCCCTCCCTAAATCCGCCCCTGGAAGATGTAGTACTCGCGTAGTCAGATGTGGATGGGTGGGTGTGTAGGCCGTCCGTCATCGTCGGTAGTCCGTCGGTCGAGACGGTACTGTTGGTCATGCGACACGGGTCACTATAGTGTGTAACATATTACCCCTTTTTTAAAAGTGTCCAAATTGTATTTGGAACAACCTGGAACAACCATTTTGGTTGAAACAACGTCTGTCGGTTCACTTTTATTTCCCCTATATCTATACTGTGATTTACAATATTTTGAAGCAAAAAAACAAAAAAACTCGTTAATGGCCTATTTCAATTTATATTAGCCTGTCACTAAACAATCACGTTATGTATACAAATGCTATATGAGTTTGAGAGTGTTCTATGGCAAGTATTTTTGAAAACACAATCCAATAAATGACAGCTATTGCAGGTAGGACATGATAGGCCTGTATTTCATCTGGAAATATCCTACTTTAATTCTCATTGAATATTAGATATGTTTCACTATAGGAAATAGTTTTTTTAAATAAATAAGTGCTCCGTAAGATTTGTAACACCCTGTATATGATTGTATTGGCCATATTTAAATATTGTAGGTGTCTAGACATATCGTGTATTGTAAAATTCCATGCATGTTATATTTCATTTTTCATTATTAATTTCATCAAAATTGCCTAGAAAATGAAGAAAAGGTAAACACTCGCATGGATTGAGGACTCGATATACATACATACATTCCGCTTGGTACACCCTGTATGGTGTTTATTGGGCATAGCATGTTTAATGCAATAATCTCATTACAAAAGGTCGATTCAAAACTTACCTTGACACCAAATTATGATAATGGTTAACTTTATTTAGTAAATACGTTTTCACATAATTATTTTGTCACAATTTTTGACCACCCTGTATAAGGTAACATTTATAACTAAAGACAAAGGTGGCAACGTTTTTCTTTGGGACGACATTATATACTTTGAAATATACAACGTAATGAAATATAATGTTATCGCCAATGTATGAAAATGACAAGTGAAAATGTTGTATTTTTAGTACATTTATTCATTTCGCTCCATATATATTGTTTACACACTCTGTACAATGACCTTGATATTGACATTATGAGATTTGGGAATGTATACTTTCCTTTACTCCTACACTGCAAAAAGGTTGCTTAAATATTTACTCAAACATTTTACACAACGTTGTTGAAATATGCAACCGCTCAATAGTTGCGTAAAATTTACCCAACACCGTTGGATAACATGTTTTCACCAACAGTTGAACAATTCCAGTTACTCAACAGTTGCACAATTTGAATTACACAACAGTTGGGTAATATGAATTAACCATTTGTCGGGCATTTTAATACAAACTGTTGCTTTATTTGTGAATTGCAGCCATATGTTGGGTGTTTTAATGCAAATCGTTGCTTATTTGTGACATGTTTTTATTATATATTGAGCATTTTTGTATAGCAACACGGGGTAGGCAAATAATGTGAATTCTGGGCGATGCAGCAGAGCTACATACATCACTTCCTCCCGGTAGTGAACCGGTAACTTGTAAAGGGAACTCTTGGCGATGCAGCAGAGCTACATACACCATTCCCTCTCGGTAGTGAATCTGTAATTTCTTTTAACATGTTATTTAACTATGTAATATCTGACATCTCTTATCATTGGTTTTTTTTGCTGTGAACGTTGTCCCAACGTAGTCTTGCTATCTGGGTATGAAGGTATAAATAGTCAATATTATATAATACATAAACATATTTATGTGATTCTTTTGGTAGAAAATAGATCACATGACATGAACTATTCAGTATATGTCCATGTCTTGTATTTGTTGGCTATACAAATGGACTATTCAATATTCATCGCTAGTGACGTCGCTAGTAACACCGCTGAAATGATATTCATAAACAAATATATGTCAAACAAGGATGGCAACTTTAAACTATTTTGTCAGTGTTTGCGCTTTATTCCGTTTTGGATGCCAAGACAGAATAAATCTAATTGTGGTCCTGGGGCACAAGTTGCGGACGGGATAAGATATATGCGTATACAACCATTCCCCAAATTCTGAGAAGATCCATCACACGGATGCCATTAGAATCGAGAATTTAAGCAACAATTGATCAATAAAAACCACATGTAAATCTTAACATAAGTTGCGTGATTGCCTGAGACAAATACTCAACAGTTGCCCAATTGAAACAATTAACGCAATATTTTAGCAACAAAACAAGTTTTGACCGGGGGTTTCCCCAACTTGTTACTAAATTGTTTTGCTCAACGTCGGGTAGTTTTTACTTTTATACAACACTTAACTTAAGAATTTTAATCAACACGTCAACCAACGGATGATAAAAGTACTTTTAGCAACGTATTTTAAGCAACCTTTTTGCAGTGTACAGGGTGGTCCAAAAAAAACTATACCCATCTTTGGAGGCCATTTTCTCCTAGATGATAAAATATTTTAGTAATTTGGTTTGCATATTATTAAAGCATATATCGTTGAGCATTATTGGTGAAAATAGGGAAGATATTACATTAATATTTTTTGAGATATTGCTATTTTTAGCGAGTATGTGTAAAAATGGCTTTTCCACGGGAGCTGTCAATGCATCAACATGTTTGAATATGATATGACACAATAATGTAATGAAGATATTGCATTAATATTAAAAGTATTATTTATCCATTATTTATCCATTTTAGTGTAAATAAAAGCTCTCGCAAAAACATTTGTCAAAGGACTATCGCGTCATTACATTATTGTATCATATCATATTCAAACATGTTGATGCATTGACAGCTCCCGTGGAAAAGCCATTTTTACACATACTCGCTAAAAATAGCAATATCTCAAAAAATATTAATGTAATATCTTCCCTATTTTCACCAATAATGCTCAACGATATATGCTTTAATAATATGCAAACCAAATTACTAAAATATTTTATCAACTAGGAGAAAATGGCCTCCAAAGTTGGGTATAGTTTTTTTTGGACCACCCTGTATGTATAGTTTTCATTGCTATCATGTTTTAGGCAAAATCCATGTGATTTTTCAATTTTTCGTAAATGTCACACAAAGGGGTCCCCCCCCCCCCCCCCCGCATCGCCGCTTAATACATTGAATATCAAGATAACTGAGCAATATGATGAACTGTAAAATAATACAAGACACAATAATGTACACTAAACAAAAAAGAGTGTTACACATTAAACTCTTGGCTAACAAAATGTTGACAAGATAATTACAGATAACAGTAAAATAAGTATGTATTGCAAACATTGCTTGCTTTTTATTAGAATTGGGTCTTTTAATACTACCAGCTATTTTTCATGACACAAACATGCAAAATATAAACTGTGGAGTATGGATTAATGCCACTCTGAAACTACTAAATTGATCCCTGGGATGGACTACTATTGTGTATAAATTGCGGGTTTTGATACTCATATAAAAGTATTATATAATTACATTAATCATTTAGTACTTGCATTCCAGTGGTTACCTATGAGCGTGTTTCTACTGGGCAACTTAACGGTAATTAACGGTTCCAATCGGCCTTTTAACCAGTAGCGTATCTCCCGGCTCCCGGTGGGTCGGGGGCAGAGTACCCCCCTCCCCCCCCCCCCCCCCCCCCCCCAGACGGCTTTGACCGGGAAGGCCAGCTCAAACTACCGGGCTAACTAAAAAAAATCGAAGAGAAGGGAAGAAGAGAGGGAAGAGAAGAAGAGAAAAGGGGAAAGGAAAGGAAAAAGGGGAAGGAAAGGGAACGAAAAGAAAGAGAGTGGGAGAAAGAGAGAAGGAAAAGGGAAAGAAAAAGAAAGGAAAGGGAGAAAAGGACTCAAATAAAAAGGAAAAAGGATTGAGAAAATCTAACGGATTTACTTAATTCCCATCTAAATGACAACTTTGCCCCTTGCCCAGTTTGATGATGGGCAATTTAGTATAAAAATGGCAAATTTTCTCGCGCTACGTGCGCATTTGTCCAGGAATATCATTATTGAAGCCCGTTTGAAAGGAAAAAGGAACCTTAATAATGGTCAGATTCGTGTAATTAACTAATTTTCAAATCTGATTAATGAAGTTGGATGAACCATGTGAAAATAGTCACAAATCCGTTTTTGTCAAGGTTTCAAAATTTTCCTTGCAGGAAATTGGAAAGGGTTATCAAGGCTCTGAATTTAATGTAAAAGCAATTAGTTATCCCGTATATATGTTTCCTAATAAGCTGAACAATTAATTTTTTATATGGCTGGATGAGTAATTTACTCAATTACAGCAAAAACATCTCTAACCTTTGAATAGGTCCTGCATTTTTATACAATGGAGGGGGAAAAATAGAAAATTATCATTTTGTATACAATTTTAATTGTTACACCCTGTATAACGTATAGGTCACCCTGTATATTTGATTTTGAGTTACCATATTTTCAATCCTTAGATCATAAGCTTTCAAAATATATGGTTTCATACACTTTAGATGTAAACATGTTGATATATTCTACTGAAACTGCGAAAGGAGGTATATTTCATGAAATAGACTTATGTTTAACACAAATGTAGCCCAGGTTAAAAAACCATATAATGACCATATAATGTATGTTAATGTTAAGTTCTTATGGCCTGGAAATGCGTACTGTTTAACATGTTTTACAATGTTAAGAAAACTGGTCTGACACGGGCAGCTAATCGGTAAGTTTGGATTCTCATATTAAAGAATTTTAAAAATAACATTAATCTTAACGAGAGTAACATGCAGAATGATACCCCCAAATGAAATGACAAACCCTATGTAGATTAGCAACAAGATACTAGTAGTCGGTTATGCCACCCCTGATCACAGGCATGTTCCCTCATGCCCCCTACCCCCAAAAAGCTATTGGTTTCGGGAAAAAACTGTCACACCGCCAGTACCATAAACAATTAGTTTCTTGCCGTCATCTACTAATGAGAGGCCCCTTGGAAGTGATATGGCGAGGTCAATGCTACCTAGATATTCACCGGATACGGAAAAGCATAAGATATTCATAGAAGTATGATTTATCTCCCTGTTCAAAATTAATATGATGTCTTCATAGCAGTACACACCACGAGGATCCCATTTGTCATCATTTACAGGATGCTTCAGAATGCACAGTACCTGTCCAGTATCGTTTATTATCTGTGGAGGCTTATACCACTCAGCTACAATGATTGTATCTTGGGACGTGACTCCAATATACAAGGGCCAGATGTCTGTCTTGATGCTGGTAATGTAGGTACCATCTTGTGTGTGTGTGTTAATACACTTATTGCTCATATCACCTGTCAGTATATGACCCCTGGTATCTATGGTGAGGCCACATAGAGATGGAGAATGAGAGGATGACTGTGGGTTTGATGACACCCATTTACCCTTAAATGCGCCATTAACATCATATATCTTAATGTACTTAGTTTTATCAGTTGTAAAATAATCACCGGTTGAATTGACAATGATTTGTTTAAGAAGTGATGTTTCCAATCCTTGAGTAGTTTCCAAGCTGAATTTGTACTCTCCATCAGTACTAAACACATTTACCTTTGATGATTCATCGGCAATGGCCACATCTCCATTCAGGTTGACTGCCATACACATACCATGAGACAGTCTACCTGGTCCGGACTTGCCAAATGACTTCTCGAACTTCCAAGGACCATCGATAATTGCTCTCGTCTTTGCTGCTGCTTTCGATATCTGTTATGTTATAAATTAACATTGACTTTATAATAAATCAATCAATATTGTTATTAATACTATACTGTCTATACAAGCAATTGCAGGATAGATTAAATCAAAATTCGTAGTGCTTGTCTTTTTATGTTTGTATGAGATTTTGTTCGAAATTATTTTGTATTTAGATATGGCTGATACGGTGGGAAGATAGCACCAAACATTTTTCATTTAGATATGACTGTTATGGTGGTTCCTATATACATGTATACTGACGATAGCACCAATGTGTTTGGAGCTATCATCAGAAGATATAGCAACCGGCAACTGCCATCAGTAATATACAAATGAATGTGTTTGGTGCTATCTTCAGTAGATAGCAATCGCCGTATCAGTCATATCTAAATGAACAATGTGTTTGGTGCTATCTTCAGTAGATAGCAATCGCCGTATCAGTCATATCTAAATGAACAATGTGTTTGGTGCTATCTTCAGTAGATAGCAATCGCCGTATCAGTCATATATAAATGAACAATGTGTTTAGTGCTATCTTCAGTAGATAGCAATCGCCGTATCAGTCATATCTAAATGAACAATGTGTTTGGTGCTATCTTCAGTAGATAGCAATCGCCGTATCAGATATATATAAATGTGAAATATGTTTGGTGCACAGTAGATCCCTGGTTGTTATTATATCTGCCTTCGAGTAGCACTAGTTCCGTGCTGCGAGCGTAGCGAAATACGACAAAGGGGAATACAACGGATCAGGGAAAATATCCCCAAGCTATGTCTCGAGGCACATGATCTGGACCCTTACATTTGTAACGTAACTTAATTTATACTGAGTATGAGTAATATTCATAATCTGCACACAAAAAAGAATTCAGTATATATCTCGAATGCTATCGGTGTTATTTGCTACATTGCAACTCAGCACATCAATTTGAAGCCACATGGAAGCATTGGCAACTTGGGAAGATGCCTGTCCATTCACACAGTAACCCCACACATTCCATGCTTCTAGAACATTGTATCTCTCAAAATGTATCTTTTATAATGACGGTTCTACTCATGAGAACACATGTGTGTGTGTGTATGACATTTCCTTCTGACATGGGTAATAATTATATGGGATTAATTATCTACTGTTAGAGCTGATGCTAAGACTAAATTGACACTGATGATACATGAAGCGATGTTACATTATCTTTATCTAGAAGTGATGTTATATTATTTTCCCCGTAAAATACACCGATTATCCCCCATTCAAACGTCAAACTATTTCAACACTGGCACGTTCTTTTCAATGTGTTTACACTTAAATCACGTAAATCGACAAAAAAGCGTGTTTTTTATAAAACGATTCCGTGTTCAATCATAGACCATTATCACCCTTGTCAAACACATGTTGAGAGAAACACTATACGCCTTTTCTCTACCCAAACTTTCATTCCCCCTAAAAATCTAATGGTACACCCTAGTAATGGCAATGTAATCTTTTCTTGCATTAATTTATAAAGCATAACACTTACCACATCAATGATATCATCAATACTGGGTCGTTTGTGGTATTCCGAATTCCAACATTGTCGCATAAGATCAGCCAACCATTGAGGGCAGTCTCCTGGGATGGGTAGCCGTTCATCATCATTGCAAACCTTCCACGCGACGACTTGACTGTCCATACCCTTAAATGGAAACTTTCTTGTCCAAAGTTCCCAGAATACAACAGCGAGAGCAAATAGGTCATATGATGGAGAGAGTATGCCATGTCTAAGAAGCTCTGGTGCCATCCAGTGGTAGGAAGCGGACTCTGTCGCTTGGCTGATTGTACTCGCGATATGTTTGGCCAATCCAAAGTCGCCTAACTTCAAGATCTTGCCTCCCGTAATCATATAATTTGGGGATTTAATGTCTTTGTGTACAATCTTCATTTCTCTGAGATATTTGACTGGTATGGCTGCTTGCTTTGCCCAAGAGAAGAATTCATCTACTGGCAAATGTTTATCTTGATGTTTATCAAGATAAAATCGAAGTGATCCACCTTCACAAAGTTCCAAAATCAGCAAGAAATCCATCTCTTCATCTACCACGCCAAGAAGCTTTACGATGTTGGGATGGTCTAGAGTGGACATGATATTCAGCTCATGCTTGTCATTGCGGATTAATTTCTTGGCAGCAACATCAATCTTTCCTTTTTCACTTTTTCATTTCATCTGATACACAGAGCTAAAACCTCCTGTTCCTATCTGTTTTATATATTTCAGTTTGCTTCTGCTGATAGCATTGATTTGGTTGGCCATTTTCCTGATGGGTCTTAGATTCCACCTGTCGGCACAGAAACAATACAAAGCCAAATAATTATACAGTGGTTTTGAACCTGTACTCTACATAGAATCTAACCTGTTGAGGAATTGAACCCGGGATTCCTGCGTGGGAGCCATAGAGCGCATACCATAATGCTACACTAGATTTAACAGAGTCGTTGATAAATATTTTTTACGCATTGCTGATCCCATAATTCTTCTAAAGGACTTTGGTACGAACTAACAGTAACAGGTACTTCAATTTTTAACGACCCATTTTGAAGGTGCCATATACGAGGGTCATTAAATAAGTTCTACCTCCTCCCTCATAACATTGCTAATATGAATGTCAGCCTCATGGCATTTGTCATGATTATAGCTCTGAATCATGGCTACACATTTGTAGTAAATGATAACTGATATCTGTTTTACTTTTGATATGATGCGGTCAAAGCCAGAGAGAGATTTTGAACAACGGAAACGGAAAATTACCTTAAAACTATTATAGGCTTACAAATAGTGTAATATCAACTCATATGTATTTCTATGCCTTTAACATAATAGTCACTTTATGAATTTTTCATTATGTGCAACCTTCAGAATAGTCAATCAGGTACTAGTAGTCAACAAGGCGGTTCTCGAACGGCGCGTCTCGCCTGTTCATCAAAAGTGACTTGAAAGAAATGATGATGAAACATATGATACAATGTAGCACTGTCACAGAGGTATGCATTGTAGTTAATACAAGGGATGTAATACCTTAAGGGATGCTCAAATGTTACCCAGTACTAAAAAAAATTTGCGGAACACAAACGAATCGTTTCCGCTTTATGGCCCTTCAAAGTTTAGATGGTACCTCACCCCCTTTGGACTATGCAGTGGCGGCGCCAGCATCATAATTTGGGGGGGGGGGGGGGGGGGGGGGCAAAAGGAGGCAAGACATTTTAGGGGGACCCCAGACGATTTTGAATGACCTCCAATGACCTTGAAAATTGCACCAAGTCGCATCAAGATAGGCCCTAACTGATCTATTTGACCCCATATTTGACCTTGAATGACCTCTCATGACCTTGAAAATTTAATCAGCAAAAAGAACACACCATCCCCCTTACGGATCTTATTTGAACCCAGATGACCTTGAATGACCTTGAAAAATTAATCAGCAAAAAGAACACACCACACCCCTTCTCTCCACCAAATATAATCAAGATAGGCCTTACGGATCTTATTTGACGCCAGATGACCTTGAATGACCTCGAAAAATTAATCAGCAAAAAGAACACACCACACCCCCTTTTCTCCACAAAAAACAATCAAGATAGGCCTTACGGATCTTATTTGACCCCAGATGACCTTGAATGACCTCGTAAAATTAATCAGCAAAAAGAACACACCATCCAGCTTCCTTCCACCAAATCCCGTCAAGAGAGGCCTTACGGATCTTATTTGACCTCGGATGACCTCGGATGACCTTGAAAAATTTAATCAGCAAACAGAACACACTAAATCACATCAAGATAGGCCTTACAGATCTTATATTGACCCCAGATGACCTCAGATGACCTCGAAAAATTAATCAACAAAAAGAACACACCATCCCTCTTCCGTCCACCAAATCCCATCAACATAGGCCTTACTGATTTATTTGACCCCCGATGACCCCGAAAAATTAATCAACAAAAAGAACACACCATCCCTCTTCCGTCCACCAAATCCCATCAACATAGGCCTTACGGATCTTATTTGACCCCAGATGACCTTGAATGACCTCCAATGACCTCAAAAATGTAATCAGCAAAAAGAATACACCACCCCCCTTCCCTACACCAAATCCAATCAAGATAGGCCTTACGGATCTTATTTGACCCCCGATGACCTTGAATGACCTCTGATGACCTTGAAAATTTATTCAGCAAAAAGAACACACCACTCCCCTTCCCTCCACCAAATCTCATCAATATAGGCCTTACTGATCTATTTGACCCCATATTTGACCCCGATGACCTTGAATGACCTCTGGTGACCTTGAAAATTTAATCAGCAAAAAGAACACACCATCCCCCTTCCCTCCACCAAATCCCATCAAGATCGGCCTTACGATCTTATTTGACCCCATATTTGACCCTGATGACCTTGAATGACCTCCAATGACCTTGAAAATCTAATCAGCAAAAGAACACCCCACCCCCTTCCCTGACATCAAGTCCCATCAAGATAGGCCTTACGGATCTCTAGATATCGCGTCACAACGCGTCACAAAGTTTTAAGCATATTTGACCCCGATGACCTTGAATGACCTCTAATGACCTTGAAAAATCAATCAGCAACAGAACGCACCACCCCCTTCCCTCCACCAAGTCCCATCAAGATAGGCCTTCGGATCTCCAGATATCGCGTCACAAAGGTATTTCTTAGCACACGCCACACGGCGGACGCCGGACGCCGGACAGAAATAGTGATAACATAGTCTCTTTCTGATTACATCAGGCGAGACAATGATGGAAAATTATCTCTTTGAGAGACTTGTAATCCCTCTAATTAGTCCGGTATATTGGAAATCACTTAGTTTTCATGAAAGTCAAATGTGTCTTTTGCAGGGTTGTCAGGGAGGGGTAAACGTATGGTAGCCTGAGACTGGTTCTGTTTATCAGAGGGCATATTTTTTCCAGAGAAATCAGTCACCTCTATTGTTTATAGCCTGTTATGAGATATATCCGTTTCCGTCACACTAAACGGAAGTTTCGTTTCCACTGCATCTCTAGAAAATATTGCAAGTCACGACTTGCGAATCCCCTGGCTGGGAGATCAACTAAATGAGGTCAAAGGTCATATATGGGTCATGTTCCCCCGGTGTTCATGTTTCTTTTCTCCAAGTTTGAGGCCAATCGGACAATTTTAACGCTTTGACCTCTAGGTGACCTTTCACCTTGGATGACCTCTAATTATTTTTTGACATGTTCCCTTGGTGTTAATTGCACGATGTAACCCCTCTGTGCCTTTCACCTGGGATGACCTTTGACCTCAGATGACCTCGGATTATCTCTAATTATTTTTTGCCATGTTCCCCCGTGTCCATTGCACAATTTAACCCCGTTGACCTTTGACCTTGGTTGACCTCTAATGACTGTTGACCTCGGATGACCCCTAATTTATTTTAGACATGTTCCCCCGGTGTTCAGGTTTCTTGTCTCCAAGTTTGACGTCAATCGGGCAACTTTTACGATTTGACCTCTGGATGACCTTTGACCTCAGATTACCTCTAATTTATTTTAGACATGTTCCCCCGGTGTTCAGGTTTCTTGTCTCCAAGTTTGACGTCAATCGGGCAACTTTTACGATTTGACCTCTGGATGACCTTTGACCTCAGATTACCTCTAATTTATTTTAGACATGTTCACCCGGTGTTCATGTTTCTTTTCTCCAAGTTTGAAGTCAATCGGGCAACTTTTACGATTTGACCCCTGGATGACCTTTGACCTCAGATGACCTATGCAAATTAGACCCCAAAAAAATAATCACCCGGCGTTCATGTTTCTTTTCTCCAAGTTTGACGTCAATCGGGCAACTTTTACGATTTGACCTCTAGATGACCTTTGACCTCAGATGACCTATGCAAATTAGATCTCAAAACAAGCATCCACATCTTTTGACCATGGCCTACCTATCGCTGAAGGTTTGAAGTCAATCCGTCCATCCGTTCAAAAGATACAGCATTCGGAAAAAGGCTAACCAAAAGGCACACCCCTATAAGGACAGACAGACACACATTACATGATGACAAAATCCCCTTCTGGTTTTACAAACCAGGGGGATAAAAAGTACAACCAGTACTCAGATTATGTTACAATGAATTTGTGGCTGAGGTTCCAAGCTACAATTGTGTGTTATTTTATCAGACTGGCTTACATAATAGTAAACTTATGAGGTTTGTTTGTTTGTTTGTTTACACGGTCGGTCCGTACAGACACACGCTTGGGTCCTGAAGGGACCAGACTCAAGCAAATTGCTCGGGCCAGGCTTAAAAAGCCTATATAAGCATGCTGGTTGAATTATTATTAAAAACAGCCACTCCCAACAAATAAAGTTAACAATTTTGATGTCAGCCCAGCCACTCCCAACAAATAAAGTTAACAATTTTGCTGTCAGCCTTCAGACATGAGAAAAGAATAGGAGGTAGAACTTATTGAATGACCCTCGTAGTGAAAAAATAGGTTCTGAGTTGAATGAGTTTTGCTGAGAGTTTTTTACGTACACCATGTACGACTGTACAATAAATTTGAGAGTAAATCTAGTCGTATATCACTGCCTCTGAGAAGTATGTACGCGGTCGTATCTTCTGTTTTCCTGAATGGACGAGCCCAAATTTGGTTTTACAATGTTGAAACAATACACGTGAACAAGTGCGCGCTAAGTGTGCAAATATTTTATCATTTAACGAAAATTGTACTCAAAAACGTTCCATTTTGTGTGACAAATAGAGCTGTTTGAGTTTAGTTGATGGAACACTAAACTAAAATAATTCACGAGACAAAAATGGACAATTTTAACACTAAAAGTTACAAACACGTCACCTGGGTTAGTTTTTGTTTGCGAGAGGGGCGGGTCCCAATATGAATTTCAATGGGCACGCCAGTCCCCTTCACCACTTATGGTTTGCTTCGTGCTATATACATTGTATTGCAATACTTGAGAGCCCATTAGTAATTGGCCATTGCTATTTTTAGTGCGCTTTTACTTCCTGGTGAAGCAGGGCAGATAACATGAATAGTAGAAGTGGAAAAGTTATGAAAAAGTACAATTAAACTTGCAGTATAATCAATCGACTCCTAGTAAGAATTCTAGAAAGAAAGTCTTTGTCTTTGCAATATGCAAACAAATAGAGTATAAAAGAGACAACTCACCTTCTAAAATACAAATCGACAACGAGGGCGTTTGACAAATCAGGAAACAAATGGGAGCACTACACCAAATCAATGCGCAATTCGTGTAATGCTGTAGTAGTTCCGGAAAAGCATGAAGACTAGGCTTGTAAATGTGAGGTTTTCGGGCAATTTGTTTCTCCGGGGATGGTATGTTTGTATTCAAATGAACGAATGGGACCTATCCGTTGCACCTACAATGATAAAATACGATATTTCTAATTTATCGACCTAAATAGTGCCCAGGGCGTAAGCACCTGCCTAAATGGTGAACAGGCATGCCAGAAAACGTGAAAAAGTGAGGGCGCTGTGTGCAGACCCGTAGCGGAAAATTTAGGTTAATAAAACCCCTCATGAAACAAGGCTTAAATTAAAGTTGAGATGTTACTGAAAATGGTCATAGGTGACAAGTATGCCATAAATGTAACCGGAGGGTAGAAAAGGTGTCTTGAAATTTGGCACTTTTACACGTATTTCAATGAGAAAGATATTTGGTGTAGTGCTCCCAAATAGCGTTACGGTCAAAGGTAGAAATATGATTGTGCATGTGACCATGTGGTGACCTTAAGTGTCGATGGTGTACCTAATGTCAAAGAACCTTGGTATAGACAAGTTAAAAATACAACAACATTCACGGGTCGGTGGATAGGCTTTGTCACCAAAACGGAGTCATGATTTATTTGCAAATTGTTGCACATAGCGAAAATTGTCGGCATAATTCTGTTGTACCCTACACACCAAAATCGGTAGAATGCGTCGTTCTTAAAAATCATGCACTATGAATACCTCTGTGAAGGGTATTTACAGAATTACTCCACATTTTCAATAGATTTGTGAATATATTAGTTGTATAATAATACAATTATTGGTTCCAATGGCGTATCCAGGACTGTTTTGATGGGGGCGGGGCAAAAACACCTGAAGCCATCTTGTTGATCTTAAATATTGGAACGTTGAACCTATACGCGCAAAGCGCGCAAACATTGTGATTTAACACATAAAAGGTATACAGTATGACGTTTTTAACGCCCTCCACATAATATTTAGAGTATTTGGTGTGGTTTGAGGGCCATTATAATATTAAAACCTCTAGAAAACATGCGCGCAACATTTTGCATTTCTAACACTAATGGTCCAGTATGATAACGTTCCCCACATAATATTTAGAATTGTTGGTGTGGTTTGAGCAGGGAGGTGTATAACATCTCTCTGGTTTGAGGGTCCTAATAATGTTAAAACCTGTATTTGCGCGGAGCGCACAAATATTTGAGTGTTTGAACTAAAATTGGCCCAGGAAAACTGTCTTGAAGCCACCTTGTTAAGCTTAAATAATGAAATATTGAAATTAATACGCGCGAAGCGCGAAAAAAATTGGCATTTCTAACACTTAAATGGTCCAGTATGATGTTTTTAACGTCTCCCACATAATATTTAGAATATTTGGTATGGTTTAAGGGCCATTATAATGTTAAAAACTGTAGAAAATATGCGCGCGGAGCGAGTAATTGTTGATTTTTAACTAAAATGGTCATGGAAAAACTGTCCTGAAGCCACCTTGTTAAAAGCTTAAATATTGAAATATTAAAATTAATACGCGCGCAAAAAAAATTGCATTTCTTACACTAATGGTCCAGTATGATAATAACGTCCCCCCACATAATATTTAGAATTTTTGGTGTGGTTTTTGCATTAAAACTTTGGTCCAGTATGATGTTTTTAACGTCCCCCACACTTAGAATATTTGGTGGGTCTGAGGGCAAATATTGTTAAAACCTGCAGGAAATATTCGCGCGGAGCGCGCAAAAAGTTTGACTTTTTGAACTAAAATGGTCATGGAAAACTGTCAAGCTTGAATAATGAAACACTGAAACTAATGCGCGAAGTGCGCCAAAATTGACATTTCTAACACTTAAATTGGTCTTGTATGACGTTTTTAACGTCCCCAATATTTAGAATATTTGGCATGATTTGAGGGCCATTATAATGTTAAAACCTGTAGAAATTATGCGCGCGGAGCACGTTACATTTTTCAGATTTTGAACTAAAATGGTCATGGGAAACTGTCCTGGAATGCTATCTTGTTTCATTATTCACGCTTGACAAGATGGCTTCAGGACAGTTTTCCATGACCATTTTAGATCAAAAAGTCAAAATAATGAAACAATCAAACTAATGCGCGCGATGTACGCAAAAAGTGACATTTCTAACACTAAAATGGTCCAGTATGACGTTTTTAACGTCCCCACATAATAGTTAGAATATTTGGTGTGTTTTGAGACCCATTATAATGTTGAAACCTGTTGAAAAGTGAGCGCGAATCGAGCAAAATAAATCCAGTTTTTGAACTAAAATGGTCTAGAAAAAACCCGTTCCTGAAGCCTTCTTGTTAAGCTTGATTAATGAAACATTGAAACTAATACGTGCAAAGCGCGGAAAAATTGGCATTTTTAACACTAAAAAGGTCTAGTGACTCTAGTACAGGTCACGTTTTTAACGTCCCTCGCATTAAAATAATGGGGACGTGACCCCGTAACCCCTACCCACATTTGCGCCGCATATGTCCCTACCCTTCCTCCTCCTACCTCCTTCTCTTCCTCCTTCTTCTCCTCTGCCTCCTCCTCAGTGATCAGACTGTGGAGTTGACAAATGACTTACAGTTAAGCCCACAATTATTCATACCCCTTGCAAAATATGAGGGTTTTTTTCATATCTATACCAGCTGGAGTGGTGAAACTTTTGCTTTACACTAAAGACAATTCGTTTGCAAGTACAAATCAATATATTTGGGCTCAACATTTTTGCATAACAATAGAATTGAACAAGAATTGTGTTTTTATGCCTGTCCAAAATTAGTCATACCCCATACCAAGTCTCAGGATTGAGGCCACTTTTGTGATAATACACATGTTTTTGACATTCTTTATATTGTGTGATGGGCTTTTATATTGTTATGTAATTATTCCAAGCTGTGTGAATACAATGTGGATGCATTACAAATGTGTCCCATTGAATGTACAGTGAGGGATATTATAGGACAACACTCTAGCTCTTTGACAGCATGGCGAAGAAGATCAAATAACTTTTTTGTGCATATTGTGAATGCTCACAAAGAGGGAAAAGGCTACAGAGCTATTTCGAAACAATCCCAAGTGCAAGAATTCACCATACAAAGCATATTTAGGAACAAGACGTTCAACTCACTAAAAAACATTGAAGGATGCAGTCGGAAGCCAGCGGTGTCCCCTTGTTTGGCAAGAAAAGTATTGCGGAAGGCCAACAACAATCCACAGATCACTATCAATGCTCTCCTGAACAACCTTGGCAATTATTGGACTTAGATATCGTGGCAGACATTCCAGCATATAGTGCACATGAGAGGTCTCCATGGAGGCCGACCAAGAAAGACTCTACTCCTTAAAAGAGACGCAGAGAAACTTGTCTTGCATCTTAGACAACCCCAACACTGAACACCAAAAACTTGGATCTTTGTCCAGAAGTGCTCTTACAAATGCTAGATGAGTTACTCTTTTCAGGAGTAGAATCTTTCTTGGTCGGGGTCCATGGAGAACTCTTGTGTACTATGTCTGCTGGAGTGGCTGCCTTAATATCCTGGTCCAAGACTCACCAAGGTTGTTCTAGAGAGCATTGACGGTGATTATGTGGATTGTTGTTGGCCTTTCACCATACTTTTCTTGTCAAACAAGGGGACACTGTTGGCTTCCGACCGTGTTCTTCAAGGTTTTGAACTGATTTGAACTGTCTTGCTCTTCCTAATTATGCTTTATATGGTGGAATTTGGCACATGAAATTGCTTCGAAATAGCTTTGTAGCATTTCCCCTCTTTGTGAGCATTCACAATGCACAAAAAAGGTCCTCACTGAATTATTGATCTCCTTCGCCATGCTGTCAGAGAGCTATAGAGTGTTGTCCTATAATATCCCTCACTGTACATTCAATAGGACACATTTGTAATGCATCCACATTGTATGCACTCATCATGGAATAATTGCATAACAATATAAAAGCCTATCACACAATATAAAGAATGTTTGGAATCTCAAAAACATGTGTATTATCACAAAAAGTGGCCTCAATCTTGAGACTTGGTATGGGGTATGAATAATTTTGGACAGGCATAAAAACACAATTCTTGTTCAATTCTATTGTTATGCAAAAAATGTTGAGCCCAAATATATTGATTTGTACTTACAAACTAATTGTCTTTAGTGTAAAGCAAAAGTTCCACCACTCCAGCTGGTATAGATATGAAAAAGAAGAAAAAAAATCATATTTTTCCAAGGGGTATGAATAATTGTGGGCTTAACTGTAAGTCATTTGTCAACTCCACAGTCTGATCACTGAAGTTCAGCAATGTCGGATTCGGTTATACAGTGGCGTATCCAGGGGACAGCAAGCAGCAGGCCATGACCCCCATTGAAAAAACACAAACAAAACAGATTTATTTTAAACAAACAACAACAAATGTCCCCCTTTATAAAATCGGCGAATCCAGCGAGCTGTTTTCCAACATCCTGCTTCAAATTAATCGCGTTCTTTAGCACACACGCACCTGTCATCGCTGCGTTATACCCACAACGCATACGGCGGCGACTTTGTGTAGGGCACGCTAACACGATGACGCGTTGATCATACGCGCTGAAGGTATTATTTTTCGAATGAATTAAACCCGCCCCAAACTATACACCATTGTCTCATAATGTATGGGCGTGTCGGCTGAAAATCAGCCAAAACCAATCAAATTGCCTGCTGACATCTCAAACCACACCCACTACATAAGAATATAATATAGTCTCTCAGGTTATCAGTATCACCGTCGCTACATGTAGCTATTTATTATTTTGGGGCAATCACAGCGCTGCCCTGGCAGTAAGATGTGGGCGTAATTTACAATAATGAATGCAATATTTAAATGTAATCTTACACTCCGTGAGAAATAATCAAACGTAACTAAACCGACTTTGAAAATCAAGATTCAACGTAATTTGTTGTAATATCTTCTACGAATTAAATAACATTTCAAACATAATTTACTGTCTCCCGTGTGATTTTATAACATGTTTAATGAGTTGAAAGCCCTGCTCGGCTACTCGACTCTCACAGATTTTTCTTCACGATTTTGGACCCATATTCAGTTTGTTTTTCTCGCGAATTCCATTATAGACGGACCCACTATAATAATAATAGACTTGGTTTTCTATCTAAACAACATCTGATCTGACGGTTTCGCGAAACGGGTCCCCGTGTAAGGATTTTCTAATACATAACCCCACCCGCACGTTTAGGGATTTCTTGCAAAGAGATAACCTTTTATAGCGGCACACCGAATACAAATTTTGTTGACACAATTCTGCGCCAATTGGCCCCTCCTACAAAGAAGTCACACGAAATAGGGGTCAACATAAATTATGGGCCAACGTCATCAAGCAAATAACTTGTCATCATTAAACAGTGATTACTAATAGTTTTCTTTTTCTTTGGATTGTTCTCAAACTTGCAGAATAACAATTCAAATTGATTTCACTAAGTTAATTATGGTTGAGCGATTTCCCAGGGTCCTTATTTTTGTATGAACCAGAACTAATAAAACTCTTACCCAATTGCTTAAAGTTATTTGCTTATACCGTTGCCATGGAAACCGGTAACCGACCAATCAGGTAATTTTGCAACGTAATTCAAATATCCGGATCCATGATGTTGTGCGAAATTGTTGTGCGAAACCAGAGCGAAATTTTATGTAAATTTTGAAAGTTCACGATATGGGCTATATTACGGTATATAACACTTATGGGTTCAGTTTTGGGAAAGTTTTAAAAATTGATAACCTACATAGGGGCTTTTGACCCCAGACCCCCCCCCCCCCCCCTTAAAATGGTCGCATCTGATGGGTGCCCACTGGAATGAATATTCATAAGGTAATTACTGGTAAATAAGAACTGAGATGAAGCAAACATTACTGTAGACACGGTAAATTAATTTTTATTTCATTAATTTTCATGCTGATAGTGTTCTCCAATACATTATAATGACAAAGAGGGTGACACAACTGATTTTGTGAGATTTTGGCCCTATAACATGGTCCAGGACCATAAATGGAATAAAGCTATGTTAAACAAACATTGTGCTTTATTCCATAAATAGCATAAAGTTAGTAGAATACCCGGGCTCAGCCAGTAGGGAGGTCACGCTGCATGTCATATTTTGTTATACGCAAGAAAACAATGGAGTCTTAGTGACTGCAATATTTGCTAGAAATAGCTTCGGAAAATGGTCTATTTGGGCATCTCAAAAACTAAGAAACGTGTTAAAAATCATGTAGAATTTTAGAGGAGGGTCAAGAACATCTGCAGAACGGTAAAATGTATAGTTTTAAACACGTTTGGTGACCAAATTCATGTCGTACAATGACGGAAAATTCACGCTTTGAAAATCCGTGGTCTTCAAAATTACAGGAATCCTAACTCATTCTAAACCGCACCAAATCATGAAATGAACCCTCGTCTACAAAAATGTCAATGTACGTATTGCTCTATCTGCTTGGAGATAGCGAAGACCACGGAAACCTCATAGCTTTATACCACGGAATGAAATCTGCCATAGACATTCAATGGCGAAAATCGTACAGATTTGCACTGCAGACCTCTGTGTAGGGAGTGTTGACAATAGCATGACAATAGCAAGGTCGTTTGACTATTGTGTTTGTGCATGTTTGTGACGACTGACCCCGTTTAACAATCTTCATAGCTTTCATATAGGGCTTAGGTGACCTAACTATTGACTGGGCTTGTTTGAGTTAATCTTTTTGCAAATATCATTTCTACGGTGTCAAAATGCTTAACTGTAATGGTCAAGGACCACATAATTGGGCCAAAATCTCATATACTAGCGACACAACTGAGAAGACCCAATCTCATTCTGATTCACTATGTTTGATACAAAAATCAGAAACAAATTATACATAATTTTTTTATATCACAAAGTACATTTTATGGAATTATTAAGAATAACTTGAAATAATTTTGAGATAGAATACATGAAAACATAAGAATACAAACAGAGATACATGTATTATACAATAGGGCACTGTATTAAAGAACTGAATTGGGCGACACACTCATTAGGTCTCGCATACCATAAGAGCACAAGGCCGGGGTGGGGGGAGGTACTCACATACATAAGGTAAACAGGGGGGCACTCGACTTATTTTTGGGTAGGGGTGTGCCATCCAGGATCTCAAAAATGGGGGCTTCTAAGCAAATTTTTGACAAAAAATAGGGTCTTAAGAACTGATTTTCTCCATAAAGTAGGGTCTTAAGAACTGATTTCCCCCCAAATTAGTTTAGTGGACTTTGGAATGCAAATTTTAAAGATTTTTGAATTTTCAATATAAAAATGGGGGTCTTAAGAGCTGATGGAGGCTCAACAGGGGTCTTAAGATCGGTCAGAAGAGGGTAAGCCCCCTTGCGGCACATAACCATACCTACGAGGTCTGAAAATCTGTATACAGAGTGGTTTTTTTGTTGCCATTCGGTGGGATTCACTTAACAAAATCCTTGCTGAGGGTTACTTGTTTATTCATTGATAATCCACAATAAAGGCAAAGATGCTTACAACTTTTGTACATGAGTGCCACCCCCACCCCTGGTTTCATCCTTAAAGGGGAACACATACCTAATGTGTATATAGTAGAAGCTCATTGGTGATCCACTATGATAAAAACATAACAGGTAGACAAACAGATACATATGGACACCACTTGTTTGTAAATAATCTATTCACAGAGACCAAATATATATACACGGTAATTATTATGTATAATCAATTAAGGGGGCTGTCAACCCTAAAAATATGATATTTATCAAGCGCTGTAACTTTTGAACTATTTATGTGATGTATATAAACGTATACGTTTTTGGAAAGGAAATGAGTCAAAGAATCCATTTTTGGTATCAAATTTCGTTACAAATACTGATATTTTGAATTTTGGCCAAAACAATTGATTTTTTTAAGATTTCCACAAGTTTTTGAATCAAAAGTGATTTTCTGGCCAAAATATAAAATATCAGCATTCTGTACGCTTTTACATACATCACATTAATAGTTCAAATGTTACAGCACTTGATAAATTTCATGATTTTAGGGTTGCCGGCCCCCTTAAGTGCACAATTTGCAGGATCACGTGATCGGGGCTGAATCATACACCTATATAGAGAGAATTCACAGAAATAATTGAATACAAAAATATGGGTATTGGTTTATTTTATAATATTATGGTATAGGGAGTAAATCAACTTTTTCATCAGACATGGGTTGTTTTTTCTTCAGATTGAAAACATTTGTGGGATTAGCTTTTATGACTAGAATTTAAACTACAGATAATACAACATGTTCTTAGATTCACCTTTGGACAAGTCTGTAATTTTCTGCAGTTACGACATTTGTCCAATGGTGTAACTGCATGGCAGACCTACATTACAAGGAAAGTCTCAAATATTCAATATTATTATATATAGGTGACCTGCTACAATAAAAGTTAAAACCAAGAACCAATGCCAACTGAAACTGAGATTGTATCCCAAACCGTGGCGCAAGTGCCATCTAGGCACAACCCACAAGAAAAATTAGCCCGTTTCGTTTTGACTATTGAAAATACATTGGTAGCAAGTGCCATCTAGGCCCCGGCCCACGACCAAAATTAGCCCAATTTTCGTTGAGACCATTGAAAATACATGGGTAGCCCAACTTGTTGCAGGCTGCAGTACCTCTCCCCTCAGTTGTGGGAAGGGTCAAAAGCTTACACAATAACATCTGTGATTGTAAGCAGTACCCTTTTACGTTTGAGAGGTTTTATTGTAAGAAATCCTCTTTAAAAGCATGCTCAAAATATTCCCTAGAGGTAATGCTAACTTCTCTTTGTATTTGTCCCTATTAATAAATGTACTATAATAATGATAATTCCAAGACCATGATAACAGTTGCAAACACTTCAAAAATAAACAAGTTTCTAATTATTCAACAGGATTTTAGTGAAAGAACCTAAAATGTCTCTAAAATCATACAATACACAATTCCTCATAATCATCATGTAAATATCAAAAACGTATCATAACATTTTCAATGTAAAATATCGAGTTTTTCAACTTATTACAAATCTTTACAAATAATATGTACAAAATATACACTGTCCTGTTACAATTTTCCCACTTCTAGACCTGTAGCCTTTTCTGTACAGTACTATAATTCACTATGTCGTCATGGTCATTTCACATTTCTTTATAATATAGAAACACTTGATACATCAGGTGGTTCCCTACTTCTTTCTGCATGCAGCTTTACTATACTATTCTCAGTAATCGAGCCATTAATTGAGCAGGGTTCACCCATACACAGTACAATATCATGTAACTTTTAAGCTCTTGATATGACTATTGGTCAGAATTCTTGTCCACTCATGAGAATAACATCGCTTATCAACAGATACCAAAAATAAATATGTTAATTAAGGCGATTAAAACCAAAATGCAAGCTAAAATGAAATAGAGTATATAAAAATTGGGATTATAAAAGAAATAATTGTTTTCATGAACGCATGGTACTGTCCCATAAAGCAATAAAATTTAAAAATTAAAACAAAACTTGGGTTCAATCCAGGGGGGGGGGGAGGGTACTCGGATTTGGTTGGGGTGTGCGGCTGGAGATTCAAAACCCCTACCCATTTCTAAGGGTGATTTTGGAAAAACGGTTCCCATTTCTAAGGATTTTGCTTCATTATAGACCCATTTTCGAATTATCGGGAAAATAGACCACATTTCACCCAATTAGACCGATTTGTAAAAAGTGACCCTATTATGAGGGATTTTCCAGCACAAAATCATACCCAATGTTTAGGGTTTTTTTGCAAAAAAAGCTACCCATTAGACCGGCGCACATCCCCGTATACCGTATTAGGTGAGTACCCCCCTGGGGTTCAATCATCTTGGTACCCTGTCCCAGATTAATGCACCTTGAACAGTAAGTGAAATAATAATTTCCAATGTTTCAGTAACAAAAAAAATACACAATTTTGGTTTTAAAATTAGTTAAAATAAGTCGGTTCATGAAATCTTGTCCTAACTTTCTCCACTTGTCTTCAATTAATTATTCGCATATCAACAAAATCCTGGAGGTTTCATAAAAAAAGTGGGGTTACTTACTGTTAATGATGTCAGTTCGGATAATCAATCTATTATTTGCTAATTGAGACACACACAAGGTGCACATAGATACTGTTAAACCAGAGGTTAAAATTTCATGAATCTGCAATACTGGCCTGATTCACGGCATGAAAGTTTTGCGAATGTTAACTTTGGAGTTATTACATTGTGTACTTGTGTAACTGCTACAAAATAGATTGGAAATATTCACAGCATGACATTTCACGAGTAAGTGCTCCTCACGAAATCAGCGAAATTGAAATGCACATGAACATTTCTGGTTTTACAGTATTCAAAGAGATTCAAAAGTTGATTAAAAACAAGCATCTCAATGTGCTATTGCATCAAAACTTCCAAATCATATGTTTTAAAAGATATTTATAATAAACCTGTTGGAAGTGTACAAGTCATTTGGTAACTAAAATTCTTGAGGGACAAAAATGAGAGCAGAACATCATCTTTTCTTTTGGCTTAGCAAGCAAATGCAGTAAGTAAATCTACGATACTTTTAAGCGATCGTTGCTATAAACTTAAAATTATGACATCAAATCGAAGTCACTATAGTTTATTGAGTTCCAAATGTTGAGAAATATACATTTCCAGTGTTGAGCGCCAGAAGGCTGTAACTCAAGAAATCTAATTTTGAGATAATCGACTTTCAAATAATTGGGACTCATTACAATACACTGTAGAACCCAACTTATAACTCTAATTTTAGTCAAATTATGAGTTATCTCTTGATGGTTCTGAAAATCTAGGGTATATGGATTATTTGTGTACCAAAATATCAATTTGCCCAAAAGTTGAGTTACGACCTTCTGGCGCTCAACCCTCGATTGATATCTCTCTGTGCACAAAAACAATCTGAGTGTACACACACAATAGGATGCGATTTTACCTCTGCACACGTCATGCATATGATGCACAGTGCGTCCACACTATTCTATATAAATATGCTGCTGTGAGGTACGCTAATTTGGAGCTGATCAAACTATAGTATGAAAGAGTAGCATTACAATAACTCTGTAATCAAAATGACAAATGTTACCATAAGTAAGTTTAGCATGCAAAAGAAAATAAACTATGGTCATATTACCACCACCATAACTAACATAACTTATAAGTTGATACATAGTCCAAGAAAACAATTTTAGATTGTATTCAAAACAATAGCTAAGGGTACATTGGCATTTATTTATGGTCACTATCAAAAAAAACAAGTCGTATGTAGATTAAAGGTCGGTGACCAGATAAATTTACTTTTCCAATACAATTTGAGATTTTGGTGTGAATAAATCAAATTCACTTTTCAGAATACAGTTTTAACATTCAACAGTGTCTATTTACCTAGGGTCAAAGGTCACAATATGTGTCTTCACTGAGTGCTTATCAAAATATGCGATAGTCAAATCAATCAGTAACAATATATATATCGGACAGGCACAAAAGTCCGGATTTTGTTGTTTAAATTCTATTTATAAAACTTTTACACCATTTCATTTAAATATTTGGTACATTAATATAAACATATGTTATTGAACTCTATAGAAATATGAATATGACCCTCTATTAATCACAAGGCAGAATCACTTGACTGACTGACTGATTTACTCTCATTCACAGGGGACAACTTACTGCTCAATATGGCAGACATTGACTGTTGCCGTGGGAATGAGAGTATATTTCCAATCATCTACTGACTGATACATTCTCATCCACAGGGAACAACTTACTGTTCAAATGGTAGACACTAAATGTTGCCGTGTGAATGAGATTATATTTCCAATCAACTATTGACACATTCTCATTCACAGGGAACAACTTACTGTTCATATGGTAGACACAGAATGATGCCGTGTGTATGAGAGTGTATTTCCAATCAACAGCTGACTTACACACTCTCATCCACAGGGAACAACTTACTTCCATTGATTGTTGACCTGCCTGTTGCCCTGTGCATGAGAGTATATGTACAGGCAAAAGTGATTATGATACAAAATATTAGCATCCAATTTGGCAAAATGCATATAAAGACACAATCTTAAAACTTTCAATCAAAACATTTTGAGTTTGTCATTTTGAAAGCACATTTTCATGGTATAATCAAGGAAACAATTCTCAAACAATTTGCAACACATGCACACAGCGAACCAATAATGTGTACGCACTTGACTGCGTTAAACGTGTGAGTGTTTCTGAGGTGCATGTAAAAAATCACCAATTGTTGATCAAGAATTATTGGTTTTGCTTATAGTAAAGTAAATTTGTTAAGCTTACAAAAATCCAACTTGATGCCATTCTCATGTATCAAATGGGAAAGATGTAATATAAAAGGCTTTCACAGAAATTACATAGTAATATCAATTAAAAGAAACAACCTATTTTCAGTTCCCCCAATTTATCAAAATAATAGCGAAATATACCTTTATTCCTTGATCATGAATGTGAGTTACCCAACACAAAAATATCTGAAACTTGCCAATGCACATTTAAAAATGAATAAAATAACAGACGAAACAACAAAAAGGGATGAAAAGTACAAGTAAAATGTTCAATATCCAACGTATATCTGAATTCATATGCCGTCTTGATGATGCTAATAACTACAATGGAACGCCCCAAAGCCTGAACATGACCTATGTCTAAGATGTCTAAGTTACACTGCTGCTTACAGCCAAAATATATCAAAATACAATCACTGCAAATTATGAGCGTTTACTTTTGGACAAACTAAAAGTAAACTCAAAAGTAAACGCAATACTAAACACTTATGTGAGCCAAACAACTAAGCTGTTTTCCACCCAGACTCTAATCAATAACTGTCCCATTATATCACAGATGGTGGAAACATCTGTAATTAATATATTCACTCACTTGGAGCATGCTTTGAGGTCAAATTGGGTGCAAAATGCAAGAAACGTTTAGTTTTGTGTTTACTTTTACGTTTAGTTTTGTGTTCAGATTTGCATTTACTTTTTGTTTGTCCAAAAGTAAACGCTCATAATTTGCAGTGAATTTTGCTTTTGACATTTGTTTTTTTCTTCTAAAAATTAAAATGTGGTTTTAGTTTTCTTAAAAGCCAGTTCACCCAGCCAGAGAGTCAACATTTGCAAAATTGATTGATCATTTTGCCATATTGAGACCTGGAACATAAGTATAAATAGCTTATATTTTTTCAATACATCAATAAATGTCAACTCATTGTAAAAGTAAAATGTAAAAGAATTTTGATTAAAAATAAAACATTTGAAAAAGACACATTGATTCTGATCACTTCTAATGTAAAATAGTCTGCTGAAATCTTAATTCATGTTAGACATTTCAATTTTGAATTTGGAAGAACATTATTCAGTATATATAATCATTCTTCTTAAAAATAGCCCATCTTTCTGAATCGACAAAAACAGAGTGTACAAAAATAGGTATGTAAAATAATATTTTGGTGATGATGTTGGTTTATATTCACTCAACCGTACATTTATATCTGACTGACTCAAAATTGAAATTCTATAGTCTGATCAGTTCCAAATTGATGAAGCTTCCTCAGAGTAGCGATTGAATACAGAAGTACGCATATGTGCACTGAGGCAACAAGTGCACAGTGCATCATATGCTTTCGTGTCCATGCAGCCTATAGCAATACCACGAGTACCACGAGCGTGTGGCCATAATCGTGGGTGTATGCTTGAATTACTTTTGCGTGCGAAGAGATAAAAAACGAATATTTCTCGCCAATTTGGAACTGATTAAACTATAATAGGGCTATATATCCCAACAACACCTGTAACCGTTAAAAAGCATGGCTGTCCTTACATGTCCATTTCGGTGACTTTGCTTTATCAGTCCATCCAATGCAAGTCAATGAATTCTGTTGAAATGCTATCACTTTACACCAAGCCTTATTGTTCCAATCACTTCCGCTGAGAAAATAATTGTATTCAGTCCTGTTTTTCACTCTGTTTACACTAATGTAATATTCTCTAGTCGTATGTTGCTGACAAAGGGCGTCCACTTGTCAAGCATGTGACATCCCATGTGGCATCCCCGTAACATCCATGTGACACCCATGTGGCATCCATGTGACATCCATGTGACACCCATGTGATATCCATGTGACATGCATGTGATATGCATGTGATGTGCATTGGTAGACTGTTCCATTAGATAGTTCACAAATAGGTTGCCATGGTTCAGCGTGAATTGATCTGGTTAAATCCAGGCGACTCTCTGTCAACTTTTTATCTGCGAACTTTTTATCTGCCATACTCTTGATGGATAAAAATAGCTTCAATGTGTACCACTACAGTGCAAATTACATGAAATAAATAAATACATATGTAAAATGTAGTTCTATATGTTATATCAATCGTTTACCCTACTATCAAACTAGGTATAGAAAGTCAAAGGGACTTTTATATGGTCATTTGCTTTATTAACACTTTCCAACGGCTATAGATTTTTCAGAAACCTTTCCCAATTTTCAAGGTCTATCTTAAGGATTACTGAACCAATACTACGCATATTTATACTTATGTTAATGCATTTCTCATGGTGATTCCAAATATGGTGATGAAATCCAAAATTGTTGACATTTTTGAAACATTTTGCGGAATTTTGGCACTGTCGTCTGCTGCCGTGTGGAAAGTGTTAAAGTCTTATCCATCCCTGGGTCTCAGAGATTAATGGTTCACATAGCAACTATGACCTAAATAGTTTTAATAACAGTTTGATTGACTCAAGTCACTTTGACTGGCAGGTAGCTAGTATGAAATCAGTATAACAACCACTGATTCAATCAATGTACATAAAATCTGCCGAAATACAAGATGAGTCTGATTATTTGAAGTGTGTAAAAAAGGCACTATGCCATGAACCAATCACAGTTCAGAATTATAACACTTTACTTGGTGTAGTTGAGGCGCCAATGGTTGTATGAAAAAGATATCATTTGTTATCAAAATAGGCTAGTTTGTTTGCCATTCAAGGTTATCATATTTTTACTCAGGGCACTTAGTTCAAACAATACATATTATTCCAAAAGGCGATGTATAAATACCTGATCCCGTTTGAAGTATGAATGATAGTCTAAACCATATCACGAGACAGTGACGTAACTGCGTATTCTACTGATTGCAGCGTCTACTTGAGGCGCTGGTGTATACACACGAGCGTAGAAAGACGGAAGATACATACATGTGCGTGAATGATGCGCCTGTATAGTTATGTCACTGTCCCGAGTAAGACAACTAGAGTATAGACATCAGTGCGTATTCTATAGAGCACAGTTCATTATGGAACATGTGATTCCGATGTTCCTGGTGTATATTTAATCATGTCGTAAAGGCTCAACTTTGGTGTCGGTGTGCAAATGATGCGTCTTTCAATAGTTTATGCGATGACATCATTACTTCAGATAGTATCAATTTTTACACGAGTGACTTTACACGCATCACACATACATGAGACTATAAGTATTTCTCTTGTGATTATAATGTGTTCACCATGAGTTTACCCATGTGACTATCATGTGCTATATGTGTGACTGTCATGTGCTATATGTGTGACTATCACATGTCATGTGTGTTTATCCAAGTCACTTGTTGTGTGAATTCTAAGCCACAATTTTGATTCATATTTTGCTGACAAATTACTTATTATGTTTCACATGTTATGACTTATTATCATTTGAATAACATGTGACTACCATGTGACTACCACATGCCTCATATGTTTTGATTTTGTTTTTGCTGACAAATCACTTACTATATGTTTCACATGTTATGACTTATTAACATTTGAATAACATGTGACTACCATGTGCCTCATCGTGTGTTTTTAATCGTGACCCATCACATCGAAACCGACCAGTTGTCTGCAAATCTTATTCGCAGAAAAAACCCAAAAGAAGATGAGAAAAAATAAAGAAAATAAAAGTATTTCATCACCTCTCAAGCTTCATAAACTCTGTGTTATATGTTCAATTTCAAAATGTTAGGTGTCATTTTAAAGTTTAAAATACCTTTGTAACTTGAAATTAAAACATTATTTTTCCTTTTTAGAGACAACTTGTCCATTTTGATGTGATTGGTCGCAATTAGCCACATATTTGACTACCACAAGCCGCATGTAGCTGCCGGCCGGACACACATGTGTTTACTGTTTATCATGAGCCACATGTGTTTTTCATGAGCCACTCATGTGACTATCATGAACCACATGTTTTTCATGAGCCAACACATCTGACTATAACATGGCACCACACATGTGACTATTATGAGTCACACATGTTATCATGAGCCACACATGTATATCATGAGCCCCAGCCACACATGTGACTACCACCTGCCACATGTATCATGCATGTGACGACCATGCCCCACATGCATGACTCTCACACACTAACATAGAATTCATCACAATTCCGTTGTCAGAGTACAACGTTTATCAGCAGATAGATCTAGTCCGGCAGGCTCTACATGGCCTTCAATCTGCCACGACGTGTTCCCATTGGTGGTCATCATTGGCGGAGTTGTAGTGGTACCGTTACGTTTGTTGCTTAAACCGGACAATTTCTTGAAGCTGCCTGCAGATGGCAGCCTCTTGTTGGATTCCAATGCCTGTGAAGCATAAAGCGAACAATGTGTCGATTAAAGGGCTGTTTCAGTTAAACATGATTATGGAGTCTATGGCATAGAATAGCGTAAAAAACTAATAAAACCCTCATGAAAATATTGATCAATTTGATCTTAAACAGTAATGTATTATTTGAATCATAGGAAGCGCAGTGGTTGTCTACGTCTTTTGATAGATAATTTTGATAATTGCTCAAAATATTTCTATCTGAATTTTCGATACATTTTGTGTTGGAATTATCAAACAGCAAAAGGTATGTGGAAAGTAATTGTATAAGGACAATCCAAACACAGTACATATTATGTGTGGAACTTAGAGGGGGAGTTGGGGTCTAGAAAAGTTGTAAATTTCCAGGTAAGAACACAACAATATCCCTTCAAAATTGAGAATTCTGCTCCCTATTGTATGTATCTCTTTATTGTCAGAACTAAAACTTCTCTAGATATACAAGGTTTTCATGCAAGGTGCTTGCTTCCTTACTGTCTAAAATGAAAATATCCTGAACAATAAATACCCTCTATGTAACCTAAACCTTGTAATTAAATAGTAAATGTTTAAGGAAGTTAACTCAGCAAATGTACGATCTTAAATTGGGTATGCTAAGATATAAAACAAAAACAGTTAAAGTAATTAAACTATACTAAAATCAATGAGCTAATAACAAATGAATGTTCTAAAAATGTTGTGTACATTTTAAACAGTTACAAATTACACATAAAATCAAACAAAATAATTCAATTTTCTTGTTACATACATAATAAGTAAAACACATGTTTTTATACCGCCACCAAACAGCTTTACCACCACAAACAGCTAAGCATTCTACAAAACTTTAACATGATTTTGTGATATGGTCATGTTTTTTATACTGGGTACAATTTGTGTTACATGTCCCTTTTTCCATAAATTAGGTTCCTTTTTCAGTTAATGCATTATATCTGAAAAAGTTTACATTTTAAGTCGGTAAGAGTAGACAGATTCTGAAAGCATATACTGTAACGGATGCAAATAGCATACAATCAAGTTGATTATACAGGGTGGCCCGAAATTGTACAGGGTGTAACAAGCAAAATGTTCTAAAAAAGAAGGGTTTCAATAATTACTTCCACTATGTATATGAAGTGATGAGAGAAAAGTTCAGTACAGATTTAAAGTAGTTTAATAAAATACCCATCCAGACATATGCAAATTAAATTTCATTATGAATCTGAAATTCTACATACAGGGTGTCTAAAAATGTGTTTATTTAGTTCCGGAAAAATGCTACTTTAACAAAATTCAAGTAGATTTCAAATAAAAATGCATCAATTACATGTACATGAACATTGATTGATTTTAAAAGTCACCCTTTTCTTATGTAAAGGTGTTAATTTTAAACATATAGGGTGTTTAAAACATTAATTTAGGTATATGTGATTATCCATAAATCATTAAATTGAATGAATTTAAATTTGCATCTGAAACATGATTTTACATTCCAATTTGAAGTGGCAAATGCTTAAAGTGGTATGATATTCAAATAATGTTCAATAAAAATGGGTCCTTTAACTACAGGGTGACTCAAATTTTCCCAATGGCACATGTTTAGTGGCATACAATTAATTGCGTTCATCCTTCTTGCACCTTCATGATGTGCAAAGCACATTCAAATGAACAAACTAGGTTAGTTTCCATAATGTTAGAACCCAGTATTCAAATTTCAAGAGTCTGATTTAAGATTGAATTATAAAATGTTATCGTTTTAAGTTGTATTCAACATATAGGGTGATCCAATGTTGATTGGCGAACTAATCAAGCAGCTTATGCTGGTCATCCTATACTAGGTCAGGTCAGTTGCATTCCTAAGAATTTAATAATTCTCCTGAGTTTACAAGCTTGATGAAAACCAGCAGTTTTTTACTTATTTGGTAACACAGTTAAAAACAAGTAATAACACCACACAAACGCATTTAACAAAATGTGCTAATTAACATCCAGACAATACAGAATACATGAGGTTAATTACATATCTTCTTTTAATTTTTAATTAAAAATAGTTAAATTTATTTATTCAAAAGGGTACCTCAACCTTTCTATACTTTTAAAATGGACAGTTTGGTGCAGGCAAATGTTTGCATACATTCGCAAACGGCGACCAACTTACGTTTCTTAACAATTTTTTGAGCTTCTTAATGCTAATTAATGATTCCTTAATTAACTAATTAATGATTCCTTAATTAACTAATTAATTATTCCTTAATTAACTAATTATATTTTTAATTCAAATATGCTTCAATAATGTTATGTTTTCAATATAGAATTGTACCAAGAGTGAAACCAGTGCATTTTATGTTTGCCCAATGTATATTGCACCATACTTGTTCAACTATGCACTCCTCCTCCTCCACATACTCCTCCTCCACATACTCTTCCACCCCTGACTAATTAGGTTTAACGAACTATTGTAATTAACAGAACCATGGTAGTTTATATTTTTCTTTTTGAAATAAAGGCCAAATACTTTCTCATCAAAATAAGACCAAATTTGAGTATGTGTGATAAAGAATAGCCAAAATATATGCATGCAAAGTAATAATATGTAGTGCAAATGTAACAGATCCACCTTTTTTGGGTACCCAGTATAAAAAACATGACCATATGTAATATATCATAAAGGACCATTTTATGCAATTATTGCATTTCATTGGCCTGGAAAAAATGGGCAATTGATGGTCCTCTAGACGTATCATTTCACATACTGTAAAGCATGAAATGTTTGTGTGCATCAAAATTTCGCAAATTTTATCGAGTGCAGCTCACTCGCGAAATGATCATGCACGCGAATGTGTTGCTTTTTAAAGCCTGTAAGGCAGTGTTGTAGCCGAGTCCACCCTACCCGAGTCCGAGTCCTTACCGCTCGAGTCCGAGTCCGAGTCCTTACTGTCCGAGTCCGAGTCCTTCATGTTCGAGTCCGAGTCCGAGTCACGAGTCCTTATATGTATTTAAGTTCTGATCACATGTCATTCATTTTGCTATCTATAATAGGCCAACATATCAGTGAAGTCAACATAATGATGCATTTTTAACCTTCGCATCCCTATACATGGACAAATGTTGATACCATTTTGAATTATAGGCATAAGAATTGATTCAGATATTTAAAAAGTGTCCAGAAGTTCATAAATCAAGAAATTACAAACTTGTTGAAAGGTGTGTTGAAAGGTGTGTTGAAAGGTGTGATATTCTGTAAAGCAACCCTTCCTCTGCCGTTTCCCCTATTTCTTTTCACTGAAAATGTCATCCCTAATTCCATCAATTTGAAAATTGCCAATGATTTAATATCCTCTTCTAAGAAATGTTATCATTTTTTTAAACAGTATAAATACTGACACAAAAACACCTAAAGACCATTTACATCGTACAAACAGCCTTCAATTGCACATGATTATTATCACTTTAATTATTTATAGGTTCCCTCGAATTGTGTTTAAATGCTTGTAATGATTATCAAAAGGTATTTTCAACAGTATATTGTTAACTGTTCAGATGTATTTATGATGATTTATGACATTATTTCTAAACTGTTGAAGATTGGATGACTAAATAAGTATTTAATTACTGCAAACAAAATAAGCCAATATTGACTGGACTCGGATAGGACTCGGGCACAATTCCCGAGTCCCTAGTGCCCGAGTCCGAGTCCGAGACCGAGTCCTTCACCTCCGAGTCCGAGTCGGAGTCCTTCAAAATAGAGACTCGAGACCGAGTCCGGACTCGAGTACTACATCACTGCTGTAAGGACTACTTGGCACATTCCTAAAATTCTCATGCCGCAAAAAGGCCGAAGTCTGTGATTGACAACATTTTAATGCCGCGAACATTTCATGCTTTACAGTATATCATAAGCTTTAATAATGTGTTACACAGGTTAATGAATTGATGATAATAAGCGAGTTGGTTAAAAATATACAATATGAAAATAATACAGAGAGACAATCAAGAGTATAAGAAAAATGACAGATATAGCAAGTGTGTGTGAATTGTTAGATGAAGCATTTGGATAAAGAGTTGAAATCTGTAGCTCAAAATCCAGTGAGACCATCTGTAAATCAGTCAGATTTATGGGATGAGGGTCCACCTCGATGTGCTGATTCCCTGCATCCGTTGGCTCTACATTATCGATGATGGAACGAGACATAATTTGCCATGTTAGAAGTATGGCTGCTGAAAGTTATCCAATAAGTCTAGGAAGGTATTCAAATCCCAAGAAAAGACCGACCATAGCTGTGTAACTCACCACAATCGAATACTGTCATACACTAAAAAAAGATGAGTCCAAGTTCATGGCCAAATTTAGCAAAATGAGGATGCCAATTGCAGGATGCGTGGCAATTTCACCCAATATGTTTGGGTGGTAGGGAATCAAATTACCTAAATTTGAAATTTTGAATGTGTCGCCATATATTTACATTGAAAATAATTATCCCAAGGCAACAAAAGATAACGAAAATGTGATTTGCCAATTGCCTGAAAATGCCTCAATGAGGGTGCAGTTAAACATGCACAATGCATGTTAATATGAATCTATGATGCAGCATGTTAACTTTAAAAGAAGCTTCCTCATGCTTACTTAACTGCTTGAAAATGGCCATGCGATCAAGTTCGAAAAAATTATGAAGCTTAAAAATCATATCAAAATTATGCAAATCATAAACAAATTGTGCAAATCAGGGCATTACTTTACACATCTGAATCCACTATGTATGATCAATCCAATAGTTATTAGCATCATTCCAAAAGTTGAGTTCATTTATGGCATTTTATACAGGATTTGACGGGACTGATCCATAGACAGACATTCAAAAAGTTGAGTTCATTTATGGCGTTTTATACAAGATTTGACGGGACTGATCCATAAGCAGACAGTTTGACACAGAGAAGGACAAATTAAGTAAGAACATGCACATGCAATCTAAACTGCGCACAAAAAGTATCGAAACACTTAGAAATGATCCAATATATAACGGCTCGAACGGATATGCATTAATCGAAGCAAATAACCAAGTGCATAATTTTGTTCTGCATATTTTGACACCTCGATCGATGAGATACGATGTTGCGGAGCGGAGTTATTGTCATTTCAATGGTCGTGGGTCCAGTTTCAAAAGTGACAATCATCCTATAGAAAGAGGTTTGCATTACTGTTTAGAATGATCAGATTCATGCTTTTCAATAGGGATGAGTGTCACTTTTGAAACTGGACCCACGATCATTGAAATGACAATAACTCCGCTCCGCAACATCGTATCTCAACGATCGAGGTGTCAAAATACGCAGAACAAAATTATGCACTTGATTATTTGCTTCGATTAATGCATACTCTTTCGATCCGTTATGTATTGGATCATTTTTTAAGTGTTTCGATACTTTTTGTGAGCAGTTTATATTCATCTAAATACTGCAAACAAAATGATACGTCAAGAGTGCAAACACACATACACACAACAGTGTTGCCAAATGTAGGGATTCAGTAGCCCAATGTGGTTCTTTGAAATACACACAACAATGTTGCCAAATGTAAGGATCAGTAGCCAAGTGTGGTTCTTTAAAATAACCAAATCTGCTCTACTGATAGTCTAACCAACAGAAATGTTACCAAGTGTACATACATTTCAAGAGTATCCAAAGGAATCAAGAATTTCAAAATTGCATTCAAGGGGCCAAGAAGAGCCCAATAAGGCATGAGAACTGCAAGGTTGGCAACCTGTTTAAGAATAATAGTGTGATACATGGACTATTTTCACAAACTAGACTGTTTGGGCAACACACTTTTAAAGTTTCTGTGCTATTTCTGGGAAATACAACAACTTTATGGCCATTTTTTACCAGTTAATACAAATAAAATGGTAGAATTTTGATCAAATTATGAATTGGGTCATTTAGTTGCAAGAAAGGAGCCATACTGGACATGGATTCCATTTTAGGTAGCAATGGGGCTACTTTTAGTCAACCCCATTTTTGGCAACACTGTATACGCACACATTCACACAGCCACACTTGATTATAATCATCAACATACTTCTAACTTGTTCGACGAGGGCACAGCGCTAGTTGCCGACACCGTTCTCTGTGGAGGAAACAATTGACCAACAAACAAACCCAGAAGGTATAAGAATAATATATGGTGATAAACATTTGTTAGTCTCTGCTGGGTTTAGAATGTTCCAAACTGCCAACAATATTGCATATATTATCTTGCTTGATACTCCTGTTTAACACTTTCCACGCGGCAGGCGTCTGCAGACGACATTCCAAAATTTCATAAAATGTTTCAAAAATGTCAAAATAATTGAATTTCATTAACCATATTTGGAATCACCATGAGAAATGAATTAAGATAAGTACAAACATACCTAGTATTGAATCAGTAATCCTTGAGATAGATCTTGAAAGTTTGAAAAGGTTTCTGAAAAATTATGTTTTGTATATGGTAAAACCAAAAGCTGCGTGGAAAGTGTTAAGCAGAGAGAATTATCATTTCTCTCAATTTTGACTAAGTACAACTTCATAGTTCATCCCCTATTTGACCAATTACCTCAGATAGTACAGCATTTCCAGCACAATGTTAAATGTTTAGGCATGTCTTGTTCCCCTTGTTCGGTGACTTCTTTTTCTTATTAACTGTCATGTACATGTACTACACATGTCTGATTGACATGATTGTACAAACACAACTAATAATTATAACACTATAGCATTAAAAATACCTGCATTTTCATTGCGTTCTACATGTACAAGTTTCACCCGTAAATCAGAATTATTGACTGGATAACACTATAGCAATAAAAATACCTGCATTTTTCATTGCGTTCTGCATGTACAAGTTTCACCCGTAAATCAGAATTATTGACTGATGGTCCATATACACATGTGTATGATGAAAAGACAGAACAGAACCAAGTTGCACATTCTCATTAATTACACATTAGGCAAAAAAAACCAATGTTGTATTGGCATAACCCGACCGACCCTAATTTACCCCCACCCCAGATTTTTATTATTTTTTACAGAAGAAAAATTTGGTGCTTCTCATCAAAAAGGAATATAGTACACAGCAAATCTGAGGTCAAATTTAGTAATTAATTATAGTCCAACCTTGATTTATCGTTTCAATTTATAGTCCAACCTTGATTTATCGTTTCAATTTACAGTCCAACCTTGATTATGGTTTCATGTTGAAATACTGTTTAGTGCTAAATAATACATTAGTCACTTTTATAACCCTCATTCAGTACTCGGTTGTTGTCCCAATTTTAGCGCTTCCAACAGTCAATGCAGAATTACATAATTCAATTATCCAGATTTTTTACTTATCCGGCCATGCTTAGTCCCGTCATGTCCGGATAATCTAGGTTGGACTGTATATGATTCCAAATATCTATACAGGAAGTTGGGGAAACAAAAATTCCTCCGCCCTACCCTAATTTTCAACGGCATGTTACGTCACTACAACAAATTGTTGTGTGTGCCTTTAGCGGGATCAGCAAACTCCACACAACAGGTGTTTAAAGTTCCCTTTACATCGATCTAGAATTCTGAAGACCGTTTTAAATAGTACACTTGGCTTAAAATTCAAAACTGAATGGAGTGCAAGGTTGATGTATCGATACAAAGCACAAACAGATGCAATATTGTTGGCAGTGTGGAATGAACATGATGTTAATGGCTGGAAATTGTGTTAATGCTATTATATAGTACAATGATATGCTGTCAAATTAATGCATTGCATCTACAATCCATCCATTTCCACTCAAGTTGAGGATCAAATCATCATCCTGTATTCCAAACACACTTGGCATTTTTGCACTTTGGGCGGATGGGGCGTATTTGTTCCTATTATTTTTTAACAGTTTTGGGAAATGTTGGTGAATTTTCAACGGTTTAGATAATAAAAATGATTTTTTTTTTTTTTTTTTTTTAAAATTCAAAACTTTTCAACAACAAAAAAATTGAAAATGTTCAAAAATGATGTTGTTCGGACCTGTAGAACATGGATCTTTTTCCGTCTCCTTCAGCCACCATTCTTGTCTGATGCTAGCGACATGTGCCATCATGTTAGAGATACGCTCACATTACAATGGTGCAATAACTTGCAATACATGCTGACATCATCTTCCAACTTGAGTGGAAACAGATTTAATTAAGTACACATTATTGATATGTCATCAGTTATTGTTGATGACATTATTTGTGTCTTATAGGTGTCACCATAATACATTGGGAAAACCCCTCAAGGGTCTTGAGATATCTCTTATATCTTTGTGAAATATGCAAAACCGTTGGGGATATATTTCATAGAAATATTCAAAGTTGCAAAAATATACCCACACATTCTTCTGGAATTCCCCATATATATGGTTAAAAAAAATGGAACAAATTGTTTGGAAAAAATCCTCAGTAGAGCATGTCACAAGCATGTCATGTCAAATATGAATGATATGGACATACCGTATTAACACCATTAAACACTCCCTCCCCCCCGCCCCCCAAAAAAAAAAATCCTGACCTTTAATAAGATAATAAGCTTAAAACTTGGGTCACGATCGCCAAAATTGCATGGAAAAAAACTATTGTAACATCAACATCCATCCAGATCGTAGTCAAATTATAGTAGATTGTGCATTTGATCAACTAATTTATTCACATTTTGGCATGGAAGTGCGGCATATTTGGCTATTTGTTTTATTTTCTAGCGATTTTTATTTCGATGAAAATTTGATTCCAATAATTTGATTCCTTTTGAAAAATACCGCACCCCGGGGGCGTTTAATGGAGCAAAAACGGTACTGACATGTCATTTTATACCTGTATGCATGTTTTAAAATTGGTTCTGGTATTGTATATATCTTACCAGTTTTATCTTTTATCCTTCAATCTGTGTACTTTTAAATTGTAGTTTTTAATTTGTTGATTTTTAAATTGTTTTAAATTGTAAAGCGCTTTGGGGTTTTTACGAAAAGCGTTTCTTAAATGCAGCTTAGTAGTAGTAGTAGTAGTAGTACTGTCTGGCGAGATGAATACATTTGAAAGAGAAATTTGCAGCCAATTGGGATGTTTTACAAGCATCAATATTGCGAGTGTTTTTCATTCAGATCAAATAAAGCGAATCTCCATTGATATAACTTCCAGAGCATGAAAATGAAAGATTTACATGCTACCTAAATGGCATCATTTTATTTTATTCTTTTTGGAGCATACAAAAGCATTGCAATCTGTGCATAACAAACCTTCATGCAAAAAATGGTCAAAGATTAGCTTAAGCATTATAGGGTGCAAAAATACCTGGTTTGGAAAATGGAAAGAGAGGCTCTTTGGTTTGGACATAAATAGGCTATTTCCAATCTGTGTGTAGGATAGGAATGGTACCAAATATTTCATAATTGTTTTGGTATGCAAAGCATTTTGTACATGCAAAACATTATGTACATGCAAAGCATTTTGTACATACAAAGTATTCTGTACATGCACAACGGTCACAGGTTGGCAAATGCATTTTGGACTGGCTTGCATTGTGGATTGTTGAAAAAATCTTGAAAATCATTTGCAAAATGTGTGGGTGGTAAACACACATTTCAATTGCAATTTGCAGTCTAATCATTCCATTCTGAACATGCACAATATTATGACATGCATCAAGGTCAAAGGTCACCTAATGCATGTTGCTAGGGTGCAAAAATACCTGGCTTGGAAAATGGAAAGACAAGCTCTTTGGTTTTGTCATAAAAAGGGTATTTCCAATCTGTGTAGGAATTGTTACAAAATAAAACAAGTTTTAAAACTGAAACGGAAATGTTGATCTTTTCATGAAACTTGGGATATCGGGGGCGGGGAGTAGTGGAACAAATATCTGAATAAAAAAACTAAGAAATAAACACTGCAACCAAAAATAAATAAACACTACAAACTCCCATTAACCCAATATCCTAGGACTAAGCTCTCTACAAGGGTGCAAATAAAAAGTATATCAAATCAACACAAATGTGCCTCTGGGTATGATTCATCAGTTAAGCAGAGATCTTATTGTTTCTAATAACAGATATTTGCATTATAAATTGTTCAGTACTGCATTAGGCCAACATTCAGGCATGAGAAATTTAAATAAAAAACAGGAAACTTGTGGAAAAGTAGGAAAATAAGCTTTAAATTGGGCTAAAACGACAAATAATGGGCTAAAAATAAATAAAAAATGCCGAAATTTGGGTGACAAAAAAGCAGGAATTCCTAAATTATCAGGATGATTCTCATGTCTGAAAATTGTAAGACCTGCATTATCTGAAAGCCAAAGGAATCCCAACTGTCGCACACATCGCTTGCACAAGCAGCTATACACGCAAGGGGCACAGGGGTATGACATGGATGATGCACTTTTATGCCACCTGATGCACGCACCAGCAGGGATTCCTTTTGAGCGACGATAAATACACGCCTCTCAATTTCACCTATTTGGTTCAGTAGTTGTAGTAGTCATTGATACTCTGTGTATTGCCACCACAGTCAAAATGTTGATGATCCCCCATATGGGTATTCTATTGATATTCCATAAGCTCCCTTTTACTACCATCTTTCGAAGAAACTTATGTACATCTCTATCTCTTTCGTTGACAAAAAATCTCTTTAGAAACCGACAGAGAATACCCAGGACACTAATGGCTCAATTGTATAAACAACACCCTTGTATGCAAGTAAAAGAACCTAGTCCTCGGATATGAGGCTATAACGGAGATACGTTGTGTCCAACAACAAAACAGGTGTTGCAAACATAAAAACACATACCACATCACTTGGGTCAGTTGAGACAGAGGCTGCAAGAACTTCACTAGCGGTCATCGCAATGAGGGGCTCGTTCTCAAAATCTTCCGGTTCTGGGGGGAAAGCGCCAGCGCCAGGACTGGATACCACGCTACTGTGATGGGAGATATCCATGGCGTCTTTCGAATTCGGGGTGATATCAAACGAGAACATGGACGCAGTAGCGGTGGTATTAGCCTTGGCGCTGAGGGCGCTGTTTTCAGCAGCAGCAGCCGCTGTCGCTGCGGCAGTTATGTTATCGATTTTATCACTGGCTGCGAGAGGACTTGGGGTGCCGACTCCTGGTTTATCACCTTTTGGCTGGATGGAGGGAAAGGGAATTATGGTATACAACATAATATTCACGTTGAACAAAAGAATAAACAGCAATTGCTTTTAGGAAGACTAAAACTAAAAAGTTTATTGGTGGGAAGTGTTAAAACAATAAGGTACAGATAAGGGTACATTTCTTTTTGTGTCAAAGATTGCAATTAAGTCTGTTTGACAGAGACAAAATTGTTATTTTTTATAGTATCAACATAAAAAGGGAAATAAGATCAAAATGGGTGACATTTTTTTATCTGTTTGAAATTTATGCTTGAATTCAACTGAACAGTTTTAAATTTGATCATGGGTTGAATAATATTCATAATCATAGCATTGTATAACTTTACTTTTCATAATCTGAGTTTATACCTAAAAAGCCAAAAATCAACATACACCAAATCATTTCAAGATATGCATCCTTTTATGCAAATTTTCAATCCCATTGATTCTTAGAGGGCAGTGGTTTAAGTTGCAAAACATGCACTTGTGTACATATCACTGAACTGTGTCACTTGAGATGAGTATAATGGCAGATTGAACAGTGGAAAAATGTCATTGCAACGGTCCAAAAAAATATGGGTAAGATATGAATATGGCAATGAAAATTGAGGGTGGTGTTTGAAATAAAATACGAAAAGACGTCAAATATTTCTACAGGGTGTATAAAATAAATGGTCATGAAATTTGATGTAAATGCAAAATGTATACACTGTGTAGAAAATATTTGTGTACAGTAGCCATTTCAAAATACAATTGCTGGTTGACTGTATCCCAATGTCTCAGGCCACAGTTCATTATCTTCTTCATGCAGATGATGATTGTGACCTTTTATATTATGCAAAGGTGATTTTGGTTAAACTAGAACCATGGAGGCACTTGGTAAGAAAATTGGAGCCAGGTTCACAGATTTATTTTGTTGAAACTAGGACACATATTTTTTTTCTCTCTAATAATTAAATTTGACATATCAGAGAAGACTTTTCCCATGAGAAACCATCACAGACTTTTACTAAATCATAATGGATATCTGGTTCCAATTTAAGGAATTTTTCAACATGTTTGTTTTTCGATTTTCATCATTCTATACTGTGTTCACTTTTGTACAGTTGCGATCGTAGCCGGAATCACTATAAACGGCGTAAACACAGTGTTCAACCATGGAATTCTATTTATGAACACACAAAAAACTCTCAGAAAATAATTTGTCGGAGCAGACAGTTTATTTGAACCTATTCAAAATATGATCTCGAAGTAATTAGGAATCGTATCACTCTGTAACTTATAAGATCTTTAAGAGTTATGATCAAAATGCAAATCTACACGAAAATCTGCTTTCAAAGTAAAATTCAAGGATAGAAGGTGTCACTGGAAATAATATGATTTAAGTGATGTTGCTTATTTTCAACAAATTATTCAAAATGAAGTTAACCATGACACACACTAGAATGAAATGATGCAGCAAAAAGTACAATAGAATAGTTTCATTCATTCATTCAAAGCATGCAAGATGTGCAAGCGACAAGCAAAATAAATGCAGAAATTGCCAAAATATTATAGTGGTGTCAGGATAACCATAGTGTCAAAATAATAATAGCAAGATCCTAGTGTTCAGACAATTGGGACACAATGAGTCAACAGGCAGCCGTATTTGAAAAAGAAATGGCTAAAAATATGGCAAATGTGTCATACGCAATGCATCGTGTTGTGTTGTTGTCGTACATTATGCAATGTGTCCTAAACGACAATAACCATGCACAGAACAAACAAGATTTGATACACATTATGATATGACAACATTACGGATCGTTGTTTAGAATCTGATATGAGATGTTCATTATACTGATCCAGTGTAAGAAACTCATCATGTGAACCGAGATGATGGGCAATATAACTCATGTTTTCGATGATTCTGGTCAAAAATTCCCAGATGACAAATCATCTGGCAACTCCAAGACTGGAAAAGCATTGTGAGTCGTCAAGACCATATAGTACCAAAGTGTTGACCCTGGATACATACGTATCCGTACCGTACACGTGAGTACCTTACACAGGATCAGTATAATGAACATTCCATATCAGATATGATTACATGTTTGCAATCATGGGTATGGTCGACAAGCCTTTCTGTGATTCTGACAGTGCATACTTTTGAAATCCAATCATCAGAAATGGATTGAAGGTAAAACATTGCAGCCTTGTGATGAACTGCAACTCTCTTTATATTCTCCGCTATACTTCTTGTCATTGGTATGAAATGGTACACAAAACATGAGAACAACGCATTTTCAAGATTAATTGCAAAGTTTACCACACAGGAGAGCTACAGCAATCTCAACATGGTTACCTCCGATCATTTTCTGATGATAACAATTCTATGCATGCCCAATTGGAATCACACAAAAAAGCTCACAAAAATTGTCACACTCGCACACATTCATATGAATATTCATAAAGGTGTAAAACAGGACAACATCAACAAATTGGTTTGTGATGTTCAACCAGTATTTGGCACCAAATTTAAATTGATTATTTTTAAGGGGGCTGTTAGGTCTCAGGAATAGCCTCCGTAAAACGGTCGTAACTTCTTCATTATTCATTTAATCCATATAAAAGTATACATTTTTGGTCAGGAAATGAGTATGAGAATCTATTTTGGTATCAAATTTAACTAAAAATTCTAATTTTTTGAATTTTGACCAAAAATCACCTTTTTGGCTCAAAATTTGCAACAAATTTAGTAAATTCAGTTTTTGGTAAAAAATTCTAAACATGCACCAAAAGCATCTACAGACACTTCTCTATGGACATTTGTTTTAGTTTTGACATCCATATTTTTATTTTTTAAACTTTAGACTAAAAAGTGATTTTTTTTGGGGGGGGGGGGGGTAAAAAATCACTTGTTGGCACTTTTTGGTCAACAATGGATTCTCCGACTCATTTCCTTTCCAAAAATGTATACTTTTATATACATCACATCAATAGTTCCAAAGTTACAGCGCCTGATAAATTTCATGCTTTTTGGGTTAACAGCTCTCCTTATAAGCACTAGTAAACAGCTAAAAATGAGCTGCGTTTTAATAGGCCTACCACCACAACTACAACTAAAAAGAGCCTTATGATGGCAACAAATGACGTTTATAAATAAATGGTCATTGTCCCACAGATAAACTTGTTAAATTTGTTTGAGCATTTCAATTAGTGCTTTAGCTTTCAGCTCTAAAGGATCTACTTGCAGATGTGCACTACTTTTCTAATTTTTTCTTATTTCAATTTTTCTTCTTCAAGAAGACACTTATCACAATTGATTCCATATTGAGATTTGTTTTCAATTTAAGGAATGTTTAAGAATCCAAAATGTGTAAAGATGAATAATTAAGATCGCAAACTCATTTGCCAATTCTAGTACAACCACACAACCATTATACAACCTATACACACTCTGATGCAACCATCATCTTATGCAACCTCCCCTCCTCACACAACTATGTGAAATCGCTTCCAAACGTGGACGTAGTTTAGAACTATTCAACAAATTGTATCTACCAACCGTGGACTGTATTATTACCCGTGACCGAGGACGCCCAAGGTTGGAGAAATATGATTTGATGTGCGTCACGTTTGGTGGCGTTTGTACATGCCGCCCCTCCCCTCATACACATACTACTAACACACCCCTACACTACTCAAATGCAGCAACTCCTTCACAAATTTACCTGTAGACTCGACGCAGACCCCGACGCATTCAAGTCGGGATTACTGGCCGTCCTGAACGACAGTTCTCCGTTGATCGTATGCATTTGATTGGATGGCTTTCCCATGGATAGCTGTAAATCCTCATCTGATGAACCGTCTAGACACACACCCGGTGGAGTGCACGGGTCCTCTAACTGTTCTAGGTCTAACCCACTGGTGAAGGGGGAAAGAAAAGGTACCAATTATGGTTAATATTACTTGCTATAGTAAGTTGTAGTCGGTAATATTCATTACTATAATTTGATCAGTTCCAAATTGGCGAAAGTCATAACAGAATCGAATGATACAGAAGGACGCGGGAGCACATGAAGGCAACAAGCGCACTGTGTATCTTATGTGTGACGCGTGCATTCAGCAAAAACCCGCATGCGTGTTGCCATGATCCCCCGTGTATGCTTGGATTATTATTGCGCGTGGAGAGATAAAAAAAACGAATATTTCTCGCCAATTTGGAACTTATTAAACTATATAGGATAGCGTTTTCTTCTGACAATTCCAGTAATCTTGTACTTGCTAATAATGTTTTGATTTCTTGATGCCCTGGAGTCAACAAACCGTGCAACTTCTGACGATACTCGGTTTCACTCAAATTGCGAAATCACTACACAGCACATCAAAAGGGTGGGGGGGGGGGACTTTGTAGGTAAAGTCAATTTTGAGTTTATCAAGTGTGCTCATAGAGCATTCTCTAAGCTTTAGAATGACACAAAATTGATCAAAATTGATCAAGGCATTCAGATTTGACGAATGAAAATGGTTCCTAAACTCCTAAATTTTCTTCCTTTTTTCTGTCCTTTTTCATCTATATCTTGAGGAAAAAAACACAGCTGCAAAGTCGTCCCCCCCCCCCCCCTTTTGATGTGCTGCATACAATATTTACTTGGTCCCATATTATTGCGCACATAACACCTGAGACGAATATACCTGAAGGTATATTCGTCTCAGCATAACACAGATGCAATAACTGAATTTCATACTAATAACGAGACAAATGAACCATGAACTAAATATAATTTGTGAACAAAAGAGATACAAACACTGGGACTGCAATATGAACCATAATGCTAACAAAAATGAATAATTGATATAATATCATGAATAAACTAGGATGAATATGATGGGTGATAGATATGATATCATAACTGATGAAACTGATATGATGCTACAATTTTATGATGACAAAATATGAATATGAAATGAATATTTGACCTGAATTATCGATGAAGATTAGCAATAACGAGTTTTGAGATAGAAAAAGATAATACGTTGTGAGATTATGTATCCATTAAATGGAGAATTGCATTTTGCATTATTGTTTTTCCACTTATTTTGAATCATAGAAATAAAAAGGAGAAACCTGACCATGCTACCATTGTACCCATCTATGGCATCTAACTAGGGTACCCTTGGCATATTTTGGTTATTACAAAATGAATTTGGTTACTATCACTGTGAATCCATTTAATAACAATGAGCAGGTAAAATGCCATGATCTCCCTAGGTCTAAATTCCAGGTAAGCCCAGTTGAACTGGTTTCATGAAACCAGTTGAAAATCCAGTTAAACACAGTTCAAACCAGTTACAAAACTGTTCAAACCAGTTTGTTTTAAAATGGAAAATTGGACAGCTTCAACTGGTATTTGAACTGGTTTTGAAACCCTGTTAAGATCCAGTTCAAAACAGTTGGTTTTAATATGGAAAATGGACAGCGTTTCAACTGGGATCAACTGGAATTATAGACCTGGGTTACGTGCAAATGCCTACTTATTATTTGGACTGTGGACCTATGGCGCATTAAAAGCCATACTTTCATGTTTTTGTGGGGTTTTTAAAATATTTTTTTACGATGCTGTTTACCAAGTGATCTTGGACAAATGTTCTGCAGTAAACTATTTGAGATGCCATAATGGACCCACACAATTACATCAAACTCAGCATATTGCATCAAACTTGTAACAGGTCACAAAGATGTAACGGGTCACATAGGTCACAATCAATGTAACAGGTATATGATGATATAACTGGATTTGATTGACAAAACTGGTTTAACATGACAAAACTCTGATAATATGATCACAAATAATCTGGTTTTACATTACTAAACTAGATAATATGATCACAATTTTACTAAATGAAAAGCCGAGTATATCTATTTGAAGACAAAACTGGATCAATCAAATTATTCAGTGATAAACCTGGGTTAACAAACACAAAACTGGTTTACATATTTCAATGATGATGATCGAACTCACATGAATTGTTGACATGGCCTATTATATGAATGCATGTGGGTGAAAGAGTGGGTGAGAAAATAAAAACAACACTAACCAGGGTTAGTAAAATGGATTAAAATACAGATCTACCTGTGAAATTAATATGCGCATTATGCATTGGGTGGTGTTGATATGGTTAGTAAATGGTGTATCTAGATCTATAATCTATTTGCATATGGTGTGTACCAGTTATGTTGTTAGATTCTGGATTTTATCTGTAAAAAATATGAACATCAAATACATTGAAGACAAATGTAATGTTATAACTAAAAACAAAATGTCAGAAATGTCAAATTTTGTTAATCAATTTTTCGAAAACCTCAAAACTGTTTTTTAATCAAAGTTAACAATAGATTGCGCTTCAATATATTGGTTGTACAATATATTGCGCTTCAATATATTGGTGGTACAATATATTGCACTTCAATTGGTTGTACAATATATTGCGATTCAATACATTGGTTGTACAATATATTGCGCTTCAATATATTGGTTGTATAATATATTGGTTGTATAATATATTGCGCTTCAATATATTAGTTGTGTATATCACCCCAGAGAAACTTGAGATGATTTTTTAACATTTTCTACACACATTTGATTGTTTTATGTGATCAACACACACAGTTTTGTCCATTTGCCTTACTCTGTGTAGTGAGTTTTATTCTTGGGCAAAACTGATGTAACTATCAAAAGAAAACTTACATAGACAGTAGGGAAATGTTGATATTTAACTCTCAGGTTAAAAGGGAGGTAAATTTGTGATAGATTGGATTTTCATAAATACAATTTTTAAACCAATCCAAACTGGGATATTATGGCAATACATACTTGAATACATGGCCAATATATGCTATATATTCTCTAATGGCTTTTTTAAGCATGCTAGAAATGTAGAACAAAATGCTATAGAAGTGATGGATAGAAACTTCTTGACATCATTGTTCTGATAGTACATATTTTACTCTCCTATATCAATATATAAATGTAATAAACTCCTCACAAAAAGTATCGAAACACCTTACACATGATCCAATAACTAACGGTCGGGAAGGGTATGAATTATTCAAAGCCAATGATTGTTGAGACACGATGTTGCGGAAGCAGGTTTGCATTACTGTTATCATGGTTATCAATGATCATGATGATCAGGTTTATACTTTACACACGCTGTTGTGGACAATGATAGTGGATACACAAAGTACTGAAGACAAAGATAGTCATGGCAAAGTTGAAGTTGAATGAAAACAATAAATCTGTGTTGTGAAAGGAACTCATTATCTTCATTTTCTGAGTGTATGTTGCATTTTTGTACATGTATAACCTGATCATTCAAAACAATAAATGCAAACTTGCATCTATTATCTATAGGGATGATTGTCACTTTTGAAACTGGACCTACGACCATTGAAATGGCAATAACTCCGCTCCGCAACATCTTATCTCAACAATTGAGGTGTCAAAACACGCAGAACAAAAGTATGCACTGGGTTATTTGCTTCGATTAATCTGAACCCTTTCAGGCCGTTAATAATTTAAACATGTGTAAGGTGTTTCGATACTTTTTGTGAGGAGTTTACTTTGGTTATATTACCATCATCCTAGCCGATAAACCAAATATATATATAGCATATATATGAACAAGTCTAACGGTTCGTTAACACTAGGCGATATTTATTGTGCGTTGCGGTGCGTTACCGCAATGGAGTTCAAAAGTATACAACTGCTATTGCGGCAGGCTGAGACGCAATGCGTTAACTCTGACGTTCTCCTCTTTTGCCACACGGCGCTGGCTGCCATAGCATGCGTTGACCTGTGTTGACCAAGCGATGAATTGCCATGCCGTTGCGATGGAAGTAAGGCTGCCGCATCGCATCGCATCGCACGGCAAATCTTGCCTAGCGTGAACGAACCTTACGGCTACAATTAAACTTATAAGTGTGAAAACACATTCCTTGTAATAAAACCACCACAACATATAGTATCAAAGCAAACACAAGAATAAACATTATACCATTTAGCAAATGTGACGCAACTCTTAGCAAAAAATAGTTGGCAAATTAGCATAATACTGGTTAAAATTGCATAAAACTGGTTAAATTTGCATAAGAATGTTAAATTAGCGTAAAAGCTACAGTGGAAGGACAGCAGCAGGTATATTGAAAGTGAACCCAAATGAATTGCATGCAGGTTTTATATATACACCAAAATCAAATCAGCTTTGGCTTCATGATTTGCTTTCAAATGATCTTAACATGTTTGGCATTCTTTAGTTTGGATAATGACAAGTATAAACATAAAAAGAAAACTTCCAAACAAAAAACTTAGAAATTGGATAATGATTACAAATTGAAACAAAGCTGATGTTTGACTTTGGTCTACATTATCAAAATTAATTAATCCCAAATGTATGCACAGTTCAGTTCAGCCGGTACTCATCAACAAAATAAATCAAGATTTGTTCAAGTCCGAAAACAACTATAGTTGTGTAGCTAAATTCATACACACTGATATTGTGGTGTGTCATGTTGATCAATTTTATTCAACAGCTTTTCAGGTTTGGTACAGATCAGTATCAGGCCAAAAACAATTGTTTGTTTGATTGTCCTCGTCCGCCCGACCCTCTAATCATTCCGACCCAAAATATATGGGGTTTTTTTGTTTTTTTAAATTAAAAAAAAATCAAAAATTTCAATTTTTTTGTTGAAAATGTCATTTTTTTTACAAATTTTAGTTGAAAATCAAAACATTTTTTCCCCCATTTTTTTCAAGTGTTGAGAAAATAAAAATACTTATCAAAATATTACAAAATTTGTTCCCCCGTTTTGGTTACCACAACAAGTACATCTCATTTTACTTTTGGTACCTGAAAAAAGGGCAAATGAGAAGAAGAAAAAATCACTCGCAACGTCATCTCGATAACTTCAACATCATCTCAACAATTTCATTTAGGTGGATTAGAGACAAGACACAGGTGATGGATGACCTGCGCACTATTTACAACTCCATTGATTTGTTGTCATGTGATCACACAAAGGGGGTCTCAAAAGGGTACATTACTAAATGATGATGTCAAGATGTAAGGATAACGTAACAACCTACTGCGGTGATGAACAGCTTTTAGCAGGTTTGAGTAATTATATTCAATTATATATTTTGAAAAAATATATCATGTATCGACATTATGCCAATAGGTAGACTATCTTTGAATAAGAGTGCTCAATGCCGTGAGGCAGAGCTTAATAACAATTCAAAGTAATAGAGCTTCTGGAATAGAAGTCGTAACTCTTGAGTTACAATCGGCAGACTACATTTTTGAAATAAAATAAGTCACTTAAAATTTACGATTACATTTGAAGATTTTTGAAAAATATCCCATGAGCTCCTATCCAAACATGAACTATGCATAAATTGTGAATTCTGTGCCTACAGAAGCAAATAACACAAATAGACAACATCACCATCATCAATATTCTAATACCTGCACGATTACTTTGACCTATGATTGCAAAAGTTGGCTTATAACAAGAAACGATTCCCAATCTGGGTTATACTGGTACCATATTATCTCTGTAAAAGTGCTTTGGTTGCTTGGCCCAGGTTAGAATAAGTTTTACATACCAAACTGAGTGCAAGGTAAAAGGAAAAAAGATCTGTCTCACATACATTTGGGAAAATAGCTATGCGATATGCAATTTTTTGTTTATTTAAAAAAAGAGAATAGCTACGCTGAATGCGGAAATACTTTTTTATTGTGTTTTTAGTTCACCGAGGGGGGGGGGGGGGGGTGGGGGGGGGGGGCGGGGAATTTTTTCCCCTGATTCTTTTCGGACAATTTCAACAACAAAAATCAAAATTTAGGCTCATTATGTAAGGTTATGTATGCGGCATAAGTGACTCCACATACTTTTGCTTTTGCACGCGGGTATGTGAAACAGATAATCTTTTGTTTCTTGGCCTCATACCAATAAATTTTTCAACTGAGACACAAATAGGATACAATTTTCATATCCGAATTAACAAATCTGAAACAAAATTCTGTGTTTTCCTTTGATACTCTTGTTTTCTCAAACTTGCAAAACTGACTTTGCTCTTTAACACTGAACACTTTCCACACAGCTATTAGTTTTACCATATACTAAACAGATTTGTCAGAAACCTTTCCTAACTTTCAAGGTCTATCTCAAGGATTATAGAATCAATACTAGGCATGTTTGTACTTAGTTCTCATAGTTATTCCAAATATGGTCATGAAATTCAATATTTTTGCAATTTTCGAAACATTTTGTGAAGTTTTGGAATGTCGTCTGCATTGCCTGCCGCGTGGAAAGTGTTAATAATATGGTACCCCAAACACCAGTGGGCAAAGTCTCTCATCAATGCCACAAATGAACCATCTAATCTGTTGATGGATGATGTTGTCTGTACTGCCTGCCAACTTACACATTCTGCATACTACTGTACTGTTTGGTATTGCCTGTGACCTTATCACGGCGGGCATCGCCAATGGCGTGGGGTGGTAAAGAGTTGTGACGTCTAGAGGTGAAATATACACACACACACGGCACACAAAAATGGGTGAAATAATAATAATAATAAAGTACATAGGTACGTAGGCAGAAAATAAGCACAACATTAACTGAGAGTGAAAGCAGTGTTGCCATACCTCAATTTTTGTCCCCATATTTAACTTGTTTCACAGAATTTTCGTTTTGTTGCTATTTTAGGGTTCAATCATGAGTCTCCTTATGAGGTTTACATATTGTTCCCATATTTGTCTGATTAGCAATAGTAGTTTGGGTTTAATTTTTAAATTTTGGTTGGCTACACTGAATGACAGTGGACCATGTTGTGGTCAGTCATAACTGTAATTATCACTTTCCACACGGCTATAGTTTTTACCATTTACAAAACAGATTATTCAGAAACGTTTCCCAAAATTTCAACGTCTATCTCAAGGATTACTGAACCAAATACCAGGCATGTTTGTACTTATTTCAATGCATTTCACACAGTGATTCCAAATATGGCAATGCACTTCAACAATTTTGACATTTTTGAAACATTTTGTGAAATTGTTGAATGTCGACTGTAGTCGTCTGCCGTGTGGAAAGTGTTTATGGTATTTTCAAATGATTACCATTGGGCAAGTGTAACTAAAACAATACTCAAACATTTCCAATTATTGGCCCATTTAGCCATATTTTTTTGTCTCCAAAAATTTGGTGTGTTTGATCTTGCGCATAATTCATGAGAATGATGAGAAAAACCATTGTGAGTGAGAGTGACAAAATAAGCTGATGCATAAATAATAAGCAAAACAAAAATCAAATAAATAAATGACTACCGACAAATAAATCATACAAAAGTTCTCGCATAGCACAATACTACAACTACACTGCAAATGCTTTACACTGTGACAACAAATGTACAACTACTTCTAACATCTATGGAAAAAAAGAACCAGCATATTGTGTGAAAACTGTTTATCCTACCCGAAACAAGTGTATCAATGTGAAAGCATAAATATTGTGACTCTGCGGGACAGCAAGTGTCAGCTCTGACCTATACTTTGTTCATCTCTGTGCAGTGATCTAATGACCGCCGCAGCATTTAGGCGCATGTGCCGGGACTCATCTTTGATCACATCAGCACATTATAATCACACATTGAGGGTTGACAACCAGAAAGATGTAACAACCAGAAAGATGTAACTCTCTTTTTGGTCATTTTGTGATATTGGTATCAAAATAAAATAATTGTCGTCCAAAAAGACTTGCCTAATACTCAAAAATAGCCAATTTGAGTTAAAATCACAGTTCTTACACACAACTCAATGAAATACAATATTATACTAGTTTAAAACTTGTCTGACGGCGAACGCGTTAAATTCTTAACCTATATAATGCATACCTGTCGTTTTCGTTTTAAAACTTATTTTTCTCAGAATGTCATTTTTTTTAGTTAGTCTTTCTGGATGTCAACCCTCGACATGAGATATTGATGTGCATTCATTGTTATATGCTCTGACGTTACTGCCTCTGTTGCTTCCTAGAAACACCAGTGCATTTTTGATTGACAACACTGGTGATTAACCACTCCTAATGTTTACATTCATTTATTACAGTAATCCATTGGATTTCTGATCCAATCCTGGCTCATTGGATCTTGACTCATTTGAACTTGGGCCACAAATATGCCAAATGTCAAATAATAATATATTTCTTAGAGCCACGGAGAAAAATATTTTCCCATCAGGCTACATGAACCACACCATCATACTTGTACAGCACTCTGATTAATTGATTAATGTCTTTGGCCCCATGGGTAATGATTTAATTGTCCGTAAGCAATGTGTTTGGTTACAATTCACGCATCTTCCACCACCAAGCAAGCAGTATTAGGTTTACATCTGCAGATTAGAAGCAATGTCAAAATCGTGTATGAATAACAACTTCACAGAATAAAATACTCCTGAAATGGAATACAGTTCCCCTTTAATATGATCCAAGGCCAATATCATAGAATACAATATCTTGTTTATGGACCAAATACTACCACACCGTTTAATGGAATATAAAGTATGAGGTATATCGCCGACAATGAAAAAAACCTGAACAGCTTGAAAAAGTGCATGCAAATGGCCTGTAAAGGCTGAAAATAAAAGAAAGTGTGGAAATTTGGAAAACAAAATGGCCTGAATTTAGGCCACAGCCTGAAAATTCTCATGCCTGTGGAATACATTGCTCCATAACAAAACAAACTCTTTTATGGTAGTGAACATGACGAGTTTTTCAATGCTATGGTTGTATTCTAGAATCCTTTTCCTATAACAAGCCTACTTTAAGTACCTAGCGCTGACAATATTGGTGAGAATGTGCAATGTTTACTGAAATGTCCTGACATTGGGTAGCTTCAACTCCAATAATGCTATTTTATACAAACACACTACACATGCTGCAAATCTACAGTATGCTCTAAGCGAAGACCTTTAAGTGTGAGTCTTAACTAATACCGGACTAAAGTGAGACAAAGGGGTTTAATTATAAATTTAATGGTGAACTATATCATACCATGATATGGTGCTCAGATACACCTTTGAACAGGACGGTGTGGTGGTTCTGAAAATGGTGGCTAACGCTCTTGATCATACTTCAAAAGGTGCATCAGTGAGGGCTAAATAACACAACTGATCCTATTTCACACTCAATCATAAGTCAATCCTAAAACACATCAAGTTTTTGGAAGAGTTTTGTGTTGTGTGACTAATGAGTGAGTGAAGCTATATAGGGGTATTAAAATGAAATAAATCGAATGAAACTCTAAGCAAGACCTTAACCTGAAGAACGTACAAAGAGAAGCAATTCTAAGAATGATAAAATCGCTTTATTATGACATTAAACAGATTGCATAAACATACACGGTTTGATATGTGCTTCTATGACGGTTCAACCCTCTAGCTTGGTTCTATTTGTGAAGAAAAACAGCAAATGTGTGTAAAAAGTGTTGTAATTGGATACAGGTGGAATCTAATTCTAAATAATATAATGATTTTCAGTCTGAATTATATATCACATCTGCAATAGCATTATTTAAACTAGTGTTTGATAACTCATTGAAAGTGAAAAGAGTCTACATACAATCCATTTGAAAAGAAGAGGCCTAATTGGATGTAAAGTGATCAGCCTCCATTGGAAGTGATGTGATCTAAATACAAGTCATACAACGTGAAGTGATCTAAATAAAACTCACTCGAAGGAAGTGAAATAGTCTAAATTATATTCGTTGGATTCTACGATTCTTACCAATAAAGTGCTTTGGTCTCTGCATGCGTGTCTGGGATGTGATACATACAGCTGAAGGATGTACATAGGTTTTAATAATATTTCCTGATTAACATTGGTGTTGTCATGAAATAGTGAGTCCCAATAACTGAGACTTCTAAGCCCATCTACACTGTGCATGATTTATATTGCACACAGTTGTTTATTGGCCTAGTCAACAAAATCGTACATATTTTACTCTTTTAACACTTTCCACGCAGCAGGCGTCTGCAGACGACATTCTAAAATTTCACAAAATGTTTTAAAAATGTCAAAATTATTGAATTTCATTGCCATATTTAGAATCACCATGAAATATGCATAAGTATAAACATGCCTAGTATTGGTTCAGTAATCCTTGAAAGTTGGAAAAGGTTTCTGAAAAATCTGTTTTGTATTTGGTAAAACCAATAGCCGCATGGAAAGTGTTAACATACCTAGGACACTCAGTTATGAGGTCTGGCAAAATTCTCGAAAAAGGGTTCGAGACCTTTTATTTTGGCAAGAGAGAATCCTTTCAGCATAAAATCAAAAGGATAGCTTTTCAGGCCTTATGTATAGCGCTTGCAATGGTTATTTATTGTATTAATTCAATGCATTACAGTGGTATACAATCTGGAGGAGTTGAGCTGCATTAAGGTGTTTAGCTTTTTAAAACAAATATGGATGCAAATTAATCGCTATTAAAAGCTTTTAAGTGCAGTTTGGGATAGGCTTGTGTTTTGATTGTCTGTTTAAAAATGAGAAGAATTCTAGATTAATGATTGGAAATGTTTGTAATATAAATTTTTCAGGTGGAATTTAGATTATTTGACTATTTACTTGAAGCAATAGGTGCACTTGGAGCATAACTAAACTGTTATGACTATGTACACAGCCATATTCTTAAACCCAGCACAATGGTTACTTGGCTGCAGGTTCCTATACAGGAACCGTGTGCGCAGTGCCTGCGTTGGAACTGTACAGGACCGGTACTGTGTAGCTACTTTGGTGGTATTTCACCAATACTTTAACACTTTCCATGCAGCTATTGGTTTACAAAACAGATTTGTCAGAAACCTCTATCAACTTTCAGGGTCTATCTCAAGGATTACTGAACCAATACTAGGCATGATTTTACTTAATTTAATGCATTTCTCATGGTGATTCCAAATATGGTTATGAAATTTTGACATTTGAAACATTTTGTGAAATTTTGGAATGTCGTCTGCAGACGCCTGCTGCATGAAAAGTATTAACAGTACCATCTGAGTACAGAAAATGGCTGTGTAAGATGACCAGTGAATGGAAGAATTGTGAGCACACACCTGATTAAGAATAAACAGGAGCAAAGACAAAGAGCTTGATCCTGCTATGTATACTGACATTTCTATACTTTTGGATAACATTTAAGCTAAAAGTTGTGTTTTTTTAATCATCCTTATTTACGCTCTTTATATCAGCATTTTCGCGGCTTGTTAATTTCCCGAGTTCACATCACTATAAGAGGTAAAGGATAATGAAACCATCGTAAAAGTTTCCTGGTTATGTAGTTTATATTTTGGCCATAAATTACCGCTTTAGAAATGCAATTGTGCAGGGTACAGTATAGGAACACTTTTTAGAATTGCCACAAGCAGAGATGTAACAGAGGTAAAGTAAAATTTCCTAACAAATCCATCGTCCAAATGCGAACATTACGCAGCGACCACGACTGAGCACTTGAGCACGGTATCAAACATTCACAGGGGCTTGTACAGAGAATAGGCTACAGGGTATCACCCCCCCCCCCCCCCCCCCCCCCCCCCCCCTCTGTGGTTTTTTTCCCATTTCCGGATTTTATTTTTTATGGCCTAATTTCCGGAAATCCGGAAGTGTTACATCTCTGCACAAGATCCAATCATCAGTTGCTGCCAGGCAGTGTTATGTTAGGTAGATTTGGCATTATGCTGTTATGCCATTTGGTTAAACATTTGATAATGAAATCCTGATGAGATTGATATATGGGAGGGCATTTTGCTCTCAATAGGCTTTTAATGTAATACTGATGTAAGAAATGGTCACACAAGAATGATCACGAAAAACCACACAACTATGAACATTGGTAACAAGTGAACCCGCCACCAGCCAATAAGCTGACCCACAAACCACGAAAAAACTCTTTAATTAAAAGCAATATGTGATCTTTTTCAAATTTGTACACATATATTTTTTCTCTCTTATAATGAAGTTTGACTATCAGAATTGTCTAGGAAAAAATCACAGATAGAGGGCGTTCCATGAAAAAGATTGCATAATATGCTTTTAAAAGAGAGAGAGAAACGTAATAGAAATAAGACTGGCGAGTCCTGTACCTGAATTGTGAATCATCCACGACTAGATGTTGCTTGGTGTTGGACTGCGGAGTCGACGTCTGCAGCAATTTATACTTGGATTCTTCCACTTTCTCTATGTCAGTACTAGGCATGCGATTCCTGGCATCCATCTGCTCCTTTAGCGGGTTGAATTTGAGTTGGTCTGCCGTCAGCTGGCCACCGACGAGTACTTTGGTTTGCTGGTTGTTGGGCGTGGCGGCTAGGTTGTTGCCGGCGGCAATGTTGTTGCCGATGTTGTTGCCAATGTTGATGCCGATGTTGTTGCCAATGTTGTTGCCACGTAGCCTCGGGTTAGGCTGTATGCTGCATGTTTCGTTTTCTAGTCCTTTTAATTTCGCCTGGGCAACTTCTGCATCACCTATAAAACATGGTATATGATGGAAAGTAAGCACACAAAATATGCCCGGGTAGGAGGAAGGGAAAAGGGAAGTAGAAAGGGGAGAAGGGCAGTTATTCTAGTTTTTTTAACCTGACCCGTATAGCTCAGTCGGTAGAGCATCGGACTTGCACGCTCGCCGAACGCGGTCAATCCCTGATGCATGCGGAGAATGATTTTCCCCTGAAATTTGACCTGTTTTTCTCCCCTGATAGTTTAATTTAGAACACAACACCCCGGGAGTTAGGGTTAAGAAAAACCAACAACTTGTGGACCACACATCACATGAGGCGCTATAAACCTGAAAGACTTACTCATCCCATGCGGCAAGGCAACATATTTTTGCTGATCGCCAGACGTCGTCGCCATCAAATCAACATTGTTCGGTTTGACTCCCGCCACTCCCACCACCACCTCTGACGTAGCACCCGTATCCACATTCGTCTCTGTCATGGCTCCTTGCAGTCCTCGACTCGAAAGGAGATCATTCGCAGATGACGAGACACTCCTATTTGGTAAAGATCTGTCTAGGTTGCTGACAGACGATGGGGATCTGAGTTCTGTATTGGCAATTGTTTGATCGGCTGCTGGTGACGAGGGTACTGAATTGATGACGGCCACTTCTGTTTGTTGAGTTGTGCTGTATCAGATGTGGATTTAAGAAGACAAGATGTGAACCATCCAATTACCCATACAAATTCATTAAAAATGTCCCTTGAAAAAAATGTTAATACTTTGAAGGTTTATAATATTATGAAGTAGAAGATGTCAATTTCTCGGCTGTAAAGTACAAACTTTTGAGGTTCAAGTGCATCCAAAATTTGAAAACCTGTATCTTGGAAACTCAAAATACAGTCCAGCAAGCTTTCAGAACCAACAAAATTGGAATCTGTGTAAACCCCTTATAATCGTCCAAAATCCAACATTTTTGGGGGCCCAGTTTACCAAGTTATGCTCAAATAAAATGTTTGTCATCTGCTATTTGATGATAAGGCCAAAAAATAAAATTTTTGGTTGTCCTTGACCAACCGACCGTGCACCCTGGTACCAACCCATATATATATATTTTCATTTTTCATTTTTTTCTTCTTTTAATAGTCTGAGAGGATTTCAGTGTAAATATTGAACATTTTTTGTTGTTGTATATTGTTATTATTGGTTTCAAAAGTATTAATAACATATATATATGTGCGACGCTGTGTGTGATTTTCCCTTCTTGTTGAACTTTGAGCTTCCACTCGTATAAGAGGGAAAATAAATTTAAAAATTAAACAATTAAAAAAATCCGCCCGCCTGCCCCCTCCTCTCCGAGAGCTCTGGAGGATAACCAAACAAAATTGCCTAACAAATAAGACCTGTTACCACAAAATGAGCGTTAAGTGGCCAGTGTGCATTAGGAAATATGGTCAAATAAACAAGCCAAAAATCAATAGAAAACAAAAGGAATTTTGGAACTTCAATTTGAATTTTGACAGGGAAAGCATTGAGCAATTATGACATGTTGTGTATCATTTAAAGCTTGTTTTCCGAGCATTTTAAATCTGGAAAAACCTGAAAATAAAATTTCTGAATTAACGCTCGTTTGATGATAACAATTGATTACACGATATACTCACGTAGGTGATGCTGGGCCTTGATATATTGTACTGACAGGTGTGCGTCCTAATCCTGCAGCATGAGCAGCTGCTGCATGTGCCGATGCTGCTAGATGCATGGCTGTTATCAAAAAGTATCAATATAATAACTGATGAGGCAAGTGTTTTAGAGCTCTTTTCAGAGCCACCATCTCTGTTCAATGGAAAAGGTGCAATCTTTTCAGAGCCACCAATCTTTCACAGGTAGGAATGGGGGTACCTACTCTCAAATCATCAGGCAAGGGGCAGCCCAAATGAAGATAATAATAGAGATGTGGCAATCTCTATGTTTTGTTTAATATTATAATAATTTGGTCATGAAGAAGTCCGAGCTAATCCTGGTGAAAGCTTGACAGTTTTAAACTTGTCCGATGGCGAACCTGTTAAACTCTTAACCTATATGGACGTAGACATATTAATCCAACACTAAGGGACCAGTAATTCACTCTACTTCCCGACATAAACCATGTTGTATTTGTCTTAATATACCTCATAAATATTGTAGGCCTTACCTTAATTATTCTACATATAGACTGTTTGACGCAGAATGTCCTTCCTTGGTACTCGGTGTACCGTGAGTAACTAAACATAAGTCACTGGTATATTAGCCTTTAAAATATCATCCTTTGACCTTGGTACAAAAAATTCTCTAAATTACAATTTGTGATTGTTTCGCATCCTTTGTAACCAATATATTTTGCAAATCCTTCTAAGCTCCATGAAACAACCGGAATTTGCTCTGAAAACGCCATTTAACCAACAACCGTGTTGACAATTAAATCATGCTCGTCCCAAAATGTAAAGTTCATATCCTATGTAGTGTGTTGAACTGTGGCGTGTGGGGACTACGCGAACGTGGGGAAGTAGGCAAAATACAAGCTTCACTCGCTGGCGCAAGTGAATTGAGTTATGCAATAAAATGTGAATTTTAAAAGCTACATGCGCAGTCTTCTGAGACAAAACCTTTTTTTCGAGGGGGGGAGGGGGGGCCTTATAGGTAGTGTTGTACTTATTCAATCTAATGTTTTGCATTTCCTGAATATTGCAACCTGTCTCTCTGCCCAATGGCCACCAGGTAGTGTAAGCCTAACTCAATGGCGGATCAGGTGTGCAAGCGTAACTCACATAGGGTCATGGTAGCCCCTGCTCTATCAAGAATATTTGTTTAGTTTCTTGGGTTTTTAAAACACAAAACTTGATATCACATGATATTTCTGCACTTTCAGGTAGCTCTCACCTCTTTTTTGCGCATATGATGCCCTTCTTGAGAACCTTTGACTCGGACGTCTTTCAAATAGCATGCTTCGTCTTGATTTGTTTGTCTTAGCTGTCTGGAACTCTGTTCTACCGCTATAATAAAAATTAAAATATATTCAAGTTTTAAATGGATAATGGATTAATGTTGACAGGTAAAATATTTCTACTTGTAATCAGCTAAGTTCCACGACAGCCCCCTCCCCCTCCCTCGGGCACAGGATATTAGATGAATTGTACCCTTACATGGGTCTTTATTGGCAAACATACTATAGTCGCTGTCATAATGCCATGGACGTTATTCAAGCTATTTCACGCGAGCGTAATTTGTTGTTGTACGCAGAGCTGCGTCCAGATGCATGAAATACATGATATACATTAACAACTATGCATGCATGCGTGTGATGAATTAACAATTATCTGCGGTCATTTAAGTGTCTGGTACGCACTTCTGGGTTTACACACGTACGCACACCTAGGTGAAACTATGCCCATAGCATTTGACGCCAACTATAAAAGGTGTGTAATACATGTTTTTTTACATAGCGTTTTCTATTCTCTATGAGGGTGTACCATAAGAAGATTCTTATCCATAATTTGAATAATTTTGCTCCAAGGTTCAGAAAAAACAAAGCAAAAATTCATCTAAAATTTCCAATAGAACAGTACATGTACTTCCAGTGGTGTGGTACACAACAATTTGGCGATACTTCACAACTTTTCTACTTATAGCGTCAAAAGGAAACATATCTCAAGCTTTAAGGTGTGCTGGGGTGATGAGAAAAAACTTTTGGTATCGAAATTTGAATTTGATGGGAAAAGGTGGGGGAACCGATGTCATGCCTATAAACAATCTTAATCCCTAACCTGTCTCTGTTATAAATCAAATATCATACACTTTTGTAATAAAGAATATCCATTCTTTAACCTATATCGGAATCTTGATCCCACTCTGATAAAACCTTGTGTCTAGACGGACCTCGTAACCTAAATAACGCATGATGCTCCACCGTACAATTGCAAGATATCATTCACGTAATCTTACCTATATCTGAATCTCGATCCCATTCTGATAAAACCTTGTCTCTGTGCCTGCTGTCTAGACGGACCTCGTAACCTAAAGAAGGCATGATGCTCCACCGCACAACGCCATAGATGCTTGCATGCCTTGGCATTCTCTAAGCGAAACACAAATGTGTGCTCTTGCTCGTTACCCTGGGGGTTGGGGGTGATAAACAGATTTGTATGTTAGGAGCGAAAAATTCAGAAAGGTAAAAAAAACTACAGTGGAGGTTCAAGGTTGTGTTAGAGCAGTGTTTTAGGCAGTATAATAATGTAATTTTCAATGATATCAACGGTGAAGGGAATGTTTAGGGTGATTGAAATATCTGATTACTTTAAGTCTCACAATTCAAAACAACTCAAAATTTTAATTTGTAATTACATATTCTACTTTTTCTACTACTTTTTCTTTAAACATAAAATTAAACTAATGCAAATTTTTGCCACATACTTCTAGAAAATTGCCTTTCACAAATATATAATTTGTTTGTCCTTCGTTGAGTTTTAAAATATTGTAATTAAATAATATTATTATACTAATTTTGTAATTGGGTCCTGCTTCACTGCACAGTATTTCAGCCTGTGTAATACCTTGACCTTGGTTTCAAAACCAAACACAAATTGATACTTTGACTTTGTTAACCAACACTAATAAATTACTAAATATCTAATAGCCCATTTTAAATCAAGATTGGAATTTCAAGTCAAAATTGGAAAGTTCATTTAATTGGGGTCATGAACCTGGTGCCAAACTGTATGTCGGTTCCTTTTGTGTAACTATGAACCTATATGAACATTTGGAACCAACAAGTTTGACAAGTCATCAAAGATGCACTTGAAAAACATTTGATAAATACATTTTGTTATTGATATTATCAGGATCAGCGCAAGCTGCACTTTGTGCATATTATTGTTGATGTTGATAAGGCCAAGAAGCATAAGTTTGTGGAGTCACGCTTTTTTTTGCTTGTCCGAAAAGAAAATTGGCTCTGTAAGGGCAAAAAAGGAAAGTGGGACAAAAACACCCAAAAAGTTTTTTGCCACATTTAGCATAGCTATTTTTTCTAAAACAAACACATACAAAATCGCATATCGCAAAGCTATTTTCCAAATTTAATGCGAGACAGATCTTATTTTTTGCCTAATAGAAATCTGACATGTTGATGACTGCAGCACCAAGAAAGCAACATCTATTGGTAATCAAATGCAACCTGTCACATCAAAATAGACTCAAATCTGATTTATTGGT